>CM064525.1:30252313-30807313 GCA_032716605.1 Paralithodes platypus
CCTATAAGTCAAAGATAAGAATTAATCTGAACATAGTTTCAAGGAAACTGAAGAGAAGTTAAGCAAATATCCACTAGGGTAATGTTGTTAAGGCTGAGAAACACGGAGCATCTAACAGCAGTGGAAAATTGTCTCCCCCCCCCCCCCTCTGTGTCCTAGATCTAAGTGTTAATATCATCTCTATAACTCTCTTAAAACGTCCTATGCATATGTTACATACTCGTGTTAATTATTCACTTAGCCAAATACTCACAGATTTGCCTTGTATATGTCCATTCTCTTATGAATGTTGCAAGTTGAAGTTGAAGTGTATTCCGTGTATTTATTCCCTTCTTGAATCGTATATTTAATTAGAACCTACGCTCAATTTCACATTTTATTATACCTCAGTCCACTCTCTTTTAAGAAGATTTATTGTTGATTATTTTAATCTAATTTCTTCGAGAGAACTTAAGTTGCACTTATTGTTAAGTGTTAATTCGTTTATTCTATGAACCAAATATTTGTTCACTACCTTATTGATGTAGATAATTTCGATTCTTCTCGTCTAGGAATTCTAGTCTTGCATAGATGCATTATCTAATTATTCATCAGTCCGAATACAACCTCAGTTTGTTATGTATTCTTTATAGGAATCTGTTAACTCGTTCAGATCTCCTTTTATGCCTTATTAGGTATTTCCACAAGTACAACTTCGTAATTTTATCATTATTAGTAATATACTAATCATTCGTACACGCTATTTTATTTACGCGTTGCTTTATATTAATTAACTACTTTAGTTACATTAATTATATCTTTGATTAATTTCATCCAAGGGATATTAAACCTTTGATTATTCAACAGTAGAGGTAAAGTATTAAATCTGAATTCCTCGACCTAGAGATTATTTATCGCATATAATCGTTAGTGAATTATTATGCTCATACCATGATTCTCTCATATTAATCTAAGTGTATAATCAATTGTAAAAACAATTCATCACCCCTTTCCTTTTAACTTCATTTGAATACTCCAAATACGAAGTATACAGTATAGTCACACTAAGAATAAATATTATTTCCAACACCGCAGTACCTAGAATGACCTGATTGACCTACCGGGTTAAATTTTATCTCAAGCGGTAGTGTTTGAACTACCTGGGCGTCACTCGCCACCCGTGAGCGAATGTTGAGACAGAAATCCTCGTGCGCTTCCCCTGTTGCTTAAACTGATCATTCATACGTGTTTGGAGATTTCATAGTTACTAATTCACTCTCAAGAATATTATACGTTAGACACTCAACTCGCATACATATTATTATCAAGGGTTGAATCTATATATAAACTTGTCCATTCTATAACTGCATAATCCCCTATAATACTATATATTATTTCTATCCTGTCTATGTTGATTAGATACTGATACTTATGATCAAATGCATTCTACTGTTTGCTTACTATTCCAAATAATAGTTAAACTAACTCTCAGTCTATAACATTTTGCCCGTGAATAAACTAAATATGTATAATTTACATGCGTGTTGATATTGTGTTCTGTATCACCTAATTGAGTATCTAATTGTGATTAAGAACGTGTTCGATGTGTTCCTGTTGAGGATATTTAGAGTCTATAAGTCCAGAATTGGATTTTAGTGAAGACCGAATAACGGGAATAAAATATTATAACCCGGCATAACACTTAGCATGAATTGATTTCATGGTAAAACGCGTATAGAAACAAGGACAAAAAAGTTATCTGAGAGACGAGTAGGAGCATAATTTATAACAGGAACTTGAAATGAAACTTAAGCACTAAAGCATAGATAAAGCATTATCTATCTATCTATCTATCTATCTATTGCCGGACTCCTTACTCCCCTTACGAGGGTGGCCATACACAGAATGCCCCCAAGCGGACCTATTCCCTGTGAGAGGGACAACCCGGGCCAGTTTAGTGAAGGACTTACAGGATTGACCACTCAATTTAGGATCCTTCCGACTTCGAGGCCCTCTGTGTATCTTGTTAACACTATTTTTCTACAGTGGTCTTCGGCTAATCCATCCACTAACCTGCCTTACCCTTAGGTAAGCAGTACGGATTTGTATCAGGTTTACTCACCTAGACAGGTTGCCAACCAAGGCTGACGAGTCCCATCCACACGGATTTGTATAAGGTTGTTTCCCCTAGATGAGTTGCCGACCAAGGCTAACGAGTCCCATCCACCCCATCCCATTATGCAGATGTGAATAATGGTGAGGGGTGATCAAAGTAGCATACCCAAACAGGTAATAATTATTATTTATATCTTCATATCGTTTCTTAAAATTACCTCTTGTGCATGGATACGCAAATCACGTATTGAAGAAGGGTGTCTCTAACTGCATGGATATGCATTTTGCATATTCGATGTTTTAGAAATCAATTGCATGAAAACTGAATACTCAAATTACGTATAAATTGGGCTGCGATCATATTTTGTAGTGGCATGGTGAATGAAAACCTTGGCAACACTGCTTTCAGTCAACCTCCACCATCGCGGTAGGTAGAGAGAGGCCGACTCCTCTGTTGGTTCTGACAGTTGAGGCCTGAGGGGTGAGCTGCAGGCGGCTGCCTCTTTAACCCTGCATAGGTATCGCTCAAATATGGTGATTATCAGGTAATGATGTTGCAAATTTGAAACAGCAACTTCAAATATAAAAATCTCCCCGACCTTAACCCATTCAATACCAGTGACGTCCTTTTGACTTTACTCTGGCTATTATTAGAGAATTTATTCATTTTAAAATTGGCCTCCAGCAATTACCCCCTAACTATCGGTACCTGTTATATGACTGGCTAGAGAACAATGGACAATCTGGCGGTACCCGTCATATGACAGGGGGCATTTTAAGCACATTATCGGCTCTGAGAGAGAGTCCACGCGTTGGGAGTACGATAGGCGGGCTCTGACCGTTCGGCCCGACCACAGGGCCGCGACTGAGCTCCCCACTGCAACATTCCACACCCACGGCCTCGCGAGACCAGGAAAAAACTGGGGAAATTACGTTATTTTAGATTTTTTCACCTCTCGTTGCACGATCGCTACAGGATAACCCGTGGTCATACAAGGATGATTCAGATGTCATTGGAAAGCTCTATTATAGTCCTTGCACGGATACATAACTGTATTACTCTCCAGCTCTTCTTTATGCATGAAAAAGAGCATGGAATGAAGCTCGTTTAGGGTAAATATGACCGCTTGGCAGGTAGTAGATGTTACAAACGGCCCCGCTCTTAGGGCGTTAACAGGCTTCAAAATATTTCAGTTAACCCTTTTTACTACCTCAGATCCTTCTTAACCCACTGGGCACCAGAGCCGCACCATATGTGTTGGCAATGTATTTAACGCTAAACCCCAGAGCCGCATAGGGTGCGTCGGCATTGTAGACCTTATTTACTCTTGTCCTATGGTAGGTAGAGGGTTTAAATTTGTATGGGAATATACCTTATGATGTTGCCGAACAGTGGCGGTACTCGGCAACCACAAAGTCCAGCCGTGCGGGTGGGGAACGCCAGTTTACCCACTTATCTCACCGCCACTTTCGACTTTATTTACTCTTATCCTATGGTAGCTAAAGGGTTCAAATTTGTATGGGATATACCTTATGATGTTGCCGAACAGAGGCAATACTTAGCAAAACCCAAGTCCAGCCGCGGTGGGGAGTGGGGAATGGGACGCGCGGGAGGAAGGGGGACGACAGTTTTCCTGTTTACTTCGCGAGTGTCTGACATACCTAGTCGCCTCGCTATGTTGGAACAAAGGGAGGAGAGTGTGTATCGCTCCCCTACTGCTCCCCATGACATAGTTGACTCCCCACCAAGTGGGGAAGAGGAGGAGGCGGATGACCCAGACTCCATGGCATTCCTCAAAATTCCGCCAGGCCATCGGAGGGGTCATAAGAGATGAGCTAAGGACGAGAGGTGTCATGTTGCTTCACAACAACACATGCAGTGTGCGTCTCCCCACCGCCTGCCTTCACCACCACCTCACACTCTCCCCACTAAAAATAAAATGTGAAAACCCATATTTCTAAGTCAAAAGTGCCTAAAACAATGTGTAAAACTCATATTCTAACTATAAAACATACGGTCAAGTATAAAATCATTAAACACAGTGTGTGAGAGAGGCAAAATAATAGTGAAAGTGAAGGGGGAGTCGTGTGTCAGTCAGCTTGCCGCGTGTACATGCGTACGTCTTGGGCCAAGATGGCCGCCCATCGCCATGGTAACCAGGACACGCGCGGGCCTTGCCACTCGTCGGCATTCATACAACTTGAATCTATGCACTTATCACACTGTAACTTCACTTACAATGACAATGACTTTTCCAATTAAGTGGCTCGCTGGTGTCGTGACTAGCATCTTGGACTTCCACCCAGAAGGTCCCAGGATTGAGACCACACTCGGCGCATTAAAGGTTTTTCACAAGCACCGAGTTGTTACCGTCCCTCATGAGCAAGGGGATGGGGTAATATTACAGGACCCCAATGGAAATACGCCTAATTGGCCTTATTGGGCTATCCTTAGCTGGCTTAGCATGCACTAGCTTTAAGAACTATTATTATTATTATTATAACCTAACAAATGCCAATCTAAACCCGGTAAAAATCCTGGTATAACAATTGTTTACTCCATTTTACTTTATTTCATCATGTTTTGTCAAAAAACATTATTAATTTATTTCACCTAATATAGGTGACATCAATATAATTGGGTTGGCACAACCAGTTAGTCTGTCTCTACTTTCCTTCATAATTCTTTGCGGGGCCAATAGGTCTCATTATTCCTTGCAATATTGTGACACACTTTGACAGTTTAATCAGGCTATCTTAGACGATATTATGCAGATTAAGAAGGATCTGTGGGAATTACATGGGCAAAGACTATCTTCTCAGTTAGCCTTCTGACCTTCATATACCCTTCCTAATCTGAATTATATCGTTTAATAATAGCCGGAAAACAGAAACGAAATGCGTATTGTATCTTGAAAGGGTTAATATACTAGATTGGCTAGTGTCCTTCTTAAAATCTTTGGATTGGCCAGTAGATGCAGCTAAGGTCTTTTTTCCACTCATCCGATCTCTTGCTTCTGGAACTGATGGGAAATCTGGTGCAGATAAGCGATATGGGACCATGTTCTGGGATACCTCAGGTGGATCTGTGCAAAGGGTGACTGCTTAATCTATATTCTAGAAGGTTGGTACTATTACTGCATATCACCCACACGTTATCTCTCAGGTCTGCTAAAACTGGGCCATGCTTCTGATGATTTACGGACGATGTGTGTATGTCAAATGCTCGTCGTTGATGAGCTGCTAAGTGCCTGGAAGTGTAAATGGTATAGATGGATACATACATGACAGGCATGAATGAGTATTTGCCTTGGTCACCTCTTGGTATTGGAATACAGAAGAGGAAATCCCAGATTGCAAGATAACATACATCTGGTATATCATGGCTCCAGCACATCCTTGCTACCTGTGGCCCATGAACTGTGAATAAATAGGCAACAAAAAGGTCCAGTTACGGAAGGGAGTGGGTGTGGGGTATATAGGGAAGGGGAGGAGTGGAGGCTGTGATATAGGAAGATACAGCTACTACTTACTATGTGTCACATTTCCTGGCACAGTATTTGAAAGGCTATTTGTACACATGTGTAAATACCGTGCCTTCCGGGAGGCATATCGCACTTCCCGAGCTAGGTAACTTGGAAAAGTATGGTTAACAGTAGACCTTTACAGACCCCATTCCTCAAGTACATTGTCATTACTATAGTTATGTGATTACTATCCAGCAACATCAAACACTTACCAGAGTAAATACCGGGTACAAGAAACAGAAAAATGTGGACAAACGACAAGTAGAAATGAAGGAGTTGCAAAGAGTGGTAGAACAAAATATTGTCCGAGAATGGGAAGAAAGAAGGCATGATGGACGGAATGGCATAACATAGTAATACAAAAGGGGGGGGGGGATAATTAATACAAACACAAAGTGCAAAGCAGGGAATGACAAGGATGGGATGAATACTGTGTGGAAAGGGGGGGGGGGGGGAGGAGGAGGAGTAACATGGTGGAGATACAAGTAGCAAACTAAATTTAACAGTGGACAAAAGATGAAATAGTGACAAGGACAAAGTAAAGGAAGAAGTGCTATAGACGGAGAAACTGACGACCAGATATAAACTTAAGAAGTATGAGATACTGAGAATTGTAAACATTTGAAATGGATATGAGGTGGTTTTGTGCAATATACTTGGTCCGAGAGGGAGAATAACGGAAGAGCAGAAGAAGAACGATGTGCAGGAAAACTAGAAGGAGTGAAAAAGGAGGAAGATTGGTACGGATATGAAGATGTAGAAGAAGGAGAGGTGATAGAGGAAATAATAATATAATTATGCAAATGAAGTAAAAATAGAGAAGAAGGTGATAAAAGAAAAAGAAAGATATAAACGAAACAATGATGGGAATAGAAGGTGGGAAGGAAGAAAGAAACTGAGAAGATATACGAACATAAAGGGATGAGGAAAATATAGAGTTAGTAAAGAATAGGATTTTTTTTTTTTTTTTTTTAAAGAGACAATGAACGGAGGAAGGAAAAACACAGATAAAACAAAAAGGTCCATGTGCCTAAAGGCATCCTCCATTCATAAATTGTTTGTAACAACTGGATTTAAACATTTGTAGATTGTAAGTTTGTGGAAAGCAATTCGAGGGAAGTGAATTCCAAAGAGTAGTAGCTCTGGGGATAAATGAATTCTGATAAGCAGAAGTTCTGCATTGTGGAGGAGAAAGTGTAAATTCATGGGCGCTCTCAGCTGCCCTAGTTCTACGGGGAAAGATGTGGAGAGGCGGCACAATTGAAGCAAGTTCCTCGGAACAATTGCTGTGAAAATATCTGTAGAATAATGCAAGGGATGCAACGTTTCTTCGTATGGATAATGTAGGAAGGTCCTGTGTGATTGCAGGGTTATTTATTAATCTAATAGCTTTATTTTGAAGTTTGTCCAACTGCCTCAATGCAACCACTCCACTTCCACCCCACAGAGGTGAACAGTAATCCATCTGAGAACGCACATGACTTTTATATATTACGGCCAACTGCTCGTCAGTGAAGAATTCTCGAACTCTGTACAGGAGTCCCAGTTTTTTAGAGGCATTCTTAGCAATGCTTCTAACATAATGTGTCCAGCTCAAGTTAGTAGTTAATGTTACACCGAGAATGTCAATACTAGGGGAAGTGGGAATATTTACATCATTAAAAAATATATGGGAGTCAGTGAGATTCTGTCGGTTAGAAAATTGAATGTACTTGGTTTTCTGTGCATTAAAGGAAACTAGATTCTTTTGTCCCCATTCATTAATTCTAGAAAGGTCCTGGTTCAGAGAAATTGCAGTGTTTATTTTTGAATTTATAAGATCGGGTTGGGTGAAAGAATTGGTAAATGTGAAGGAACTGTGGAGTGTTGAGTCATCTGCGTAGGAATGTATTGGATTATGAGTGGTAGATATGAGATCATTGATATGAATGAGGAACAGAGTTGGGGCCAAAACTGATCCCTGGGGAACACCAGCATTTATTGAGTGAAATTGAGAATAAAGGCCATCTACCATTACACATATTTTTCTGTTATGAAGATAAGAAAAAATTAGTGGAACTAATGATGCAAGGCCGTAGTGTGACATCTTCGACAATAAGGATTGATGCCAGACTCGATCAAATGCCTTTGATATATCCAGTGCTATTGTATGTGTTTCACCATGTTGGTCTGTAGCTTGGTTGATTTGATGCGTAAGAAGGCAAAGAATGTCTGCAGTTGATCGACATCGTCTAAAACCATATTGCCTATCACTGATTAATTTATTATTCTCAAGATGCTTAATTATGTGATTATTTAATATCATTTCAAAGACTTTACCAAGAGTGGAAGTTATAGCTATTGGTCTGTAGTTTGATGGATCTGAAGAGGCACCTTTTTTAGGAACTGGATGGATGTTTGCTTCTTTCCAGGGTACTGGGAAGCATGAGGTATGAGTACACAGACGGAAAATGTTTGCCAATACAGGAGCGAGCACCAAGGAGCAATTCTTAAGTACTATTGGAGGAATTTCATCTGGACCAGGAGCCTTATCTACTGAGATATTCTGGAAAATAGTTTTGACATGTCTGGTGTGGATCTTAAGTGAGGGAATTTCAGGCGAATTAAAATTAAGTACAGGGACATCTTGATTTATTTCATCTAAGGTTGAGTTGGTGGAGAAAATATCCGTGGGTCACTTACAAGATTGCCAGTCGGAGATTTTAATGGTGGAATGGATGAAGCAGTAGTGAAGTTGGATTTGAATGAGTTAAGAGTAGACCAAAATATTTTGTTATCATTTGGATTATTTAGAAGTTTATTTGCCTGCTTGTGGAGAAAGTTTGATTTAGTTAGGTTTAATTCAGTTTTGGCATGATTTCTGATGTTTCTAAAGTAATTAAAGGCTTCATGTGTTTTTGATCTTGCGTATGCATTGTAGGCTATTGCTTTTTGTTCAGTTACTCTAGCACAATTATGGTCAAACCATTTAGGTGAATTAGATCTTTTACTGTACTTTTGATGAGAAATAAAAGTTTCCATTCCAATTTTTACAAAATCTTGTATGTGGCTCAAGGTGGAGTGTGCATCATTAGAAAAGAAAGAGGTCCAGGGAATATCAATAAAGAAACCTTGAAGACCCTCCCAGTCTGCCCTATCGTAATGCCATTTAGTCACCAAAACAGGTTCAGAGTGGGAAGGTGTGGTAGGTGGTAGACAGGTGGCCTGTATCAGACAGTGATCAGAAGATCCAAGCGGGGACCTCACTGTAACATCATAATTTTCTGAATTGGTTGTTAAAAATAAGTCCAGTAGGTGGGAATTATGATTAGGATTATCTGGTACACGGATTGGTTGGTTGACTAGTTGAGTGAGATTAAATGAGTCTGCAAATAGCTCACATTCAAGACCAGCATCATCAGTCCTGGCTGAATGAGTGAGCCATTCAACATTATGGACATTAAAATCACCCAACACAGTGATTTCAGAAGAAGCATTTAAGTTGAGGACACTGAGTTGTGAGGACAGAGAATCAAAAAGACTTTGCTCTGGAGGAGTATTTGGGGAACGATAGATGCAACGTATGTATTTAAATTTACCAGCAGAAATTAATTTGTATATAGAATAATCAAAATAGGGACAATTGAAACTAGTAACCTCCTCCAGGGCAATTTCAGATTTTGCGAAGCAACATACACCTCCTTTAGGTCTGAAATTTTGCACCTCCTTTAGGTCTGATAATGCAAATAAAGAGGAAAAAAGAAAATGGAAATCGAAGGGAAATTAAGATATGGATGAGGGATATAGGGGGAATGGGGGGTAGATTGTAGGCACCAATCAAACAGGGCTATACCCAGGAGAGGTTGTAGGTATTTGATAAGGAGTCGCTGGAACTCCTGTTTCATTTGCTTGGCCTCTCTTACTGATCCCTTTGTGCCTCACTTACACTGAGAGTAGTCCAGCCTTCTCTCACAAACACCTCCTCCTCCTAGCTACTTCACTATACTTAACATGCACACCACACTTCCTCCTTCCACGAAAAAAAAAATATATATATATATATGATGATAAACACGCACCAAGCCTCGGAGTCCCCAGGGGTGGGGGACCATAAATGCCCCCACACTCGCCCGACCTTCCCCTGACGACCCCTCTAAATGCTCTGGACCACGGCCTGTCACTCTTACTATCAACTTTTGTAATATTTGCGGCCTTTCCTCTAACTTTTACTCAGTAGAACACCATCTCTCCTCCTCCAAACCTGATCTTCTTTTCCTCATTAAAACCCAGGTATCTGAGGCAACTGCCAGTAGCCCCTACTCTGCATCCTCCTACTTTCTCTATCCTAGTTTCAAAGCCAAAGGCGGATGTTGTGCATACATGCACAACAAACTCACTTGCTCTTGTGTTCCCGATTTTGAGTCCTCTGAATTATCAACTTTATTGCTCAAACTATCCTGTCATTCTCATACTAAATATTTCTGTGATGTCTAGCTTTCCCCTAACTCTACCGACTTTCCCAAATTCTTTGACTATCTAAACTCTAAACTGGAACACATTCTATCCATCTATCCCTTCTTGGAAATCTCCATCTTAGGAGATTTCAAAGTTCACCACCGCCAGTGGCTCTCCGCTCATACTACTGACCAACCTGCTGAACAATCCTTTGTCTTTTCTATCCTAAATGACCTAGATCAGCTGGTCCAGCAACCCTCCCATATCCTGGATCGCTTCGGAGATTGGCCCAACATTCTTGACTTATTTCTGATTTCTAACCCTTCTTATCACAGTCAATCTTTTCTCTCCTTTGGGTTATTCCAACCATAAACTTATCTCCATTACCTGTCCTATCTCTCCAGTATGTCCACCCGATCCTTCCAGCCGGCGGCGCTTGTGGCACTTTGGTGCTGCCGACTGGGAGGAATGACTTCTGCTTCCGTGCCTAGGACACTCAGAGAGTGCTGAACGCATTAACGAGGTAATCCTCTTGGGCATGGAAGCGTACATTCCGTTTTCTTTCTCTCAGTCTGTTGCAAACAAATCGTGGTTTACTCATGCTTGTTCTACTGCTGTCCACAACAATGAGGAAGCATTCAAATGGTACCGCTGCCTTAAACTCAAGAATCTCATTCCTACTATGTTTCTGCTCGGAATCAAGCCAAATCTGTTCTTCGATATGCCAAGCACTCTTTCACCAATAATAAATGCACTGAACTATCCATCTCTAGCTCTTCCCAAGCTTTCTGGCATCTAGCCAAAAACATCTCCAACAATTTGTCTTCCTCGTCTTTCCCTCCTCTTTTCCACTCATGGCACAATCATCACTTCTTCCTCTGACAAAGTTGAACTCTTCGCTCAAACTTTTGCTAGAAACTCCACCTTGGGTGATTCCGGTGCTATTGCTCCCTCTCCACCCCCCTCTCTCCTACTTATGCCTAATATCCTAATCTCTTCTAAAGATGTACTTTCTACCATCTCTGGGCTTAATACTAAGAAGGCGTACGGTCCAGATGGTGTTCCTACTGTTGTCTGAAAAACTGTGCTTCCGTGCTGACTCCCTTCCTAGGCAAACTCTTTTGTCTCTGTCTCTCCTCTAATGTCTTCACTTCTTGCTGGAAGTTTGCTCTCATTCAACCTGTCCCAAAGAAGGATGACCGCTCTCAACCCTCCAACTATCGTCCAATTGCTCTCATCTCTTGTATCTCTAAATTTTTTGAAATTATTCTTGCTTCCAAACTTCTTAAGCATTTCTCATCTCATAATCTACTCTCTGATCGCCAGTATGGCTTCCTTATGGGACGCTCTACTGGTGATCTTCTTTCAAATCTTACTAACTCTTGGTCATCCTCCTTTTGGGACTTATATTGCAATTGGCATATCGAAGGCCTTCGATAGAGTCTGGCACAAATCTTTAATTTCTAAACTACCCTCCTTCGGTTTCTATCCCTCCATCTGTGCTTTTGTCTCTAATTTCCTTTCTGGCCATTCCATAGCTGTGGTTGTGGATGGCCATCTCTCACTTCCTTATCTTATCAACTCGTGTTCCTCAGGGCTCTGTCCTATCTCCTATTTGCTTTCTAAATTTCATAAATGATCTTCTCAACTGTACCTCCAGTCCCATCCATTCATACGCAGACGACTCTACCTTGCACTACTCAATTAGTTTTCCAGAACGCCCCAGCCAGCATTCCCTCAAAAACAAACGTAATGAAGCCATACAACACTGATCTACCTACTATTTCCAACTGTGGCAGAGAAAACCTTGTTGCCTTTAATGCTTCAAAACCCAATTTCTCCATCTATCTACCCGTCCGGATCTACCAGAGGACTATCCCTTATTCTTCAACAATACAAAAATCAATCCTTAATCTTCTCTCAATAGTTTTGGTATCTCTTGTTATCTGCTCTCACTTGGAAGGACCATCTTACTAGTCTTGCTAAGGCAGCCTCCCTGAAGCTGGGTGTGCTCAACCGCCTCAAGGGATTCTTTACCCATGGAAATCTTCTTGCTCTGTACAGGGGCACATTGCGTCCTTGTTTTGAGTATTGTTCACATGTGTGGGGAGGATCCTCTCACACTGCACTCTTAGATAAAGTAGAAAGGAAAGCCTTTCATATAATTAATTCCCGTCCACACACCAACTCTCTGCAATCTCTCTCTCTTCGCCGCAATGTTGCATCTCACTCGCTATTCTATCGCTTCTACAATAATCAGTGCTCCTCAGAGCTCTCCCTGTTTATACCACCTCCTCTACGTAGGGTACGTGGTACCCGTCTTGCAACACAGTCCCACCCCTACTCTGTGCAACTTTCCAACCCAAAAGTGAAATATTACTTTCAGTCCTTCTTTTATTCAACAGCTAAGCTCTGGAATTCTCTCCCAGAATCAGTCTTTCCCTCCTCCTATGACTTAAATTGCTTCAAACTCCGTGTGTCCAGGCATTTTGGCTAGAACGTCCCATGATTTTGGCCCTGTCGCTCTTTCAACTAATGGGGAGGCACCCGCTACAGGCAGTTCTGCCTTTTGTCTCCCTCACTCACATAGAGAAAAAAATACTATATAAATTATATATATATATATATATATATATATATATATATATATATATATATATATATATATATATATATATATATATATATATATATATATATATATATATATATATATATATATATATATATATATATATATATATATATATATATATATATAGAGAGAGAGAGAGAGAGGTAGCATGGATGGAGTAGGCAGCTTCAATAGCCCGTTTTTCTGTATTCTTTACACAAGTACCTCTCATCCTTCCTTCTCTCCTTCTATTATCATATTTTCCAAACTTATATCCTTCTCCTCTCCTATATATCTCACACATTCCATCTCCTCCCATATATCATGCATACTTCTCTCCCTCTCTTCACATACATCTCTCGTATCATTTTCTTTCCCTCTCTTCTCATTTCTGTCATACTCCCTTCCCTGGCATATCTTCCATTTCATTACTTTCATTGGGTGGTGTGTGGTGTTGTGAGTGGAATTAATGAATTAGATTATACTTCGTTTCCTCTCTCCCTAATAATCTATCCTCTGCACTTCGTTCCTTCTCTACGCATATCTTCCATATTTTTCTCTCAACTTTCACAAATACTAGTTCCATACTTCTTTCCCTCTCCTCTCATAGTTTTTCCATACATCTTTTCATCTCCTATAATATCCTCTATATTTTTATCTCTCTCCTTTTTTTATAATACATTATGCAATATAAGTGAAGTCAGAATGAGGCTTTGCATATTAATTGCTTGTCAATTGATTGTATTTGTAATGGATATTCATACTCAAAAGAGGACAGATATATAATAATTTATTTTACTTTAAAATTGTTATAAATTAGTATGAATAAGATTAATATGACAACACAGATCATTCCATCCCAGATTATATTTATGTATATGAGGCCTTTGATAGTGAGTGGTATGAGGGCGAGTCACGACTACATAACGATCTTGTATTTTGTCTATTATAGCCAGATATGTCCGAGCTGCTCATGACTAAGATAAAGCTGCATACTCCATGCCTGGCCGGATTAGACTTTAGTACAACAGTAAAATACCGTCTTTTGATAAAAGTTTAGACAATCTCCTCTAGTTTGCAAATTTCATTGGAACCACTCTTGCAATATCTCTGATATGTTTGTCATATGTGAGGAGGATATCGAACGCCACTTCGAGCATGGTAAGAATATTTACATGCTGACTAATGTTGTTTTCCATAGACAGAGATCTGCTATGGCTGGGGTTCTTTAATCTGGAAATAGTGTGACTTTGACATGTTTCAAGTGCAATTTCAACCCGCCATATCTACCGTTTTTCTCCTGCGAGACGTAGAAGTCAGCTAAAGGGGATCGGGGGCGGGGGGCCTGGTATCCTTCTCTCCTTAAATAAATCTACCAAAAAAACGAGACAGAGATAGGGGCGAGGGTACGCGTTCGTGGTCCCGGACCCTAAGAATAGGAGCTTTAAATGTGCAAGAATGTAGTACGAATGAGAAGCGAGAGGACATTGGAAGGTTATTTGAAAGAAGGAAGTATGATGTGCTTGCACTGAATGAAACAAAGATGAAAGGAGAGGGAGAAGTGGATTTTGGAAACGTGATAGGTAGAAAGTCTGGAGTAGATGAGGGAGTCCGTGGGAAAGAGGGAGTGGCTATTATTGTGAAGGAGGAGTTGAGAGAGTTTATAAAAGAGTGGAAAGAGGTGTCATCAAGGCTAATGTGGGTGCGAATGCGGTTTAAGGGTGAAAGGTGGGTTTTTGTAAGTGCTTATGGGCCAGGAAGTGTAAGGAAGTTAGACGAGGTGGAGGGTTTTTGGGAGGATTTGAGAGATTGTTTACAAGGGTTTGATGAACATGAAAATGGTATAGTTTTAGGGTACCTAAATGCTAGGGTAGGAAATGAGCCTGTTGAGGGAGTCATCGGTAGTTTTGGTGTGGATGGTGTAAATGAGAGTGGAGAAAGACTGAAAAATGCATGTGGAGAGTGCAGATTGAGTGTAGGAAATACGTTCTTCAAAAAAAGGCGTATACACAAGTACACATGGCATAGACTTGTGAGGGGAGATATTGTAGAGAGGGCTTTGATGGATTATGTGCTGGTGACAAGGGAATGATTGTGTAGACTGCTGGATGTGAATGTGATGAGAGGTGAGGCGGAGGGTATGTCGGATCATTACCTGGTGGAGGGTAAGCTAAGAGTTAGGAGTTACAGGAGAATGAAGTAAGAGAGGTAATAAAAGTTAGTGAGTTAGAGAAGAGTGCAAAAGAGAGGGAGTACAAGGAAAGGTTAAATGAAAAGTGGATGGAAGTGAGAGAGATGGAAGAGAGAGACCTAGAGGTTGAATGGCAACAGTTTAAGGAAGGAGTGAAAGCAAGTGCAGAGGTAGTGTGCGGTAAAAGGAAAGTAGGAGGCAGAGGTATCAGGAAGGGAAGCGAGTGGTGGAATGATATGGTGAGAAAGGCAGTTGAGGAGAAGAGACAGTGTTTTGAGAGGGTTTTACAGGATGGTAGTGTTGAGGTATGGGAGAGGTACAAGGAGAAAAGGAGAGAGGCAAAACGGAAAATTAGAGAAGCGAAAAAAGATGCAAACGAAAGGTGGGGTCAAAGGTTGAGTGAGAATTTTGAAGAACGAAAGAAGATGTTCTGGAAGGAGGTAAATAAAGTAAGGAAAGGAGGACAAAAGAGGGAAGAGTCAGTGAAAGATGCAAATGAAGAAGAAGTGAGGAAAATATATGCCGAGTATTTTGAATCTTTGTTAAATGCAAGAGATGGAAGAGAAGCAGTGATTGAAGCAGTGGTGGATGGAGATAGATTACCCAGGCCACCCAGGTGGCAGAGAATGAATGAAAGGATTGAGGAAAATGAGGTGAAAGAAGCAGTGAAACAAATGAGAGCGGGAAAATCAGAAGGTATGGATGGTATTGCTGTGGAGTGTATAAAGAAGGGTGATAATAGATTGGTTGGTGAGACTTTTCAATGTGTGCTTTGCTGTGTCAATGGTACCAATAGACTGGAAGAGTGCATGTATTGTGCCATTGTACAAGGGGAAAGGAGATCGGCAGGAGTGTTCAAGTTATAGAGGTATTAGTTTATTGTCAGTGGTTGGAAAGCTGTATGGCAGAGTGTTCATAGAGAGGGTAATAAAGTGTACAGAAGTTGCAATAGGAGAAGAACAGTGTGGTTTTAGGAGGAGAAGAGGGTGTGTAGATCAGATGTTTGCAGTAAGACAGTTATGCGAGAAGTATTTAGAGAAGCATAAGGAGATATTTTGGGCTTTTATGGACTTGGAAAAAGCGTATGATCGTGTGGATCGTGAAGCAATGTGGAAGGTGTTTAGGACTTATGAAATTGGAGGAAATTTGTTAAAAGCAGTTAAGAGTTTTTATGAAGGGAGCAGAGCATGTGTTAGAGTAGGAAATGGTGAGTTGAGTGAATGGTTTGAGGTAAAGGTAGGTTTGCGACAGGGTTGTGTAATGTCACCATGGCTGTTTAATATGTTTATGGATGGTGTGGTGAGGGAGGTGAAAAGGAGAACTATGGGTAGAGGATCGGGTTTAGTAGGAAAGAATGGTAGAGATTGGGAGTTGAATCAGTTGCTGTTCGCTGATGACACACCATTGGTGGCAGATTTTGAGGAGAAACTGCAGTGGGTAGTCAAAGAGTATGGGTATGGTTTGTGGAAGGAGGAAACTGAAGGTGAACGTCAATAAAAGTAAAGTAATGGTGTGTAATAGGGGAGATCATAGGGTGAATCTAGATGTGAGGCTGGATGGGGAAATATTGGAACAAGTAGAGTGTTTTAAATATCTAGGAGGAACTATAAGCAGGAGTGGAGGTATGGAAATGGAGGTAAAGCAGAGAGTGTGTGAAGGAAGGAAGGTTTTCGGAGCAATGGGAAGTATGTGGAAGACGAGAAATCTCGGAATGAAAGTAAAAAGTGCACTGTATCGAGGAATTGTTGTGCCAACAGTGATGTATGGGGCTGAGACATGGGCTCTGAAGAAAAAAGAGAAAAGAGAGAATGATGTGATGGAGATGAGCTGCTTGAGGAATATGTGTGGAGTTACTCGTATAGACGGATTGAGGAATGAAGAGATACAGCTTTGATTCAGCACCCAATAGAACTACAGAGAGGCAGCCATCGAATTACTGAGAGGCAGTTATCACTAAGGTAGCTCTGTCACAAGGCTAGCAGACCACCTTATATAATTTATGCCAATAGGATGTAGACGCGTCAGTAAACCCCTGTGACATTGATTCAAATGCTCCTGCTATATCAAGTGCCACAATGGGGGTCTCTTCTGCATCAATCCCCTGACTCCAATTGTTGGCAAAAAGTAAAAGATGATATGATGCAGACTTTCGTTTTAGGAAATCGCATTGCTTTTGAGATAATTGTTAGGTTTTACTCCTTTTATGTGAATTGGAACTACTCCAGCAGTCTTCCACATGTTTGGTCAGTATTTCTGTTGCAAGCATTTAAACACAAATTCGATGTATGTATGTGTGTATGTTATCAGCCTTGTATAATCCGCTGCAGGATCGGCCTATCCCCAATGGGACAACGACAGCTTCTGTACCTCACCACAGTGGCTTAGTCCGGCTTGGTAAGGTTGTATGTAATGTGTGCAGTGCATGTTGGAAAATACCGTACCGTTGGAGTGGCTGTGGATGTGAATGTAATCTGTAACCAGTGTAATTAGCTCACCCATGCTGATCAGATGCTAGCATATAGATGTGTATATGATACACTGATCTACCGCACCTCTAATATCCACCAGTGCAGCTAAGAGTATGGAAAGCCACGCCCATAGGTCTTATAATAAACCTTTGGTGCTCTGACCAGGAAGCGATCTCGGGACCTTCCAGACACGAGTCAAGTGCGGTACCGCTACGCTCATTCCTCATGCCAATATTTTAGAAGTAGTGGCCTGATTCCAACTGGAACGACAGCTTTTGTTGTGTCCAGAGTTGCACCACGAGCTGTACTTTTCTTGTTTAACTTGTGATGTTCTTGTTCAGCAAAGAAGCTTTGATGATCCTTTATGAGGATTAGCCGTGTTCATGATCTCCAAGTAATGATGAGCAAGAACCTCAGCTGTTTTTTGGCGTAAAAAAGCCACGGATCCATTAAATTTGGTCAGAGGAGGGATTATTTCATCCTTCGACAAACTTTGGTGTTTCTTATTGGTATTCTATCATTATTTATTGCTTCCATTCTTCTAATTAGCCTTGGCATCATTGTTAATTTGTTCTACTTGGTCTTTGTTTGTAGGTAACCCACATTCAGCATTTCTCAGCAGCAGCAAGACTGCGTTGGTACTCAAACCAATGCTGATCTGAGCTGCCAACAGAATATTATCTGAATGGTACATATACAGTATATGCTAATTTTCTGGTAATATGTCTTAGATAATTTGCACTTGTTAATCGATAGAGCCATGCATGATTTAATTTATTTTATGCGTCATGCCTTTCCAGTCTGTTTGCTTTTACAGCTATATAGTTATCTCCTTTCTGTCTTCTTTAGATGTTATTATATAATTTTTTCGAGGACATCCAGGTGATCACATGTAGCTTAGTGGCTCATAAATATTTTAGAAGTCAGAGATAACAGGGACAAGGGATGATCCTGAGGCATGAGTGGGGAAATGCACATGGTTTTTAAGATTGTGAATAAGTAAGAGTTCATCAAAGCTTCTCTAAACAAGTTATTGATTTAAGTCGCCAATAATAGTATGTAAGAACACCTATATTCCAGGAGAAATGTTTCAAGGTTGTTCTTCAAGTATTCCATTAGTGCACTACTTTGCCACTATGGTCTATAGCAAGCAATAATCAGCTGTGTCTGCTTTGTTTTTTGTTTATAGCAGTTTAAGTAACGTCTTTTAAATTAAGTTAGTGCGGAGACCACATAGTTTGCTGAGAGCATGACAAGGCTACCCAATTCGTCCGCCATAATTACCTAGTTAAGGGAGCCCACCTCGCTTTTTTTTATCTTTCTCTCCCTCTCTCTTTGGCTTGTATCCATTCGACCCAATTCAGCTTACTGTATTAAGACGTTTACCCCCATCCAGGTGTCAATATTTATATACATGTTTTTGTTTTGACAGCAAGCTAAATTTGTACATTTTTCGATAGAGAAATGTCTCTGGCGAAGCCGGATTTCTCCATACAATGCTGGCTCGCTATCGCTCGCCAGGAAGAAATCGACACCTGGATGGGGATAAACGTCTTAAACCAGTTGGCTGAATGAGGCCGAATGGATACAAACCAGGGAAAGAGAGAAAAGGAGAGAAAGATAAAAAAAAAAGCCGGTGACCCCCCTTAATAGGATTGTGGTTGGGGAAAAAATTAAGGATATGGTGGATAAACCTGTTGTCCTGGCTTATGGTTTGAGATGATCCTCCATAGAATGGTGCTCCCGTCAAGCTTCACTGTATAAATTTGAGAATCAAGGAAGTTTGATTGGTTTGTTCAGTTACAATAATATATTCTAAGTAATTTATCTTGCTCGTCTCCAGATTTTGCGCAGGAATTATCTTGAGTTTGTTCATTCCTCCCACAATAGTTATAACTCAATCTAAACCAGTAGGTGTCCTCTGTGTAACCTCTCTTAGAACACAATCGGCAGATGCTAAATTGAGGTGTGAATCATGGTGGTGGTTGTCTGTTTCCTGTTTGAGCAACAGGATCAATTATAAATTGATCAATACTTGTTGACCTTGAAGGGTTTGAGTATTCTAGAGCTGGATCAAGCTCTTGCATAACTGGCTCCATTATTGTTCTATTATATTTGCTTTATTTTCGAGGCTTGTCATAAGTTTGTGTGTTAGCCGTTGCAGTGTTGCTGTACTGTCGCTAGCACCTACTGCCACTTTTGTTTTGATAAATGTTATTTTGTTAGCCCCTTTAGTTTTGACATTTTGAGACATTCGCTGCATTAGTTTAGCGATTTTAATACGTGTTGTGCCATTTAGGTGTATATATTGTCCTGGTGACCGATAGCGAGCCTGTAATTTAGGAGGAACTGGCCTATGGCCGGGAATTTTTTCTACCGAAAACAGTAAAATGAATCTTTAAGGAGGTCTTGGGGGTATTTGTTTAAGCTTGAAGGAGGTCTTGGGAGGAAACTAAAAACAATAGGAACTCAATAAATAAATGAACAAATAAATATTTTATATTGCTTGATTTACTGGCACAGTTCCATATCTTCCATACTTCTCTACCCCACTTAATTCATAATTATCTTCCACACTTCTTTCGCTCTCCTCATATATATTCTATACTTCTTTCCTTATTCAATCATATTTTCCATACTGCTCTTGCTCTCCTCTGTCTCTCATGCGTTTCATGCATCTCTCCCTCTCTCCCGATATCTCTCTCATACTTCTTTTCCTCCCCGCTCATATCGCCTATACTTTTCTCCCTCACCACTCACCTATCTTCCATATTTCTCTCCCTTACCTCCCACATATCTCCCATAATTCTCACATAACATCCACACTTTTCCCCCTCACCTATCATCCATACTTCTCTCCCTCACCTCTCACATATCATCCACACTTCTCTCCCTCACCTCTCACATATCATCCACACTTCTCTCCCTCACCTCTCACATCACGTGGTGCGATGCATAAGGTGTTGTTTTCGGTGTGAGCATCCTGGATTCGAATCCACGGACTGCCACATGTGTTTGTAAATTTCATTAATCGATTTTAGGAGTATAGTGGGTTGTTGGAAGGAACATAATAATTGATATTGGTTCAGGGGTAATTTATCGAGAGGACTTCCCTAGTGGTTAAGGCCCCATTAATTGCTCTTTCCATTCACATATGCATAGCCTACGTGAGTTGCAGTTGGGATGTGTGTACATGCTTAGATTGATATGCAGGATTCGAAGTTGCATAATAAATCGTAGGCAGTGTCCACCATTCTTTAACTGTCTACGTGGTGCGATGCATAAGGTGTTGTTTTCGGTGTGAGCATCCTGGATTCGAATCCACGGACTGCCACATGTGTTTGTAAATTTCATTAATCGATTTTAGGAGTATAGTGGGTTGTTGGAAGGAACATAATAATTGATATTGGTTCAGGGGTAATTTATCGAGAGGACTTCCCTAGTGGTTAAGGCCCCATTAATTGCTCTTTCCATTCACATATGCATAGCCTACGTGAGTTGCAGTTGGGATGTGTGTACATGCTTAGATTGATATGCAGGATTCGAAGTTGCATAATAAATCGTAGGCAGTGTCCACCATTCTTTAACTGTCTACGTGGTGCGATGCATAAGGTGTTGTTTTCGGTGTGAGCATCCTGGATTCGAATCCACGGACTGCCACATGTGTTTGTAAATTTCATTAATCGATTTTAGGAGTATAGTGGGTTGTTGGAAGGAACATAATAATTGATATTGGTTCAGGGGTAATTTATCGAGAGGACTTCCCTAGTGGTTAAGGCCCCATTAATTGCTCTTTCCATTCACATATGCATAGCCTACGTGAGTTGCAGTTGGGATGTGTGTACATGCTTAGATTGATATGCAGGATTCGAAGTTGCATAATAAATCGTAGGCAGTGTCCACCATTCTTTAACTGTCTACGTGGTGCGATGCATAAGGTGTTGTTTTCGGTGTGAGCATCCTGGATTCGAATCCACGGACTGCCACATGTGTTTGTAAATTTCATTAATCGATTTTAGGAGTATAGTGGGTTGTTGGAAGGAACATAATAATATCATCCACACTTCTCTCCCTCACCTCTCACATATCATCCACACTTCTCTCCCTCACCTCTCACATATCATCCACACTTCTCTCCCCCACCTCTCACATATCATCCACACTTCTCTCCCTCACCTCTCACATATCATCCACACTTCTCTCCCTCACCTCTCACATATCATCCACACTTCTCTCCCCACCTCTCACATATCATCCACACTTCTCTCCCTCACCTCTCACATATCATCCACACTTCTCTCCCTCACCTCTCACATATCATCCACACTTCTCTCCCCCACCTCTCACATATCATCCACACTTCTCTCCCTCACCTCTCACATATCATCCACACTTCTCTCCCTCACCTCTCACATATCATCCACACTTCTCTCCCTCCCCTCTCACATATCATCCATACTACTCTCCCCAACCTCTCACATATCATCCACACTTCTCTCCCTCACCTCTCACATATCATCCACACTTCTCTCCCTCACCTCTCACATATCATCCACACTTCTCTCCCCACCTCTCACATATCATCCACACTTCTCTCCCTCACCTCTCACATATCATCCACACTTCTCTCCCTCACCTCTCACATATCATCCACACTTCTCTCCCTCACCTCTCACATATCATCCATACTACTCTCCCCAACCTCTCACATATCATCCACACTTCTCTCCCTCACCTCACATATCATCCACACTTCTCTCCCTCACCTCTCACATATCATCCATACTTCTCTCCCCCACCTCTCACATATCATCCACACTTCTCTCCCTCACCTCTCACATATCATCCACACTTCTCTCCCTCTCCTCTCACATATCATCCACATTCTCTCCCTCACCTCTCACATATCATCCACACTTCTCTCCCTCACCTCTCACATATCATCCACACTTCTCTCCCTCACCTCTCACATATCATCCACACTTCTCTCCCTCACCTCTCACATATCATCCATATTTCTCTCCCCCACCTCTCACATATCATCCACACTTCTCTCCCTCACCTCTCACATATCATCCACACTTCTCTCCCTCACCTCTCACATATCATCCATACTTCTCTCCCCCACCTCTCACATATCATCCACACTTCTCTCCCTCACCTCTCACATATCATCCACACTTCTCTCCCCCCCCTCACATATCATCCACACTTCTCTCCCTCACCTCTCACATATCATCCACACTTCTCTCCCCCACCTCTCACATATCATCCACACTTCTCTCCCTCACCTCTCACATATCATCCACACTTCTCTCCCCCACCTCTCACATATCATCCACACTTCTCTCCCTCACCTCTCACATATCATCCACACTTCTCTCCCTCACCTCTCACATATCATCCATATTTCTCTCCCCTCTCACATATCATCCACACTTCTCTCCCTCACCTCTCACATATCATCCACACTTCTCTCCCTCACCTCTCACATCATCCATCACATACTTCTCTCCCCCACCTCTCACATCATCCACACTTCTCTCCCTCACCTCTCACATATCATCCACACTTCTCTCCCTCACCTCTCACATATCATCCACACTTCTCTCCCTCACCTCTCACATATCATCCACACTTCTCTCCCTCACCTCTCACATAATCCTTCTCTTCACCTCTCACATATCATCCACACTTCTCTCCCTCACCTCTCACATATCATCCACACTTCTCTCTCACCTCTCACATATCATCCACATCACATATCATCCACACTTCTCTCCCTCACCTCTCACATATCTTGAGCTATGTTCTACTCTATCTGGTATATATTATGTAGGTTTATGGTGTCTTGTCTGCCATGAGCTATGTTCTACTCTATCTGGTATATATTATGTAGGTTTATGGTGTCTTGTCTGCCATGAGCTATGTTCTACTCTATCTGGTATATATTATGTAGGTTTATGGTGTCTTGTCTGTCTGCCATGAGCTATGTTCTACTCTATCTGGTATATATTATGTAGGTTTATGGTGTCTTGTCTGCCATGAGCTATGTTCTACTCTATCTGGTATATATTATGTAGGTTTATGGTGTCTTGTCTGCCATGAGCTATGTTCTACTCTATCTGGTATATATTATGTAGGTTTATGGTGTCTTGTCTGCCATGAGCTATGTTCTACTCTATCTGGTATATATTATGTAGGTTTATGGTGTCTTGTCTGCCATGAGCTATGTTCTACTCTATCTGGTATATATTATGTAGGTTTATGGTATCTTTTTGTCTGATATTGTTTTGTTGTGTATGTGATTACACTCATCTCTCTCTCTCTCTCTCTCTCTCTCTCTCTCTCTCTCTCTCTCTCTCTCTCTCTCTCTCTCTCTCTCTCTCTCTCCATAAGGGGGTAGTACTTGGTTTGTGGGCTATGTATTTATTATTATTACTTTTTTCTTTTCTTTGTTTTTAGTTTCCTCGCTAGACCTTCATCAAGCTTAAAGTAGCCCCCCTTAGACCCACTTTCAAGAAAAATGTGTACATTTTTCGGTAGAAAAATGTCCCGGCCGAAGGCCGGTTCCTTCTAAAATTACAGGCTCGCTATCGCTCGCCAGTATAAAATGGACACCTTAAATGGTACGAAAGGTCTGAATATTGACAAAAAAATGGGGTGAGAGGTGTTTAAATTGTCAAACTAATGGGCCAAACGTCTTTAAATATCATAACTAATATGCTAATCATGAGGGACAAGGAGGTCCAGAAAAAGCGACTACCTCCCCCTTATTATAGCCTGATCATCTTCTGTTCTGATTGTTCTTATGTTATCTTATATTTCTCCCGTATGCTATGTATTCTTACTGTCACCCATTGTTCTTATGTTATCTTATATTTCTCCCGTATGCTATGTATTCTTACTGTCACCCATTGTTCTTATATTATCTTATATTTCTCCCGTATGCTATTTATTCTTACTGTCACCCATTGTTCTTATATTATCTTATATTTCTCCCGTATGCTATTTATTCTTACTGTCACCCATTTGCTACACTTTGCAAACAATATATCATATTCCCACTCCTTTTCCTCACAACCTACTGCAGTCAGGTTTTTTCCAGCTGACGGTAAATTGGACCTAATAGTAACTGTTTTTTATTTGCGAAATATTAAACTACTATGTCCCTGCGTCATATTAATGCCAAGGATATATCATTAACAACCTATTTCGCTATAAAGTATTCGTTATAGCTGTGTAATCAAAATGGGATCATGGTAATTTACAGTCAGCTGGTAAAATACAATATATTTGTTGTTGTTATACGGTTTGTACTGTACACACACAAGACTTTAGCTAATATATAATAGTATTGCAGCGTGTTATGATCATACTATAGATAGAGGGAATATGAAGTATGGTATTGATGATAGCACAAAACTATGGTAGTAGTGATGAAGATGATAATTATTGTAAGAATGAATATAGTGATATTGATAGTAGTAATATTAATACTGGTGAGATACTAATAGAGCTGAATGGGGATTTGAAAATTATGATATAATCGGGGCATTGGGTTTATAGTTTCTTAACATAGTTTAACATATAACATTCTGTATGCATGCTTATTCTCTCCATTCCATATAATTTCCGTGAAACGAATTGTGTCTATATAGAATCCAAGCTACACACTGCTTGTTAGCGCTCACATATGTTTTAAAAATGATCTATGGGCACATGTTTATGTATGATTACAAAGTTAAACAAATATCCTGTTGTTCATTATAACTCCCTTGCCTTCATAACTCAATTAATAAATATTTATATTCCTTGTGGTCCGATAATGTTGATATTAGGCTAATTATATGGTTCTCAAAACACGTTATTTTTTTATATTTCGGATATTTGGCTGTATGCTCTTGCTTTCGTCGTAATCTAGTGTTTGATGTTGTGAGGATAACAGTAAAAGGATTAGTGGAAATGCTAATATAATTTCCACTTATCCAATTACTGTTATCCTCACAACATCAAACACTAGATTACGACGAAAGAAAGTGCATACAACCAACAAAATCGACCTCATACAGTCTAATGTATTATATGAGACTGTATGATGTCTATTTTCTGTTAATACAGTACTTGTAAATAGAGAATGGAAAGGAGAACAACAGAGGGAAGAGTCGGTGAAAGATGCAAATGGAAAACTATTAGTGGAAGGTGTGCAAGTGAGGAAAAGATATCTAGAGTATTTTGAATATTTGCTAAATGTAAGAGATGAAAGAGAGTTAGTGATTAAAGCAGTGGCTTATGGAGGTAGGCTACCCCGGCGGGAGGGAATGAATTAAAGGATTGACAAAAATGAGGTGAAAGAAGCAGTGAAACAAATGAGAGTGGGTAAAGCAGAAGGTATGTATTGTATTGCTGTGGAGTGTATTAAGAAGGGTGGATATGTGATAATATATTAAGAACAAAACATAAGAACATAAGAAAATGGGAGTCTGCAGAAAGCCGATTGGCCTAAGCAAGGCAGATCCCTGTCCCACACAACCCCAAATCAATTACAAAGCCCAATTATAGGCTCAACACTCTAATACCCTGAGGATCATCTTACCAAAACGGTTAGAGATTAACGCAGGATTATGGGGGTCTGCAGAGCGCTGATTGGCCCAACCCGGCTGATCCCCCTTCACACCCAACCCTTCTCGTCCATATGCTTATCCAATTTTATCTTAAAGCTCCCTACAGTTTTAGATCCCACTATAGCACTTGGTAGTCCATTCCACCCATCTACAACTCTGTTACCAAACCAATATTTGCCTATATCTTTTCTGAAACGAAATTTATCTAATTTGAAACCATTGGTACGAGTTCTTTCGCTATCACTGAGCTTTAGTACATTTGTCATGTCCCCTTTGTTAATCCCACTAACCCACTTGAACACCTCTATCATATCCCCTCTAACTCTGCGTCTCTCTAACGAATGTAAACCTAATTTCTTCAACCTTTCTTCATACGGAAGATTTCTAATATTATGGATCATTTTTGTCATTCTACGCTGTACTCTCTCCAATGAATCTATGTCCATTCTGTAATAAGGACACCAAAATTGGACAGCATAATCCATATGGGGTCTCACTAATGACAAGTAAAGTTTTAAGATAACATCAGCAGTTCTGTTACTCACACTCCTAGAGATGAACCCGAGAATCCTGTTTGCCTTATTACGAACGCCTATACACTGTTTTCTAGGCTTCAAATCATTGCTAACAAACACACCTAGATCTTTCTCGCAGTCTGAATTTTCTAATTCTAAATTAGCTAGTTTATATTTAACATTTGTTTGCATCTTCCCTATCTTTAATACCTTGCATTTGTCAATGTTAAACTTCATCTGCCAATTTACTGACCATTCATGTAAGGTATCTAGATCCCTTTGGAGGCACTCTATATCGCTATCTGAATCAATTGATCTCCCCATTTTAGTATCGTCTGCGAATTTACTTATCCTACTAGTTATACCTAAATCTAGGTCATTTATGTATATAAGAAACAACAGGGGACCTAATACCGATCCCTGGGGGACACCACTTTTGACTGCTCCCCACTCTGACTTGGTACCATTTATGCTGACTCTCTGTTTCCTACCAATTAGCCATGACCTAATCCATCCCAACAACGCCCCACCTATTCCATGTGCCTCAACCTTTCTCATCAATCTCTCATGAGGGACTCTGTCGAAAGCTTTACTGAAATCTAAATATATAATATCGTATGCCTTGTCATTATCTACTGCTTCATATACCTCTGAGAAAAAACTAAGCAAATTAGTAAGGCAAGAACGTCCCTGTGTGAATCCATGCTGAGAAGAATTGATTAAGTTAAATGTTTCTAAGTGGTTTCTCATTTTCCTAGCAATAATTGACTCTAGTAGCTTTCCTATGATTGAAGTGAGACTAATGGGACGGTAATTGGATGCTATTGATTTATCACCTTTTTTGAAAATCGGAACTACATTTGCAAGCTTCCAAGCTTCTGGAACTATACCAGTTTCTAATGAATTGTTAAAAAGAAATGTTAATGGGTAACTTAACTCATCTCTGCATTCTTTTAATACTCTGGCATATACCTCATCGGGACCAGGCGATTTCTGAGGTTTCAGTCTGTCAATTTCCTTAAGCACATCATTTCTACTTATAGTAACCGTACTTAACCTATTTTCTATACTATCTCTATATACCTTACGGACTTCTGGAATCTGTGCCAAATTTTCATTAGTGAAAACGGATAGAAACTGACTATTTAATGTACTGCACATTTCTAAATCATTTTCTGTCATTTCTCCTATCGAAGTTTTAAGGGGGCCTATTTTATCTCTAACTTTAGATTTATATAGCTGGTAAAAAGCCTTAGGGTTATTTTTTGAGTCATTGGCTATCCTGATTTCATAATTTCTTTTGTCTGTCCTTATACATTTTTTAACCTCTCTTGATAGATTCTGATAGTAAGCAAGTAGGTGAATTTCGCCTTTCTTAAATTTTCGATATATTCCTCTCTTTTTTCCTAGAAGGTCTAATAGTCTATTATTCATCCATTTGGGTTGGTTCTGTGTTGATCTAAATTTTCTTTGGGGATATATTTATTTTGCGCATTGTGGAGTGAAGAAATAAAATGATTATATGTAGCTGTCAAATTATCCTGAGTTAAGACAGGTATCTGAGAGAGAGTATGTTCATTAGCGCACCTGGGTCCACTTAATAGTTTAACCATAGGATCGACTCTTAAGGCTCTTCTTAATCCACCATAATTGGCTTTTCTGAAATCTGGGATAAGTGTCGCATTCTCTTTAGCCTTTCCTGTCCATTGTATGTTAAAGTAAATTGATTTATGATCACTATTTCCTAGTTGGTCTCCTATCTCTACATTATTTATCATTTGTTCATTATTACTGAGAACTAAATCGAGGATATTATTACCTCTAGTAGGCGAGTCTATGAATTGAAATAAAAAACTATCCTGTACCGCCTCAATAAACTCGTTTGAATCTGAGTCGCCGATTTGATGCTGCCAATCAATATTCGGAAAATTAAAATCCCCTATAATACACACATTGTTAAACCTAGATGCTATTTTCACTTCCTGCCATAAAGCTGTACCTTCGTTTCTACTCATATTTGGTGGTCTATAAATAACTCCAATAATTATGGTCTCACTACCTTCGCTAACCTCAACCCAAACACTTTCGTTATCAGTATTTAGTCTAATACCTGATTTAATACAGCTTTTTAAAGAACTCCTGACAAACACTGCTATTCCGCCGCCCCTCCTACTTGTTCGGTCGCGTTTTAAACAAACTATATCCTGGTATATGGAATTCTGCTAAAAAATGTCTTGATTCTGTATTAATCCATGTTTCAGTCAGTGCTATAATGTCTATATTTTCGTTGCTAACAAGTGCTCTAAGTTCATCCATTTTGTTACATAAACTCCTACAGTTTGTATAATATAATCGCAATGAATTTATTTTACTGGTATCGGATTTACCTTTATTTCTAACTGAATTCCCATCTTCTGTTACACCTTTAATATTTCTACTAGCAGTACAATTAAAATCCTGTGACTGATATTTTCTATTCCTATCTGATGTACCAGTACGGCAATTTACCCTATCTAGACAATTATTCTTACTCATATTCTCAGGCTTTATTTTCAGCGAAACCCCGCGACAATCCTATCTATTGACCTAGCTAAATTTGCCACCCCTAGCCGAGAAAGATGAACCCCGTCCTGTGCGTACAACTGATTTTTACCATAGAAACGGGTCTATGGTATTTATTGGTATATGGTATATTGGCTGGTGATAATATTCAATGTGTGCTTTATTATATCAATGGTACCATTAGACTGGAGGAGTGCATGTATTTTGCTTTTGTACAAGGGAAAGGGAGACCCGGATGAATATTCAAGTTTTAAGTTTACTATCAGTTGTTGGACAGCTGTATGGCAGGATGTTGATAGAAAGAGTAATTACAGGGTACAAAAGGTCTATCTATTTATCTATTGTCTGACGTCATGATCCCCGAAGGGGTGGCCACGAACGAACCGCCCCCAAGCACCACTGTCCCCAGTCAGTCGACGCCCCTCCTCCCAACCAGCACCGCCTTCATTCATATACTTCCTCACTCCATCCTTCCACCTCTCCTTCGGTCTACCTCTCCCTCTCTGTCCTTCTACCTCGCTCTTGTACACCATCATAGTCATTCTCTCGCTTTCCATATATTTAATATGACCGAACCATCTCAAGTTATTCCTTTTCACACTTTCCAGCACATCTACCTCCACATCACACCTCCTTCTTACTTCCTCATTCGTCTGTCTGTAATTCCGCACGCACTTCTCAAGTAACTAATTTCCACCGCTCTCACTCTTGGTCTGAGTCTCTCCACGAACGTCCATGCTTCGCTTCCGTAAGTTAGTGTCGGGATTATCACACTGTCATGCAAGGACTTCTTCACTTCCATACTGACCACTCTATTTCTTGTTACTGCTTTCAACGTTCCTACAACCCTCTTCCCCTGTTGCACCCTCTCCCGCACTTCTTCATCCACAGTCCCATCTTTACTCAACACACTGCCCAGATACTTTAAAAGAGCTGACGATCTCCATAGCCTGACCGTTCAACTTCACCTCACACTCTGTTACTTCACCCCCTTTCGAAGACCATAACCTTGCTTTTTCCCACATTTACCTTCAAATTCCGTTCTTTGCACACTTTTCCAAACTCATTTACCAGACCCTGCAACTCCCATTCATTATTGCTCATCAGACCTGTATCAACTGCAAACAGCAGTATAGGCAGCTTGCACTCATTTCCCTCCCTTTTCAGTGATATACTAACATCCACTGCTTCTCTTAGTATTTCTTTCATGACTCCATCCATATATACAGTAAACAACCACGGGGACATCACACACCCCTGTTTCAACCCAACACTCAGGTCAAAGAACTCGCTCTGCTCATTCCCCACACGTACTGCCACCTTTGCACCCTCATACATGCTCTTAACTGCTTTCAGCAACTTGCCATCTACTCCGTATATTCTAAGTACTTTCCACATGCCTTCTCTATCCACTCTGTCATAGGCCTTCTCCAAGTCCATAAAGGCAACATACACCTTTTGTTGCTTCTCCAGATATTTTTCCACAACACAATTCAGGGTAAAAATCTGATCTACACATTCTCTTCCCTTCCTAAAACCTCCCTGCTCGTCGCCTATCCATTTCTCCGTTCTCACTCTCACTCTCTCGTAGTGAGGGACTATTATGCCAGTCTTCCAGTCATTGGGTGCATTCCCCTTCTCCCATGCTAATTTGCACATTTTCCATACCCATTCGATCACTATCTCACCACAATACCTCAACATTTCCCCACACACTCCATCTGTTCCTGGTGCTTTCCCCAACTTCACTCTTTTCATAGCTTCCCACACTTCTGACCTCCTGATCCCCACCTCCTCCTCCACTACTTCTCCTCTTCTCCATCCCATACCATATCCAACTATGTTTGCTGGCTCTTCATTACTTACATTTAGCAACTCATTGAAGTACTCCCTCCATCTTTCGACTCTCTCTTGCTTCTCGGCTAGCATTCTCCCATTCTTATCTTTCACACCCTTATTGTTTCCCTTGCTACCTTCCCTAACTTTCTTGACTTCTTTCCAGAACAGTTTCTTACACTCCCTCCATTTTACACTCAGATTCCTTCCAAATTCTCATCTACTCTTCTCTTACTTTCCTTAACTACTCTCTTCACCACTCTCTTCTCTCCACGTACAAAAGGTACAATAGGAAAAGAACAGTGCGGTTTTGGGAGGGGAAGAGGGTGTGTGGATCAGATTCTTGCAGTAACACAGCTATGTAAGGAATATTTAAAGAAAAGTAAGGAGGTATTTTGGCTTTTATAGATTTGGAAAAAGCTTATGATCGTGTGGATAGAAAAGCAATGTGGAAGGTGCTAAGGATTTACGAAATTTGAGGAAATTTGTTAAGAGCATCATGAGTAATTAAGAAGAGAGCAGAGCGTGTGTTAGAGTAGAGAATGAGTTGAGTGAATGGTTTGAAATGAGTGAATGGGTCAAGAATAATGTAGGTCTGTGACAGGGTTGTGTAATGTCACCGTGGCTGCTTAATGTATACTGTATATCGATAATGTGGTGAGGGAGGTAAAAATGAGATCTATGGATAGAGGATTGGGTTTAGTAGAAAAGAATGGTGGTGATTGGTAGTTAAATCAGATGTTGTTTGCTAATTACACAGCACTGGTGGCTGATTCTGAGAAGCTGCAGCGAGTAGTACAAACAATTGGAGTAGTAGGTGAGAGGAGGAAGCTGAGGGTGAATGTCAATAAAAGTATGCAAAGTGATGGTGTGTATTAGAGATGTTCGTAGGGCGAATCTAAATATACAGCTGGATTGAGAAATGCTGGAACAAATGGAGCATTTTAAATATTAGTGATAAGCAGGAATGCAGGTTAGGGATTGGAGGTAGGACAGAGAGTGTGTGAGGGAAGGAAAGTTTTCGGAGCAATAGGACATTTATTGAAGGTGAGAAATCTTGGAATGAAAGCAAAACGTGCAATGTACCCAGGGATAATTATACCAACAGTGATGTATGGGGCTGATACATGGGGTCTGAAAATACAAGAGAAAAGAAGGTTGGATGTAATGGAGATGAGTTGCTTGAGAAGTATGTTTGGATTGGCACATGGAGACAGATTAATACATGAATAGGTATATAGGAAAGTGGGACACCAGATGACCAGAGTGGAAAGAAGCGTGCTATGCTGGTATAAACACTTTGAACGAGTGGAAGATGAAAGGCTTACAAAGAGAATACAAATGTCAGAAACAAGGGGAAATAGATTGAGAGGAAGACCTGGGAGGTGATGGAGAGATGGTGTGAAAAAAACATTGGAAGATAGAGAGATAACTGAAGAAAATGAAAGAGAAGAGGTGCTGATTCTGATGACTAGGAATGAATGGAGAATGATTGTGAATAGATGAGTGATGACGTGGTCGTAGGGAGTTTGGGTCGGGCGCTAGTTGGACTAGTCACTAGATAATAGTCTGTCAGGCGGCCAGCGTGGGGAGCTGGTGTAAATATGATGGGCCATGCCTAAAAGTGATGTGGACGGGCATTGTGGTGCACTCCGCTGTGTGTCTGCTTGCTGAGACCAGAACCTCTTCAGACCTGGGAGTCTTTTGCTGGAGACCCAAAATGGGCCTTGGTCTCTGGGTCTTTTCCTGGGTGACCTAGATGTGTGTAAATTTGTATATATATTTTATTTTGTTGCTTCTGTTCGAGTTCTGTCTCGAGTCAGCCACCCCCAGCTATGGGGTAGCCTATGTGCCTGAGTAGCTACATAATTGTATACTTGATAATGTGCTGTGGATCATGATTACAGGTTTGGGATTTTCAAGTTGGTTATATATTTGGAAGGCTTAATGTACTGTTTATTAGTGATTGGAATTTAACGTTGTAAACTATATTTTATTACAACTTTCATGTATTGCTCTAAAGGAAGCGATGAATAATAACTAATGATGGCTAACTAATCTAGGCGCTGTAAATTATCTGATTCGGTATGGATATTATTGGAGGAAATGAACTGTAAATTGAAGAACACCACACAATAGTATATTACCTGGTTGCTGGATCATATGCGACGGGTAGGGTTAGTGTGGAGTGGAACTAGGCAACAAGTATGGCGGTATGGTTGACAGGTTGATTGAAATCAAGGGATCATTAAAGAAATTTAGTTGGTAGTGAATAACAGAAGGGAGCCACAAGACTTAAATTATAATTAGGAGGATAATAGATGATAGGTGAATTGATGGGAAGCTAAGCTGAGGTTAGTTCTATCGTGTTAATGGAATGGGATGAGAACAAGAAAGGTTATACTTTTTAAGGTTATAGATTTATTATTTAAGTTTATAGGAATGATATATTACTACTTAATATCTAATACAGAACATAATTCACTATCCTTCCCATGTATATTAAATCATTATATTATGATTCTTATTCCTACAAACTTATTACTTAAGATTACACTTAAATTTAGACTGTCCAATACTTATGGAAATAAAAGTATGGACATATTCCTGCCACCGAGTTTATACAACATTTACAACAGCCCGGAGGCTAACTTATCTCGCCATAATTGGGAGGAGGCTTGAGCCGCCTGTCGACGCGGACGTCCACTTTGGTCGTCAACAGGACGGCCATTTGTATTTGCCACTACGGGAATGTCTCTGGGCAATGTCTCCGAGGCATCACCCTTGCTCTTAAGATCCCCTTCAAGAGGGTATAGACAGATAGTTGGGCGTGTGAAGATGCCCGACTTCGTGCGGATCTTAGCTACTCTGACTTCACCGTCACGTCCGGGCAATAATTCAGTGATACGGCCCAACTTCCAGAGAGCCCGAGGACCCTCGCCATGGATGGTAACGACATCACCGATATTTGTCCACTGACCGTTGATTGGTCGAAGTTTATTCCTATGTGCCTCCCTGAGTGTCACCAGATATTCAGTTGACCAGCGTTTCCAGAAATCCTGAGACAATTTTCGGATATACCGGTATCTGGCTGATATCACATCTTTATTGATGTAGTTCGGGTCCTTTATCTCATCCTCCACGTCACTTTCCTCAGGAAGATCCCGCAACCGACGTCCCCGTACCAACACTGAGGGTGTGATTGGGGTAGGATCCTCTAGGTCACCCGATGCATAGTAGAGAGGACGGTCATTGACAACTGCCTCAATCTCCAGGAATAGAGTTGTTAACTCCTCTAATGAGATGAGAGCACGTCCTAATACCCTTTTCAGTGCCGCCTTGACAATGCCAATGGCTCTCTCCCAGATGGCACCAAACCATGGAGCTCTGGCAGGAATACTGCAATTCACATTGCACACTGCCAAGGTGAGACTGAACCTTAGGGTGATTGCATATATCGGATAGGTACCTAGAGGCCCCAATAAACGTAGTTGCATTGTCACTCAAGATGATACGGGGAAAACCTTGTCGACTGCAGAATCTCCTGAAAGCGTGGAGGAAACTATCACATGTGAGATTGGTGACTACTTCGATGTGTATCGATCTAGTGACAGCACAGGTAAATAGGATCATGTAGGCCTTGACCGGTGAGTCTTTTATAGGGATTGCTCCACTATATATAGTCCACCCCAGTGACCTTATAGGGGTCTCCAGGGGTGGTCCGCAGGGCAGGTAAAGGGGGTAATCCTGCGTAGTCGTAGGGTTTACCTTGTACCCGACGACATTTTAGGCAATTGTGGAGTACTTTTTTCACCACCTGCTGGATTCTAGGGACCCACCATTTCTGTCTTATGTAGGTTACCACGTGGACGACTCCATAATTGCAACAGATCCGATGGCACCTATCTACTATTAGATTGGTCAAGGGATGTTTGGAGGGCAGATGTTTTGGATACTTGCACATTTCCGAGATAGCCGCTAATCGCAATCTGCCTCCACAATGTACTGTATAATCTCTCCCTTCAGATGTAGTCATAACTGGCAAATCAAATTATTTCTGGACTGTTCACCCTTCACCAGTATTGAGTATTCCTGTGGATAACTTTCCTTTTGGCATAATTTGAGTAGAATATTATCTGCAGTCTTTATTTAATTTATGTTGAGGTGAGCACTACCTGTGGGAGGCAGGCCATTTACTTTCGCCTTCAAATTTTTGATGAAACGTATCCCCCATGCCGTGACACACTATCATTTTTCATAGCTGCAATATCTGTCCCAGTCCCATAACTGTGTGTCATCTTGGGGCACCGTGCCTACGATTTGGGTCACCATACCAGCGGGCTGCTCTTTGAGAACTACATTTTCTGGCCATCCATCGGGGTTCGGGAGCCAACTAGGCCCATTCCACCGCAACGCAGAAGAACTCAAATAGTTAGCAGACACGTCTCGAGATACCATATCACTTGGGTTCTCTTTAGTCGACACATACCGGAAATGAGCAGTCAGGACTAGGGCATGTATCTCGTCGATGAGGTTTGTGACATACACTGGTAATTTCTTTTTACTATTTATCCAGTGTAGGGTAATCTGACTGTCACTCCACACATAGGTTTCAGAGATATGAAGTTTATCTTTATAGGCTACCTCAATAAAGTTTACAATTCTTGCAGCAAGCAACACTGCAGTTAATTCCATTTTAGGAATAGAAAGGGACTTGATTGGCGCGACTTTGGCCTTTGCCATGACCAAATGGCTGCCTTCTGACCCAACAGGATACATAGCAGTCCCATATGCTATACTGCTGGCATCAGCGAATGCATGTAGGGATACAGCATGATCGTATACCACCCTCTGAGCAAACTTAATACGACTACAGAGTACCAGATCATCTACTATCCCCAGCCATTCTGTGTTCAAGTCTTCAGAAAGATCCTCATCCAAATCCAATTTTAGTCTCCAGAATTGCTGGAGAAATATTCTAGACCTTATAGACACTGGCAATAAAACACCCAAAGGATCAAAGAGTTTGGCAGAAAACCTCAAACACCCACGCTTTGTCACATGTTCGACCGGAGCATACTGTACTCCAAAGGAAAGATAATCAGAAGCTGTCTCCCATACTAGTCCAAAAACTCTCACCAATTCCTGCTGTTCAGCAGCAACACCATCCCTTTGTAACACCTCTCTCAGAACAGGACTATTGGTAGCCCATTGACGCAGGAACAAGTGGACATTGTCCATAACTTCACGAGCCATACCATATGCACGGACGAGGGAATCTTCATTGTCCCCCGTACCTTCGAGGTTATCGATATATAGCCCGGCCCTAATTTCCTGTACGATCTTTGGGTCTACTTCAACAAGGGAAAGTTTTTTAGGATGGTTGCATTCAGCAGAAACTGGGAGCACGTAGCGCCAAACAATTCAACCTGGAACCGATAACATTGAAGAGGCGAATCCAGACGAAGAGGATCTTTTGGCCACATGAACCTGGTGTAATCCCTGTCATCTTCATGTAGTTTCAACATCAAGAAGGCCTTCTCAATGTCACTGACCCACGCATACTGATGCAGACGGAATCTCAACAAGACTTGAGCCAACTCCGGTACTAAAGATGGTCCCGTGTACAGACAGTCATTCAGACTGGACTTGTACTGGTTAACCTTAGCGGAACAATCAAATACAATACGAACCGGAGTAGTCCTGCTTTCCTTTACGATCCCATGATTCGCCAGATAGTGACATGACCCAGAGTCATCGAATGGAACCTCCTCAATGAAACCACGTGACAACTGATCAGAAATTACGTGTGAATATTGTTGACAAAACCCAGGGTCAGCAATAAATCTCTTCTGGAGTCCTCGTAATCTACCCACATCCAAACCTTTGTTGGTAGGCAACTGTCCCCTTTCTTCGGTCCAAGGCAGACGTACCTGATACTGTAGACTTTCAGGATCATACGTGACTGTTTCCTCATATGGGGTCAAAGCTTGCCGTTCGGCTTGTGAATGCTCTTTAGGTGAGATACCAATATGGTCTAAATCCCACAATGCACTTAATTCTCTATGACATGGAAATTGTCCAGCAGACATATATTGATCTACTGGGGTCACTGCCACTTTAAGTATTGTAACAACCTCAGTATTGGAGCTAGACGTGGTTTCCGCATACGAACCACTAAGGGCATATCCATATTTGGTAGGAAGTAAAACTAAATTTCCTGCCCTTTTGTAGCCAGGTCGCACTATGTTGTAGTACTGGTCGGCACCTATTAGTAGCTCTAATTCTGCTGTCTCGGTAACGTATGAGTAGGCCAATTTTATGCTACGACGCTATAAACTAGTGATTTCAACTTTTAGACTAGTTTCGCCCTTGTGTTCGGGGAGATCATCGACAACTATTGCGTCAAGACGATGATATCTGCCACGATGTATATACTTGAGTGCTACAACAGGATACTCACGAGAGGTTTGGGTTCCAGTGAAGCCGTGAAGACTCAATTGTTCAGTTTCCTTGGATTCATATGAAAGGTAAGGTAATACAGAGCTCTTCACGAAAGTCCTCTGCGAGCACTGATCGAGTAGCGATCTAACCTTTACGGTCTTCTTGTACTTACCCTTTACAGGCAGCTGAACTGTGGGTAAAATTACTGTCTGTTTACTCATACTTACGGACATTGTTGTTGAGGTTGATGGAGTTGACTCTACTCTATTACTACTACCACCACCTGTTAAACTCACCGCTTTCTGCTTTTGGCACAGGGAGTGAAAATGTTTGCCACGGCAGAATTTACAATTCTTAATATTAGGGTTTGTACACCCATTACTACCTTGTTCACTGGAGAGAGACCCGACACAGAGCTGTAGTTGCCTGGCTCTCTTTATTCTGAGAGACCCTGTCTTAGATTTAAAGCATTTGTACCAGGGATGATTTTTCCCGCTACACAATTTACAGGCAAATTGGCTGCTACCGCTCTGCGTCGTGAATGTAGCTGTAGCCATAGGAACTTCCTTCACAGGGGTATCTTGACCCACCATGTTGTAGAGTTCCGCTTGAAAACACTGTGTAAAAGTCTTATAATCTAGACTCTGATCACCCATCTCCCTCCTAACGGTTTCCTTAACTGGTGATGGCAATTTATTCAAGAGTGTAACCACGCAGAATTCCTCTAAACTTACCCTTTGACTAGTCATAGATCGCATTGCACTTTCCATATTGGCGTAGAAAGCCTTTAGTTGTGCTGTTTGACATTTAGGCGAGACAAGGTCTTGAAAGTTCATGATGTGTGCTGCTTTTACTCTGTCGGGATGCCCGAAGGTCTCCTGAAGCAAATCCACGGCAGGGCCATAACTTGCACCCTCAACCGTAAAACCTTCTACTAGTTTATAGGCGTCTCCCTGTAGCTGACCCCTTAAGTACGTTAGTTTTTGAATCGCACTTAAATCAGTCCTCTCATGTACCACACATCTAAACATATTCCAGAATTCCGTCCATAATGTAGGGTCGCCAGTGCTGGTGGGCAAAGTCAGGTGCGGCAATTTAACACCCGATACTTTCTTTACTTCAGACTGATTTTGCCTTTCTTGTGGACCCAGTTTTTCATTCAGAGTAGCGATTATCCCATACATATCAAATAAGTAGATGGTATCCTCTTGGGTTTCCTTATAATACTCGGTGTCAGAGGTATATAGCGGCAATAAAACATCTTGATTGGCTTCAAACTTGACCACCTGTGTCTGTACGCTATGCAATTTAGCCTCTATTTCTACCCGAGTTGCGGTATCCAAGAACCCCTCTAAATCCCTTGACAGGACGGTTAATGACCCTTTATTGCTGCCCTACGGCGTTTGCCTTGGGCTAGATCGTCCATTGTTAAATGTAGTCAAAAGTGAATGAAAATTGCGATATACAAAGTTTTTAATAATGTTTCAGCCGAAAGAGAACATTTTTCCGCTGATCAAACTCGGTTCGGACTTAACACTTAAACACGAGCGGCGGTAATCATTATTGGAAACTTATTACACCATTATCTTAAGGATCAAAGGAACACATGTTGAACTAATTTATCTAATTTTGATAGGCTAGGTTATAATTTAATTCAAGAGGTTAACATGATAGGCTACTAAATTTAGAAGATTAAGCTAACTTGTAGATAAATTAAATTTTTGGTTAGGCCATCAAGATGCTAAATTTAGAATAAACCAACTTAAAGAACATTCAAATATTAGGTTAGGCCAACATGTTGCTAAATTTAGAATAGGCTAACTTGAAGAAATATTTAAATTTAGGGTAAAGTTAACCTTATTAACCTTTATGGTATTGAGCCAATTTAATGCATATGCATATTTAGTTCAACAAATCTCCTGTCTAATATGGCTTCCGCATCGGCACCGAAAAACACCCGAGCCGACTCCACCAACTCCTTGAACAGCCGATCTGATGCGGGGTAATTTAGGTGGACCCCGTCAGCCGCAAAATCGTTGACTGACGTGTTCATCGATGAATAACGGCTCCGGGTGTACGGCAGATTCCTTTTGAGCCACTGGTTGACCGAGTTCCTGATTTTATTGAACTCATCAACCCCCAGGCCCCTAGGGTGCTGCCGTTTCTCGATCCCGATGATCCTACAATACCCCCCTGTCTCGCTCTCTACCTCCCTCGCCAATTCCTGAATTTTATTAGCCAGCTCTTTTGGCACGACCCCGCGTGTCACCTCATTCCCCCCAATCACGAGAAATGTAAGGTGGGGTCTCCAACTGACCAATTTGGGTCCAGGCCTCGGTTCCTCGTAGAGAGGTTACTGTGGCGCCAGGGGCTGCGAGAGGCTTAACAGTGAAGTAGGGATGGTATATCGGTTTGTCAACGTACAAATCCCTGACAAACGAGTGTCCTATGATGGACACTTTCTTAATGGCCCCAGGAAACCCAGCCCTCTCAGGTACAAAGTCCTCTCCTACCCCCCCCCCCCCCCCCCCTTCCCCCCCCCCCCCCCCCTTCAGCGCCATGCCTGTAAAACCCTTGGGCCATGAGGCGACCCACGCGGCCAACACCCACACAAAACAAATAAGAAAACAGGGGAACGAAACAACCGCCGCGCCGCTCCAGCCACAACAAACCGCCGCGCTACGATACCAAACTACCGAGACGAGTAGAAGAAAATTTAAGAGGTTCGAAAGACCATCTATTATGTGGATATTATTGGAGGAAATGAACTGTAAATTGAAGAACACCACACAATAGTATATTACCTGGTTGCTGGATCATATGCGACGGGTAGGGTTAGTGTGGAGTGGAACTAGGCAACAAGTATGGCGGTATGGTTGACAGGTTGATTGAAATCAAGGGATCATTAAAGAAGTTTAGTTGGTAGTGAATAACAGAAGGAAGCCACAAGACTTAAATTATAATTAGGAGGATAATAGATGATAGGTGAATTGATGGGAAGCTAAGCTGAGGTTAGTTCTATCGTGTTAATGGAATGGGATGAGAACAAGAAAGGTTATACTTTTTAAGGTTATAGATTTATTATTTAAGTTTATAGGAATGATATATTACTACTTAATATCTAATACAGAACATAATTCACTATCCTTCCCATGTATATTAAATCATTATATTATGATTCTTATTCCTACAAACTTATTACTTAAAATTACACTTACATTTAGACTGTCCAATACTTATGGAAATAAAAGTATGGACATTCGGGTTGGAGATTGATGGTTATAGTTAATTTACTTAACCTTGCATTTACTATAATATATGAACCTCAGGATCAAAGGCATGTGAAAAGCATATCATTTTTTAGAAGCCCTAAGACTATTCAAAGCATCTTCGGGATCATGGATGCTTCATTTCTACCACACTATTTAGTTAACACCTTATCAAACACGATACATGACGTTAGGCGAGTATTGCCATAACTCCTTCACAGTATCATTAAAAATGACCAAGCATTTTTTGTGCATTGAGTGTGTGACGATGAGGAAAGGTGGGTATTTTCATGGCATCTTAATTTAACCAGAATACTGCAGAACTGCAGGCTCATTTGGATCAATCAAGAATATACCATCCTTTTTCTGCAGACTCGAACCACTATTGCACAGTCCGCAGTCCACCACGCTATCCATTCAACCACGCTTCCTCAAATGTGTCAGGTTGTTTGTATATTGCATAGCAATTAATAGCATAGTGACAAATTAGTTGTTGTGAAGATCTGAATATACAGAAAGGTTAAAGCACATGCCTCGGTAATGCTTGCACAGAATAATTAAGTCTGCCGAAAATATAATTAGCTCAGATATGTTAGAGATAGTATGAGGAAAAGGAGATTTTGTAAACAGTTTGTATTTTGTGACTACAAACCTGTTATTTTCGTATAGTTTAACACTCTAAGAGCGGGGCCGTTTGTAACATCTACTGTCTGCCAAGCGGGCAGATTTACTCTAAACGAGCTTCATTCCATGCTCTTTTTCATGTATAAAGAAGAGCCAGAGCGTAATACAATTATGTATCCGTGAAGGTGCGATAATTAAGCTTTCCAATGACACCTGAACCATCCTTGTACGACCACGGGTTCTCTTGCAACGATCGTGCAACAAGAAGGGAAAATCCCTAAAATACAGTAATTTCGTCAGTTTTTACCCTGTATTGCGGTACCAGGGATGTGGTGGGATGTGATGTAGCCGTCAGTGGCGGGACAACGTCCAAGCCGAACGGTCAGAGCCCGCCCGCGTTCCTCCCACCGCTCGGAGTCTCTCTCAGAGCCGATTATGTGCTCAAGATCGCATGCGACTAAAGCCGGGACCCGCTGTTTAGGCCTTGGTTCTTTATCTGACTATAGCCGGGACCCGCGAAAGAAAGGTTAAGGTCAATTGAAAAAGTTGTTAATGTTGTGAGTTTGTTAATTAAATAAAAGTAAATACAAACAAAATAGATAAACAACATCTTGGTAAGCTTTGTGATAAAGCATTACACATGATATGTGGAGAATGACTAAGTTTATTGAAATCACCCAGTATCATATGTGACTAATATATTGTTGGTTTTTAAACTGTCCATGCTTAAAAATTACGATACAACCCTAAGTCAAGAATGGAGAAACTATGCAAACATGATAGAAATAAACGTTTGTATTGTGGGGCACAAATTTCTCTGGTGTCTTCTTCTGGTTTGAGGACTGAAGAGGACTCGACATAAAATTGTTTCCGTCATGTGGGAATAATTTCTCCATTCCAGCATTCACGGCACTGTGAATTTCCCTTCAAATTTCAAGTATGGGAAAAATATACTGTGTGTGGTATAACTCTATCCCTTAAACTAAGCATGATATCACGTCAACAATAACATCAGCCTTCATAATTTGCTTTCTCTATTCATGTGAAGGTATCTAGAGGCGGGGTTTACCTTGAGTGACTGTGTGGCGTATATAACGTGAAGAGGCCAGACCCAGCCCAAATATTGACACAGGTCTTGTGGCTGACTTAGACACTGCCGGGGGTAGAGGCGGAAATCGATACTGGCATGTTGTATGCAACGCAGTCTGTGGGTTTCTCAAAGTCACTTATTAGCGTTCATTGATTCTTCGTGATTTGTTTTTGTTATGCATATACAGCCTTTGTTATTGGTTTTCACCTGTGCATGCATCTTGTTTGATATTAAATGATAAACTTACTTTATTGACACTGCATTGTATAAAAAATACGTTTCCATATATATATATTGTATTATTAAGAATAGGTTTGCTCAACAATTGTATATATTATTGTATAATATGGCTAAAACGTGTCCAATTCTATGTATACCGATACCGGTAGTATTTATCTTATGTTTTGTATAGGCTAGCATAGGCATTATTACGTTTATATGAACATATAATATTTGATTAAACAAGGTTTAGTTAGACTGTAATTGAGTAGGTTGATAAATAGTATTGTTGTACAGTCACTCATAAATATTCGTGATCCAACGTATTATTCATTGTACAAGACAGGAACCAAATATAGTAATGTATAGTGTATACATTTTCCCTCTTCCTATGACTTAAATTGCTTCAAACGCAGTGTGTCCAGGCATTTTGGCTCGAACGTCCCTTGATTTTGGCCCTGTCGCTCTTTCAACTATGGGGGAGGCACTCGCTATAAGCAGTTCTGCCTTTTGCCTCCCTCAATCACATAGAACAAAATAAATAAATACTGGAAATCTGTCATGGTTAGTGTTATATTTGATGGAGGGAGGTTATGGGTGCACCAGATCACATCACCCGGGAGTACGTCACCCACATTTTTTGTCTCAACATTTTCATTTTAGCAGATGTCAAGTTTACAGTCAATGTTTTTTCAAAAATATTGTACCCACTCCCTTGATACTTACATTCCGTTTTCTGTGTCTTATTTAAGGTAGAAATGAGAGTAGAGGAGTACTGTCTACTTACCTGTGTACTTTTAATACATATAGGTAGATCTATTCGTTTTAAACTTTCGATTTTGGATATAATTCACCCAGGGTTATTGATGGTGTTAAATGAAGAGGGTGGGTTGGTGTAGGATATATATATATATACCGGTATATATTATATACATAATTATATATATACTTTATTGATTATGATATCTGAAGAACCCAACATAAAGGTATTTACCTACAGTAGGTGAATTATTATAAATGAGAATATTTGCCAATATGAATTGAAATATCTTGTTAACAAGCTAAACAAATAATGATAAGCACAACAAACCGAATAAAACATCACTCTTAGCATACCTTATTTGCAGAATTATTTTTGTTTTCCTAATGTTACGAAAAACTTGATTGAAGGAAAGATTGATTGAGGGAGAGAGTTCCAGAGTTCACTTGTTGAGTAGAAGAATGACTGAGAAAAAATTATAATTCTTGGGTTGGAGAGCTGCACAAAATAGGAGTGGGACTGTGTTGAAAGGCGGGAGCCTCGCAGTCATAGTGCAGACCGTTTTCTTTAAAGTATATTTAACGTCAGTGGTTCGACTCTGAACGAAACCTTTGATTGAACCAGACTTCACCACCGGATCATAGAGCAATACTATTTACTGTGAACACCTCTGATATCTCTTTTCACAACAAATGGTGTTATCTATGCACAATATGATATAATCTGTTGCATTTTTCCAAGACTCAAATATATCATAGAAATGTTCATAAAGTAATTCTGATTGAAAGTCATTGCTAATACAAACATTTATTTTTAATTTACACTTATTTAAGTAAAATTGTGAATATATATTGCCACGAGGCTGTATAACCCAATTAACAGCTTTCTGTAGATCGCTCTTAGGCCCCTGATGTCTGGCTTAATGCCTGACGAGCGGGCCCATAAGGAATTTCTATTACCCGCCAAGCGGGTAGTTTTACCCTAAATGGCCTTGTTTCCGTGCTCTTTTTCATGCATAAACAAGAGCCAGAGCGTAATACAATTATGTATCCCTGAAAGGGCGTTAATTCAGCTTTCCAATGACACCAGAACCATCCTCCTACGACCACGCGTTCTCTTGCAACGATCGTGCAAGTCGAAGGAAAAATCCCTAAAATACGGTAATTTCTTGACATAATGCCCTGTGTAGTGAGGGAGGGAGGGTGGATGTGTGTGGAGTAAACGTCAGTAGGCCCGCGGGACCCGTGGCGAACGGTCAGAGCCCGACCTTCGCTCCGCCCACCGCTGCTCGTCTTGCTCTCAGAGGCAATATTGCTCCAAAATTGCACACAGACTTAAGTCGGGCCCCACTCTTTGGGCAGGTGTTCTCTATACGGACTTAAGTCGGGCCCCGCTAAAGAAGGGTTAAGTGAACAGAATATAGTCCCTAACACAGCGCCATTCGAGAACATGCATTTGCAGCTGACCACCCATTTACTTTAGATAGCTTTTCAATAATGGCTTGGACTTAGCAGGAGACAGTCCTCACCATCATACAGTCGTTAAGGTGAGGCTGATGGACTGTTGTGGTTAAGAGGAGATGGGTCGTTTTTCTGGTCCCCTTTCTCCCTCGTGTTAAGCCCCATTTGTTTTGAGATTAAAAGACGTTCGGCCCATTAGTTTGGCGATCTTAACAAATGTTAAGACCTTTTGTGCCATTTAGGTGTCGATTATTTCCTGGTGAGCGATAGCGAGCCTGAAATATTAAGAGGAACCGTTCGGCCTTCGGCCGGGACAATTTTCTACCAAAAAATTTACAAATTTATCTTGTCTAGGGGGTGTTTTTCTAAGCTTGATGGAGGTCTATCGAGAAAAATAAGAAATAACGGAATACATGAATTAATATAAAAAGGTCCGTTTCCCCTTAAGTTATCACATTCAGGACTGGCTGATCTGACTACACAAGAATAAGCTACCGATGTCTTGTGTTTCTACACACCTCATAACCATTGTCAGTGTACTTTTTATGTCTTGACATCAGGTAACTTCATCTATGGAAATATCACACGAGCGCTTTTTCCCTCACCGTTTATCCTCAACACTGGTCGGGCAGCTTATAAGGTCAACATGTATAATATTTCGGTTACCTAAAGTCATCTATCATCAGTCTAGTTTCCGATACCAGTGCAAAATAGTCCAGAAATGTTGCCAGAAAAATGTTGATCATCGAATGTTGACTATAAAAGTTCTCGTGTGATACCAGCTTTAGGATTTTTTTTCCCATCGTATTTCCCTGTATTAGGTTTAACGTATGAATGTGTATTGTTTCTGTTTGTAATTTTATTCTCTCGATAATTATTTAACTAATATGTTAAATGTATAGTTACTTATTACAGTGTGTTTCCGTTTGGTATATTTTGCCTGCCGTTTCAAGTAAGCTTTGCCGAATTGTCTTCGCTATTTTCCAATGAACAAGAATAAAGGCACAGAGACCCTCTTCTATTAAACCCAGATGTTGTTTATCATATCCTGGGTTCGAATCCACGGACTGCCACATGTGTTTGTAAATTTCATTAATCGATTTTAGGAGTATGGTTGGTTATTGGAAGGAACATAATAATTGATATTGGTTCAGGAGTAATTTATCGAGAGGACTTCCCTAAGTGGTTAAGGCCCCATTAATTGCTCTTTCCATTCACATATGCATAGCCTACGTGAGTTGCAGTTGGGATGTGTGTACATGCTTCGATTGATATGCAGGATTCGAAGTTGCATAATAAATCGTAGGCAGTGTCCACCAACCTTTAACTGTCTTCGTGGTGCGATGTATAAGGTGTTGATTTTCGGTGTGAGCATCCTGGGTTCGAATCCACGGATTGCCACATGTGTTTGTAAATTTCATTAATCGATTTTAGGAGTATGGTTGGTTGTTGGAAGGAACATAATAATTATGCCTTCGCTCTCTAAGGATTTTTCGGTTGCCGATATACTATGATATGGATCTCCAGTGTATCAATTTTACCGTTTTTAGTTCCCCGCGCATATTATCCCTGTATTAGGTTGATTTATGTATATATATTGTTCCTTCGTTGTTCGTATACCATGGAATTTTTTCTCTGTAGTTGATTTACCTAACTAGCTGAAGAGTGTGTTAGATTTTAGTCATAGTAATATTACGTAAAACCTGCAGTGGACCGTATGTTGCATCATATACTTTTAATTAATGGAAAGTTTTTAGTTCGATATTTATGGGTAACGTTAAGGGGAGACGGACCTTTTTATGGGCAACGTTAAGGGGAGACGGACCTTTTTATGGGCAACGTTAAGGGGAGACGGACCTTTTTATGGGCAACGTTAAGGGGAGACGGACCTTTTTATGGGCAACATTAAGGGGAGACGGACCTTTTTATGGGCAACGTTAAGGGGAGACGGACCTTTTTATGGGCAACGTTAAGGGGAGACGGACCTTTTTATGGGCAACGTTAAGGGGAGACGGACCTTTTTATGGGCAACGTTAAGGGGAGACGGACCTTTTTATGTATTAATTATTTATTCCTTTATTTTTTAGTTTTCTCGCTAGACCTCCACCAAGCTTAGAAAAACACCCCCTAGACCCCTCCCTACAAGATAAATTTGTACATTTTTCGGTAGACAAATTTCCCGGCCGAAGGTCGTTTCCTTTTAACATTTCAGGCTCGCTGTCGCTCGCCAGGAAATAATCGACACCTAAATGGCACGAAAGGTCTTAAAATTGACAACGAAATGGGGCGAACGGTATTAAATTTGCCAAACTAATGGGCCGAACGTCTTATAATTTCAAAACAAGTGGGGCTTAACACGAGGGAGAAAGGGAGCCAGCAAAAAGACCCATCTCCCCTAACCTCCACAGTCCATCAGCCTCACCTTAACAAGCTATTGATCCGGGGCTCTTCATCTTACGCAGCTCTTTGATGTTTTCTTCTCACACGTTTTTAAATTTTGATCGCTCTGTCCTATTTGCTACGGCCAGTTTTAAAGTTGATTTAGTTAAGAGTTAGTCCTCCTTCATTTAAGTGTGAAGGTGACGTCACTCAAATTCGACGACGATATTTTGTTCATATGTTAATCCTGTAACCAATTTTTTTACTAAGCGTAGGTAGAAAGTCCAAGATAAAAAGGGAGTTTACATCACTATAGGTAGAGCCAACGAACTTAACAAGAATCTTGATCCCTAGCCTCTTTGTAACACAAAGGGAACTAAAGTAAATTGGCTGTAAATATACACACCTATTTCCTAGTGGACTCTTCCCAAATGATCGAAACGTCAGCCCGATTGCTTTCATTAATTTTGAGTTATAAGAAGTTAAGGGATCAAGACTATTGTCAAGATCGCTGGTGCTACCTACAGTATAGAGCCCTATGCAGGTTTATCAGTAAGCCCCTACATTACTTTGAATAAGAATACACCTGCTGAAGGAGTATTAGACAGTTTAACGTGTAAGTGAAAGTGGAGTTCTGGATAAGTGTGGAGACAGGAATGGATAGGTTTGGTAAGGGTGAGGAATATTTATGATTGGAGATATGAGTGCGAAAGTGAGTGCTAAGAATGTAGGTGGGAGGGTGAGCTGTACAGTCAGAGGTGGATGGGAATAACAGTGCACTAGTGGATTTGTGGCTGATGGCCGCCAACACCTTCTGGTTATTAATCACTAACATGTACAGTCGCGATATTAAGTCATCCTCAGTTGTCATTACGTTTGGGACTCTCTGTGCTGTATTAATGTCTGTCAGATGTTAAATAGTGTAAGTAAATGTAGGAACAGGTTTATATATCTCACTCACAAGGAATTAATCAACTTTAGATACAGTTGATACCAATTATGGATCAAAATATACTTGGTACCGAGACATCACTTATTAGGCTAACTGTACACATGGAGAGTGGATGGGAGAAGGGAGAGCAGCGAAAAGCCTTGATTGATCATGTGCATATAGATGATCAAATGAGGAAATCAGTGTTAGATGCTAGGGTGTTCATAGCAGTTGGAAGTAAAGGAGAGATGGTGGAACGAAATGCATTGATGAATTATGAATGTGTAGATGACCGAATAAGAAAGTCAGTTTTAAACGCGAGGGTGTACAGGAATATTGTGTGTGTGCACGTCTCTTTTGAGACGTGCAGTGTGGGTGGAACCTCCCTACACATGTGAACAATACTTGATACATGGGCACACGAACCAGAAGAGACCAGGCTCGTTGGGGATTCCATCCTACGAGGACAGGTCGAAGAGTTCTGCGACAGAGTCCCAAATCAACGAAAAAGATTTTGCATCCCAGGAGCTGGACTGGACGACATTGTGGAAGCCTTCGAAGATACCACAAAGGATGCAAATGAAAATACCCTTTTTGTCATCCATGCTGGTTCAAATGACGTCATGCGCACCAGATCCGAAGAGTTGATGGAGAAATATCGCAAGATGATCCAGCACTACAAAAACAAGTCAAGGAATATCATCATCTCAGGCATTCTCCCCAAGATCGACGCACCTGATAAATTCTACGACAAGGCCTTCAGCACAAATAGCCGACTAAAATATTTGTGTCTGAGGGAAGAAGTTGAATTCATCAACCTCTTGGACAACTTCTACAACCAGCCTACTCTGTTCCGCAAGGATGGCACTCATCTAAACCCTGTGGGTTCAGCACGCATGGGTCGTCTCCTACACGAAGCAGTCCGCAGCCATGGATCAAAAAACGCCATCCGAGAAGAAGCAGCAGTGACATAAATCATCCAACGCCAAGAAAAAAACAGATGCAACCGAGGACCACCAGCGATAAGGACCGAAGACAGCGAGGACCGAGGACAGCCATGAACATAAATGTAGATCCGACAAGAACCAAAAATATTATTAAAGAGCGTTCCGTGAGTTCTAAAATAACAAATTTAAAGGTTTTCTATGCAAACGCTCGTAGCATACGCAATAAATTTTCAGATTTAGAGGAGCTAGTATTTACAGAAAATTATGATGTGATTGGCATAACAGAATCTTGGCTCAATACAGAAGATAGAGACTTTTTAGCAGAGTATTCACTTCCCGGTTATGTAATGTTTGAGAAAAGCCGAATAAATCGAAATGGAGGTGGCGTTTTACTTTATATCAAAGAAAGTCTTAACCCTACCCTCTTGTCAAAACCTCAAATTGTGAACGTCGACGCATCTTTTGTGCTAATAAAGAATAATAAAGGTACAAAAATAATACTTGCATTAATATACAGACCTCCAGCTCAATCAGTGCAAACTGACCGAGAAATTTATGAACAAATTGCAGATGTAAGTAACTCACAAGATACCGTAATTTTTGGCGACTTTAATTTACCTGTGACCAAGTGGGGCGATACTCTTACTTCACACTCCGGAAATGACTTGTATACGAACTTGCAAGAGAGTTCGCTTTATCAATTTGTTCGAACGCCGACCCGTGGTAATAACGTTCTTGACATTGTACTTGCAACAAAAGAAGAATTAATAGAGAATTTGAATGTTGGTGATGAATTCAGTAACAGCGACCATCGTACGATAACTTTCACTTTAAAGTTTACTAGTAACGAACCAAATAGTAGCATCTAAAAAGTCCCTAATTTCAAGAAAGCAAACTTCCATAAACTTAGAGCTATGTTTAAAGAAACTGACTGGAGCTTTTTAATTAACAATAATGACATAAATACATCTTGGAAGTTATTCGAAACCACTTACCTAAAGGCAGTGCAAGACTGCATACCATCGAAAATACGGCGTCCAGGCCATAATAATAAGCCCAAATGGTGGAATAAAGATATTTCAAACTGCCTGCTTGCTAAAAAATTTGCTAATGATAGATTAAAATCCTCACAAAATGACGAAGAACGGTGAAATTTGTAGAGCTACGACGCAAAGCCAAAAAGTTAATTAAGCAAAGTAAAAAGACCTTAGAGTTACATATTGCGAATCAAAGTAAAACAAACCCGAAAGAATTCTATAGTTATATCAGAAAGAAAAAAGTAGTTACTTCAACTGTTGGACCGTTAGTCGATGAAAATGGAGAATACACCAAAGATGAAGTACAAATGAGTAATGCCCTCAATACCTTCTTTGCATCAGTTTTTACAACAGAAGACCTCAGTGATATCCCTACACCATCGCCGATTCAGATTGATAATTCAGATGTTCTAAGCAATATCACCGTTACAGAGAGAGAAGTATTGAATTGTTTAGATAAACTCAAGGTAAATAAAACGCCTGGACCTGATACAATCTCGCCTAGAGTTCTAAAGGAAGCTAAGGATGAGCTCTCCAAACCACTGACATTACTTTTCAATAAATCCTTGCAGTCTGGAACTATGCCTGATCAGTGGAAGCTAGCCAACGTAACACCGATATTCAAAAAAGGCAGCAAATCCCTACCCAGTAACTATCGTCCAATTAGCTTAACCTCAGTTGTATGTAAAATACTAGAAACGGTCATACGAGACAGACTCGTAAATCACTTAGAGGAAAATAACATACTTAAAGATACTCAACACGGCTTTCGTAAAAAACGTTCCTGTTTAACAAACCTCTTAGACTTCTTCCACGATATCCTCAACCTCTACGATGAGAGTAAAGCTGTAGATATTATATACTTTGATTTTCAAAAGGCCTTTGACAAAGTTCCCCACAAACGTTTACTGCTAAAACTAAAAGCGCATGGAATACAAGACGGTGTGTTGAAATGGATAGAAAATTGGCTCAGCGACAGAAAGCAAAGAGTAGTCATAAACGGTAAGGCATCTAAATGGACCAATGTAAGTAGCGGGGTACCCCAGGGATTGGTACTAGGACCAATTCTCTTTCTAATTTACATCAACGACATAGATGAGGGCCTCACCTGTACAATCTCAAAATTTGCTGACGATACAAAAATTGCAAATAGCGTACTCTCAAACGAACAAGTTGACGATATGCAACACAATCTAGATAAATTGTCATGTTGGGCCCAAATTTGGCAAATGAGTTTCAATGCGGATAAATGTAAAGTACTACATATCGGATACCTAAATGAGAAAGCAAACTATTCGATGAATGGCACTCAGCTTAAGAATGTAAACAGAGAAACCGATCTGGGAGTAACAATATCGAGTAACCTAAAACCGAGTCAACAATGTTCAGAAGTTGTTAAGAAGGCAAACAAAATAATTGGCTTTATAGGCAGGTCATTTGAGCATAAATCCAAAGAAGTTATCCTAACCCTTTACAATTCCTTAGTCCGCCCTCTTCTGGAATACTGCGTTCAATCCTGGTGCCCTTATTACCAAAAAGATATAAACAAGCTAGAACGAGTTCAACGTAGAGTTACCAAAATGATACCTAGCCTAAAGAACAAACCATACGAAGAGCGTCTTAGAGAATTCAATCTATTTCTTTTAACCCAGCGCAGATTAAGAGGTGACTTAATTCAAGTGTTCAAAATCATCAAAGGCATCGACAATATGAACTGTAGTAAGTACTTCACTATCGACCAATCTAATTACACGCGGGGAAACGGTTGCAAAATTATTGGTAAATCTTTTAACTCACACGAATCTAAGAATTTCTTCTTCAATCGAGTTGTCAACTTGTGGAATGGGCTTCCACGAAACGTTATATACTGCAGCACCGTTGATTCATTTAAACTCCGCCTAGACAAATATCTCGCTTCAAACCCGCGACTAACTGCGTTTGTAAATGAATAACTTTATTTTATCCCCCCCTCAGTTACTAACCCATCTGTCCCCTACTAACTTCCTAATCCTGCCACGGACATTAGTTCCAGGGCAGTAATTCCCTTTCCAATGTTCCCTTACCCACTCTAAACCACTGTTTGGACACTTGATCCTCAGTGTTTTGGAGGACAAGCAACCTAGAAGGGTCACTAGATCTGTTGTTGCTTGATTTCCTTTGTACTCCTTTGTACTTTGTACACTGTGCCTATATACAGAGCAAGAAGCTGTGCGGGGGGGTAACGAACCCACAGAGACAGTTGAGCACACTTAACTTCTGAGAAACTGTTTTAGCAAGAGTGGTAATATGATCTTCCCAAAGATAGACTGGATAAACAAGATACAACAAGAATAATGAGAGAAGATGAAGGGTTGATTTGTGTGTTGTTGAAGAGTAATTGATAGGTTTGTGGAAGATTGTGATGAGCAACTCTCCAGCCCAAGAGTGAAACGATACTCCCAATCTTTCTTCTATTCAACAGCTGAGTGCTGGAACTCTCTCCATGAATCCATCTTTCCCTTATCCTATGATATAAATTGCTTCTGTTACGACCGGGACTACGAATAAAACAAGGGCACTCAATGATTGGACTAGTAATAGGGCACTATGCAACAACGGTACGGTAGATCCAAACCCTCGAACTTATATGCCAGCGAACAAAACACCTATACCCTCCAGGGTTAATCTGCGATAGCGGGGTATCCTTAACTGGGTATAAATGTACTCTACTTCAGGCTAACCTACACTGGTATAGCCTGATAACAAACAAAATGCAAGTTACGTTAAAATGCATAAAATGAATCTATGGAAAGATCAATTAAATCACTGCAAGATTTAATTTAATAAAAAGATGCTTCAATACAGTTACTCTAAACAACAATAAACTCTTCACTCCTATCTGAAAGAAAGTGAAGTATAGTCCTACAGCATAGACCTGGAAACTTCTGAAGAAAGTCTGATGCTCCTAAGATGCTCGTACTGATTTAGAACTATATAAAGGCAGGAGGCAGGACACCACATGTTTAAATCGAATATACTAAAAGATAGGACATATAATGTTAACTGACACGAGAATACTATAAATGCGCAACGGTAGCAATGCTCGACACTAAAAGAAGTACTTCCTCATCAACGAAACAGTCTGCTATGGTTGTGCGGCTCATCAACAAACTAGACTAATAAATGCTGTGAATAATAATGCGCACATATCAAAGAGTTTATATTAAATACTAACAAGTGTCTACTCGATTAATAATGTCTAGCTGGGATACTCTAGGTAAGGAACTGGGGTTGAGCAAGACAGGCTCGTAGCCTAGCGATGTCCTTAAGACTGCATCCTTTAAGTTACGTTAATTGACTTGGGGGCTCTCTCGATAGATCCAGATCACAAGTATCTGGTTCTATCCTGGCGACCCTCTATAGACAAGCAAAGAGGCAGCAAAGTGTGAAACTGGTACAGGCCAAAACCCTCAGTCAACACAATGCTGCACTCGCACAGGACGCAACCGAAAAGACAACCCAGGCTACCACAGGACCGGTCGAAGTCGTGTAGGTATAAGCAAACCGTACACACATCGGAGACAACGACTACAGTTACCTTATCCCAGTCTAGCATTAAATAAAAGAGCAGAAACACTAAATCAATAATGGAGACACACAAAGTTCTTAACCTATACTAACTAAGAACCCTCAAACCTATTCTAAGTACATGTAAATATCTCTGAGGACGGCGCATGCAATACAATGGGCCGGCTATGAAAACCGTATGCAGAACCCAAGGGGAGTGTTGTGCAGTTAATAAAGGTTAGAGTATGGAAAGAGAGAATCGAGTGAGAGAAACAGTGATAAAGGTGGTGATCGGGAGAGAGTATGCAAAGGGATGTTAGAAGCACGCGCGCCAAGCCTGTCCTGACGAGGACAGCTCCTGGGGCCCCTCATGGAGGAGGTAAGTTACACAGGAGACCGCAAAGGCGCGATGGTCGGCCAATCACGGGCCGAGACGTCACAAGACAGCAGGCGTCGTATGACACAGCCAGACACGCCGTCCAATGGCGAGCGAGAGGCAGGAATGCACCCGTACATACAGACACTTACTACCTCCTCGCTCTGAAAGTCTTTCTCATTCACACGCTGGTACTATTATCACTACTGTTGATATAAAATATAACCCATTGTCACAGACGAAAACAAAGACCACCACTGGACTGTCTGTGACAATGCGATTACTAGGAAAGAAATAACAACATTCTCTGATGACTGTAGCCCATTTCGATGTCCCTGGCGAGCGCTAGTGGCCAACGAGAGGCGATTCTGCCAACGCTGGTAGACGTCACACTTCAAACTCTGTGTGTCCAAACATTTTATCTTGAACATTTCTTGATATTGGCCCTGTCACTCTTTCAACTCTGAGGGAGGCACGTGTCACAGGCAGTTGTTCCTTTTGTCTCCCTCATCCACAGAGAAGAACAAATTGAAAGTAACAAGATTTTCTCTGCCTCAATCAGAAAACATGATAGGTCAGAAGACAGGCGTGCTAAGGCCTTGTCACGTGAGTTTTGGAGTAATTGAATGCTGGGTTGTTTTGAAAAACTAGCTCGATAGTGTAAAGTAGAGTCATCTGCATATGAGTGGATAGGACTAGAGGAATAATTGAGGAGATCATTAATGACTATTAGAAAGGGAACTGGAGACTGGACAAAACCCTGAGGAACAGGGTTGATAGGTTGAATAAGTGAGCGATGGCCGTCCACAACTGCAGCTATGGAAGAGTATGAAAGGTATTATATAATACGATAGAGATAGGCAATTTATGTGCTAACGTACGTCTCCGTGACGTGTTTAGTTAGGTAAAGTAGTAACGGTCATTTCCGCGGTGTACGGCGTAGGAAATTAGATCGTGAATAATAGGATTGCAAGTTGTAAGTAAGTTAAGATTATAAAAGGCCTAATATACTATTAAGCAATATTGACATGGTCTTATGTAATATATATGAATTTATCGTATATATTAAATGATCGTATTAAGCAACCTAGACGCGGTATGATAGTTTTCCCGCCTGGCGTTTGCTAAGGCAGCAATGTCCGCGGGACCTCAGAGCCTTCACAGACATCACCCTATCAACATATATTCCGTCTCATTTAATTGTGCTATTGTGCCTATATTCACAGTATACAGCTAGCAATACCCACATAATTATACACTTCAACGACGCTCTCATCGACTCCATGACTGACAGCTAAGCATTTCTACTCATGGCCATTACCATATCATAATAATTTCTTTCTTTTCTTGTACTGATCTCTCCTGCCAGTCTTGACCCTCCCGCCGTCCGCCATCTTGACCGGCATTTTCCCTTGTCTTATTGTCACGTGGAGATATTGGTGAGTTAAATCCTGGTGTATAATTAACCCTTTGAAGATTATCTTAATATAAACATATGTGAGTGACCTTTGGATGTAAATTAGCTGAGATTCAGATCAAATTCAATTTAGACTTAGAGTAATTTGCCTTGGATTGATTTGTTTGGATTATAGCCAACATATATAATTAACTTGCACTAATATTATATCACATTGGTGCCCAGAACCAGGATTTAGCTACCAATAAGGGATTTTTTAAGAGGCAATGAGCAAGGGGTTAGCACAGGGATGCAAGAGCAAGGACCCAGGAGGAGTGGGGTTCGGATATAATCCGGAAACTCCGGCTCCGGTACCTGATAGGATTGCCGCTTTCGGACATTCACATGCCACTAGGCTCAGGGCGGCTGAGCGAGGACCTGTGGGGTACAGAGTGTCGGAGGGGGATCGATACTTCGAGCTCTTCTACTTCGAGGTGCCTGGGGCCAGGATCGATACACTTAGAGCCTCAAAAGAGTGGGGAAGATTGGTACGGTTGAGGCCTCTCATCACTTATTTGTTTATTGGAGGCAACGACATTGGCCCCGGTACAGTGCCCCTAGAATTGGCCAATGATATAAAACAGGTGGCGTTGGATCTCGAGAGAGAGAGACCGGGTGGAGGTGCAAGATCGTAGGTATCAAAAACTGGACCAGAGTCCGAGGTTTCCGACCCAAGGACTACCAGGCGATCCGAAACTCCGTAAACCGCATCCTGAGGTGCTGGTTGATGGAAACGCGGCACCGATTTATATCGATCACCCTCAATGTACGGGATCTCGATCGAGATGGCATCCACCTGGATTGAGACACCAACCAACAACTCTATGATAAAATAGTAGGCCTAACAAAGCGCCGGGGTCGTGGCATTGCGCCTCCCGAAATCTTGCATCCCACCTATCATCTTCCCCCAATAATTTGTCTTTCATTTCATTTTTCAGACTTCCTATGACACCTGACCTGACATAACATTTTCTTTGTTCACTATGTACATTTAGTGTATGTATTGCCAATTTATTGTACTATTTTTTCGCCATAACAAAGAAGTCTGCCGTTCTATATCTCTTAACTAGGCTACTAATTTGCCATGTTGATATAACATTGTAGCGTTGTAAGGTATAGATAGCCTATAGCTGGTATACATAAAAATTAGTAAATCAGAGGAGACACCGTTTGGAGGGGTGCAAAGTAAAGCTCCGAAAAATCAGAGGGCAGGGCTTCGGGGAGTGTTAAATAGATTAATAGTCGATGTCAACACTTTTATCACTACTGCTGCCCTCGAGGAATTGGAGGCTAGACTAGATAATGTCCAGGTTACACATAGTCGTATTGTTACTCTAAGTGAGGTGATTGTGGCGAGGATGACGGAGGATGATGAGATAGTATCAGAGTGTGAAAATCGCGCCCTATATGACGAAACAGTCTTCAAAGCGAAGCACACTCGTTACAGCACGCTGTCATGACCAAGAAGGAAGGCGAAAATGATGCCAATAGAAGGGCAGATCCCAAACACACTGTGCACCTCCCAAAGCTCAATCTACCTACATTTGGGGGTAACTTGATGGAGTGGATAGCCTTTTGAGATGTGTTTAGATCTACCTTACATGAATCCGCTTTGGATAATGTCCGGAAATGTCATTACCTGAAAAGACAAATGGAAGGAGAGGCCTTACATGTAATAGAGGGTTTCGCGGTAGTAGGTGATAGATATCTTGAGGAAGTACAATTATTACAGTCAACATACGGGGATCGGGAACAATTGAAAATGGCCCATGTCGTTGCCTTGTTAAATTTGACAGAACCAAAATACACGGTTGATGAATTAGCAAAATTTAGAGCAGATATGGAATGCCATACTCGATCACTAGACACCCTAGGGCTGACCTCACAGGAAATTATAGTTATTATACTAAGACAGAAGCTTCCTATGGCAATACTCGACAAGGTCAGATCATTTGATCTGGGTGAGTTTTAAACCATGTTCAGTAAATAAATTAGTAATATACAGTTGAACAATGGGAGAATGAATGTGTCGGGAGGGGGTGGGAATGTCGAAATGATGGGGACTATAAGTATGACGGTGGGCACCAAGGGAAAGAAAGAGGGTACATACAAGAAACCCGCACAGACTTTATGTAAACTTTGTAATAATAACGAGCATAAATGGAGTTTCTGTGTGAAATACCCAACAAATTAGTTAAAACTAGCACAAGCGAAAAGATTGAAGCTATGTGCAGGTTGTCTGAGTAGAGAACATGGTATGCAAGGGCAATGTACTGCCTCGTACTTAAGGCCCTGTCATCACTGTAAAGGACATCATTGTGTCCTACAGTTGACAAAGGCAAAGATGACAAACCAGAGGGTTCTACAACTTTGACGTTAGGTAGTATGAAAGACACCACTATATTGCCCACTATCAAAATGCCCATGGAAGGTAATGACAGTAACAAAGTTTGTCGAGTGCTTCTCGATCAGGGGTCTCAACGGTCGTTTATAAAAAGGTCCATATTAATGGGACTTAAGCACCGAATCGTAGGGGCTGAGACTCTTTGATTACAGGGCCTTACGGGGGTTACTGACAAACAGGACTACGAAATAGCGGAGGTTTCCTATTCTTACCAAAAACAAAAGTACTTTATGACATGTATCGTAGTAGACACCCTACAAGGATATGTATCTGTAGGAGTGAAGAAGGTGGAACACGCATTAAGTAGCAAAGGGGTTAACTTGTCAGATCCCATGGGAGATCAAAATGAGGTGCATATTCTACTTGGTGTTGATCACTAATACGATGTAGTATACCCTGGATTTAAAAGAATGTGTGGTGTAATTATTCTAATCCCCACTAAATTTTGCTTTTGTATGAGCGGAAAGATACATACCACACAGTCAAACATCCTGGTCGACAAGGTCTCTATATTAATGGTGAATGTAACCGCGGCAGAGGAGTTGGTAAGTGAAGAATCCCAACCTAGTGATCCTAAAAGGACTGCCGAGTTCGACTTGGAAAGACTGTGGAAATTAGATCACATAGGCATTAATCCTGTGGAGACTGATTATGGCTCGGAAATTGCGATAAAGAAGTTTGACGAGTCTGTGAGCTATTGTGCCGCAGAAAAGCAGTATGAGGTTAGTTTACCCTGGAAAGATAATGAGATAAGCCTACCAACGAATTATGGTTTGGCGTTGGGTCGCTTGTGCGCATTACAGCGTAAATTAACACTTAAACCGAGCATGCGCTAGGCGTATAATGACGTATTTCAGAACTACTTAGACCAGGGTTTCATAGAACGAGTTGATGTGAAAGAACCAACTAGGAATGGTAGGGTTCATTACCTAGCCCATCATGGGGTGAGAAAAGACAGTGCCACCACACCAATACGGGTGGTGTATGACTGCTCGGCCCACCAAGGTCAACAGCCCAGTCTAAATGACTGCCTACTCTGCCTGTCGTACTCTTTGGTGCTACATGCTCGTAGTTTCTGTTAAATGCCACAATTAAAAAACAACTGTCAGATACTCTTGAGGACACTAATAAACTATCTTGCGGGTTGTATATAGACAATTTGCAGGGATCTAGCGATAGTCAGGATGAATTATTACATACCTACTGGCAAGCACGTAGATTGTTCACAGAAGCTCATTTATTTCTCTGCGAGTCGGTTACTAACAGTGAAAGTCTTCAGAGTCTAATTCAGATGGACGGTATGGCGTCTCATAACCAGGAAAAGACCAGAAATTTGGGGATGATCTGGCAACCAAAACAAGATATTCTAACCTTTCAAACAAAGTCTTTTGTTCAGCAGACGGGAATGCACTCGAAGAGGAGCCTGTTGAGCAAAGTTTACCAATTCTTTTATCCTTTGGGTCTAGCATTACCCGTAACCATAAGAGCTAGGATTCTGATGTAGGAAGTTTAGAGAAGCAACGTAGGATGGGATGACAATTTGCCCGCGGACTTAAATGATCAAGGGACATTATTGTTGAAAGAGTATTACATCCTATGTACTAAACAGCTACCTCGTAAGGTGATGGCATTCGGCGATGTTACATTACATACGTTTTGTGATGCTAATGCCACGGCATACGGGGTAGCCATATATGTTGTTACTTCATTTGGGGCGCATTTATTTACTGCCCGGGCGAAGGTAGCACCGGTCAAAAAAGTAACTATCCCTAAAATGGAATTGACTGCCATGCTGCTATTAGGACATCTGGTGAATCATGTATGCAAAGCATACGAGGAGGAATTAAATATTAATGTCGTTCACGTATGGTGCGATAGTCAAGTAGCACTCAACTGAGTACATAGCAAGAAGTCTCTGCCAGTTTATGTGCGAGATAGGGTAGATGAGATTAGGGCCCAATTACCAGACGTCACATATCATTATGTAAATACAAAAGACAACCCAAGTGATCTCATAACTAGGGGAATAACGGCTAACCAGTTAATAAAGTCCGAATTGTGGTGGCATGGTCCAAATTGGCTGATCCATGAGAAAGAATGGACGATATGGAAAGCTGTTGGTGAGGGACTTCTGCCACTGAAAGCAGTGACAGTTACAGCCCAACCAAATGAGCCACCTTATCCATTAACCTCTGAAGTGCGCATGGGGGTAATTGGAAACGTCCCCCTGTGCTGACGTATTTGAGGTGTTTCCGTCACTAAAATATTCATTGTGCCATTAATAGCATTAATATTTATCCATATGCGCCTATTATGGGTTGATTATAAAGGTATTAACCTGAAACAACAATAAAACGAGTGAAAACAGCGTTTGGATGGTCAAAATCGGAGATATAGCCCGCGAGTTGTATAATGTATGGGTGAGGCAATCTGCTTTCCCGCCAATTTCCCCCAAGGCCACTGAGACACAGTCGATCGATACTCTCTCTCTCTCTCTTGCACTCGCTTGCTATCAGTGATGACCACACCCTCCAATCGGATTTCTAATGTTAGCACGAAAATATACCTCAGAATAAGGGAATAACAGAGAAAATAGGTGATAACTGAAGGAGAGGAGGAAAGTGGGGAAGGAGGGGAGGTAGAGGACTGAGATTTTGCATGGCCCAGGGGCCAAAAAAAAAAAAAAATAAAAAAAAAAAAATATAAAAAAATATTTTTTTTTCGATGTCAAAAGTTGATTTTTATTTTCTCTGACCCTTAAGAGTCTTCCCGCAGTGCGCCGGGGGAACTCTTAAGAGTCTCCCCGCAGCTCCCGGGTTAATAGAGGGGGCAAGATTCGGTGACTCTAATAAATTAGTCAGAGTTGTATCTTGGGTGTTGAGATTTGTATCCAACATCAAGGTTAAAGTAACGGGCCAACTCTGCAAAAAGGGTCACATCATTAATGCTCGTGAATATAAAGCAGCTGAAGTAACTTTAATTAAATGGGTTCAAGTAGAAACCTTTTCCAATGAACTAGAATCTTCACTAAGCTCTGATAAGTTAATAATAATGCCTAACTTAGTGCATCAACTGAGGTTGCACCTAGATAATGGCCTCATCAGGTGTGTGTGGTTAATTTAGATTAAGTAGACTTTATAGGCTAATTAATAATTTAGTATAACGCACATAGAATAGTTTTACCTTATATGATGAAACTCAGATGGTGACAGTAGATGGCGGAAGATAGGCTAGGTGAAGTTGGTTAGTGAGGCAAGGAATAGGCTAGGAAAGTGACTAGAATAAACTAAGATAAATTGTATTTACGTTAAAGTTTCATGATAGCTAATCATGATAATGTGACTATGAAAATGAGATGGAAGTGAAGCGAAAACACCTAAAGATGAGACAAAATGAAGAATAGGCTTAGCTTGTGTCGGGGATGGAGGTTGGATGGGGAGTGAGGCTGAGAGAGTCGTCTTTGAGTCTCTCGTGACTGTCCGCACACGCGCATAGCGTCCGGAAAATGTATCCCATCCTTATACAATGAGATACATAGGAACAATAATAATAAGTAATACATTAATATATGGGAATCATAATCCTACAATACTTGCCCATATTCAACTACAGAATAACATATTCTTCCCAAAATTATGGAACGTTCAACATAAGGTTATGGAAGCGTTCAACTTAAGACTATGGAAAGATACGTAACGCTTCATTAACCCAGATTACGTAGCATCGAGACTGTTCATACTAAGTAGAGTATACTGAGTATGGACATATTCCCACCACCAAAAATATACAAAATAAGCATGGTTATATTTGCCCGGAGGCAATCTTATCCCGCCAAGTTTGGGAGGATATTTGGGCTGCCTGTCGACTTGGGCATCCGCCGGACGTTCACCATCACGACCGGGTAACAACTCCTCTATACGACCCAATTTCCAGAAAATGAGCGGGCCCTCTTCATGGATGGTGACCACGTCACCTACCCTGGGCCAATAACCTGTTAATGGTGCTAGTTTACTTCTCTGTGCTTCTCTTAACGTCACAAGATATTCTGTCGACCAGCGATGCCAAATGTCTCGCGATAGTTTACGAATATATTTGTAGCGGGCTGATATCACTTCCTTACTTGTGTAGCCTGGATCTTCCATAGCATCCTCATCATGTTCTTCAGGAAGATCCCGCAGTCTGTATCCACGTACCAGTACTGAGGGTGTGATTGGGGTAAGGTTGTCCAAATCACCAGAAGCATAATATAGAGGGCGATCATTTACTGTGGCTTCAATCTCCAAGAGTATGGTGTTGAGTTCCTTAATCGATATGAGAGCTATACCCAACACCTTCTTCAGACCCGCCTTCACGATTCCTATGGCTCTTTCCCCTATGGCGCCGAACCAAGGTGCTCTGGCGGGAAAAAAACCGCCATTCGCATTTCACGTCCGTAAGGCAGGTCTGAATCTTGGGATTGTTGCTCACGTCTTTGAGATAAGTAGATGCCCCTATGAATGTTTTTGCATTGTCACTCAGCATGATACGTGGATATCCCTGTCTACTGCAAACTCTTATGAAGGCATGGAGGAAGCTATCACAAGTGAGGTTGGTGACCAGTTCCAGGTGAATTGACCTGGTAACGGCACAGGTGAAAAGTATCATATACACCTTGAGATTGGGTGAATCTTTCACAGGGATTGCTCCACTGTAGTCAACCCCGGTAACTTTGTAGGGGTCACCTGGGGATGTTCGCAGGTTTGGTAAGGGAGGTATTCCTACGGGATCATAATGTGTTCCCTGTACCCGTCTACATTTTAAGCATTTGCGTAGGACTTTCTTGACCACCTGCCTGATTCTAGGCACCCACCATCTTTGTCTGACATAGGTGACTATATGTCCAACCCCATAATGACAACAGAGTCTATGACACCTATCGATGATAAGATGGGTGAAGAGATGATTGGGGGGCATAGTATTGGATACTTACTTGCCTCAGAGAGTGCTGCCAATCGTAATCTGCCTCAGCAATGTATCAAATCCCCCTTCAATTGTAATCCCAACTGGTTGATCAGGTTATTCCTGGACTTTGTTCCCTTAATTAACCAATAATTTATATGCCTGCGTATATATTTCTTGTTGACAGAGCTTATGTAATAATTTATCTGCAATTCTGATCTCCTTCACATTGAGGTAAGCACTACCTGTGGGCGGTGTGCTTTTGATTTTTGCTTTTACATTTTCTACGAATCGTATCACCCATTTGCGAGAGGATATTGGAAGGTTATTTGAAAGAAGGATGTATGATGTCCTTGCACTGAATGAAACAAAGATGAAAGGAGAGGGAGAAGTGGATTTTGGAAACGTAATAGGTAGAAAGTCTGGAGTAGAGGAGGGAGTCAGGGGGAAAGAAGGAGTGGCTATTATTGTGAAGGAGGAGTTGAGAGAGTTTATAAATGAGTGGAAAGAGGTGTCATCAAGGCTAATGTGGGTGCGAATGCGGTTTAAGGGTGAAAGGTGGGTTTTTGTAAGTGCGTATGGACCAGGAAGTGAAAGAGAGTTAGACGAGGTAGAGGGTTTCTGGGAGGATTTGAGAGATTGTCTACAAGGGTTTGATGAAAATGAAAATGTTATAGTTTTAGGGGACCTAAATGCTAGGGTAGGAAATGAGCCTGTTGAGGGAGTCATCGGTAGTTTTGGTGTGGATGGTGTAAACGAGAGTGGAGAAAGACTGAAAAATGTATGTGAAGAGTGCAGATTGAGTGTAGGTAATACGTTCTTCAAAAAAAGGCGTATACACAAGTACACCTGGCATAGACTTGTGAGGGGAGAGATTGTAGCGAGGGCATTGATGGATTATGTGCTAGTGACAAGGGAAAGATTGTGTAGACTGCTGGATGTGAATGTGATGAGAGGTGAGGCGGAGGGTATGTCAGATCATTACCTGGTGGAGGGAAAGCTAAGAGTTAAGAGTTACAGGAGAATAAGAGACAAGCGTGAAGTAAGAGAGGTAATAAAAGTTAGTGAGTTAGAGAAGCGTGAAAAAGAGAGGGAGTACAAGGAAAGACTAAATGAAAAGTGGATGGAAGTGAGAGAGATGGAAGAGAGAGAAGTAGAGGTTGAATGGCAACAGTTTAAGGAAGGAGTGAAACCAAGTGCAGAGGTAGTATACGGCAAAAGGAAAGTAGGAGGCAGAGGTATCAGGAAGGGAATCGAGTGGTGGAATGATACGGTGAGAAAGGCAGTTGAGGAGAAGAGACAGTGTTTTGAGAGGGTTTTACAGGATGGTAGTGTTGAGGTATGGGAGAGGTACAAGGAGAAAAGGAGAGAGGCAAAACGGAAAATTAGAGAAGCGAAAAAAGATACAAACGAAAGGTGGGGTTAAAGTCTGAGTGAGAATTTTGAAGAATGAAAGAAGATGTTCTGGAAGGAGGTAAATAAAGTAAGGAAAGGAGGACAAAAGAGGGAAGAGTCAGTGAAAGATGAAAATGGAGAATTACTAGTGGAACCAGTTGAAGTGAGGAAAAGATATGCCGAGTATTTTGAATCTTTGTTAAATACATGAGATGGTAGAGAAGCAGTGATTGAAGCAGAGGTGTATGGAGATAGGTTACCCAGGCCACCCAGGTGGCAGGGAATGAATGAAAGGATTGAGGAAAATGAGGTGAAAGAAGCAGTGAAACAAATGAGAGCGGGAAAAGCAGAAGGTTTGGATGGTATTGCTGTGGAGTGTATAAAGAAGGGTGGAGATGTGATAATAGATTGGTTGGTGAGACTTTTCAATGTGTGCTTTGCTGTGTCAATGGTACCAACAGACTGGAAGAGTGCATGTATTGTGCCGTTGTACAAGGGGAAGGGAGATGGGCAGGAGTGTTCAAGTTATAGAGGTATTAGTTTATTGTCAGTGGTTGGAAAGCTGTATGGTAGGGTGTTGATAGAGAGGATAATAAAGTGTACGGAAGTTGCACTAGGAGAAGAACAGTGCGGTTTTAGGAGGGGAAGAGGGTGCATGGATCAGATGTTTGCAGTAAGACAGTTATGCGAGAAGTATTTAGAGAAGCATAAGGAGATATTTTGGGCTTTTATGGACTTGGAAAAAGCGTATGATCGTGTGGACCGTGAAGCAATGTGGAAGGTGTTAAGGATTTATGAAATAGGAGGAAATTTGTTAGAAGCAGTTAAGAGTGTTTATGAAGGGAGCAGAGCATGTGTGAGAGTAGGAAATGGTGAGTTGAGTGAATGGTTTGAGGCAAAGGTAGGTTTGTGACAGGGTTGTGTAATGTCACCATTGCTGTTTAATATGTTTATGGATGGTGTGGTGAGGGAGGTGAAAAGGAGAACTATTGGAAGAGGATTGGGTTTAGTAGAAAAGAATGGTAGAGATTGGGAGTTGAATCAGTTGCTGTTCGCTGATGACACAGCATTGGTGGCGGATTCTGATGAGAAACTGCAGCGGGTAGTCAAGGAGTTTGGTGTGGTTTGTGGAAGGAGGAAACTGAAGGTGAACGTCAATAAAAGTAAAGTAATGGTGTGTAATAGGGGAGAGCATAGGGTGAATCTAGATGTGAGGCTGGATGGGGAAATATTGGAACAAGTAGAGTGTTTTAAATATCTAGGAGGAACGATAAGCAGGAGTGGAGGTATGGAAGTTGAGGTAAAACAGAGAGTGTGTGAAGGAAGGAAGGTTTTCGGAGCAATGGGAAGTATGTGGAAGACGAGAAATCTCGGAGTGAAAGTAAAAAGTGCACTGTATCAAGGAATTGTTGTGCCAACAGTGATGTATGGGGCTGAGACATGGGCTCTGAAGAAAAAGGAGAAAAGAGGGCTGGATGTGATGGAGATGAGCTGCTTGAGGAGTATGTGTGGAGTTACTCGTAGAGACAGATTGAGGAATGAAGATACGTAGGAGAGTGGGGCAGCAGGAACATTTGTCAGCCAGAGTGGACAGAAGGGTGCTGAGCTGGTATGGTCATGTTGAACGAATGGGAGAGGAGAGGCTTACAAAGAGAATATGTGAGTCAAGTACAAGGGGAGATAGAAGGGCAGGAAGACCCCCTTTGAGATGGAGAGACTGTGTAAGAAAGGCTTTGGATGATAGAGGAATGACTATAGATCAGGCAAGGAAAGTGGTGGTGGACAGGAGTGAATGGAGAATGCTTGTGAATAGTTGAGTGAACACATGGTTATTTGGAGTAAGGGGTCGGGCGCAAGTTGGACTAGATAATAGTCCATCAGGCGCCTGGCCCGGGGAGACGATTAATATGAGGGGTGCGCCTGGAAGTGTGGTGGACCTTGTGGCTTGTGGCTTTGGCTCCGCTGCATGTCTGCCTGCCGAGATCGGAACCTCTCCGGGTGGTCGGGGGCCGGAGGAGTGCTGGAGCGACCTTGGTGACCCTGGTCTCTGGGTCTTCTCCTGGGTGACCTGGATGTGTGTGAGTTTGTGCTTTTTGTCTGTGTTTATTTGTTGTTTTGTGTTGTTTTTGTGTTTTCCCTGTTCTTGCTCTGTCTTGAGTCGGCTACCCCCAAAATGGGGATTGAGCCTGAGCATATAGATAGATAGATAGATAGTATCACCTATGCTGTAACACGTTGTAACTTCTCATAGCTGCTGAATTTATCCCAGTCCCATAACCGTCTGTCATCTTTAGGTACTGAGTCAATTACTGGTGCCACAATTTGCAGTGTGTTGCTCGTTCAAATCTATATTCTCTGGCCATTCGTTCGGATTATTAAGCCAGCATGTGCCATTCCACCACAACGCAGAAGATTTGAAAAATTTAGCAGATACACCACGAGTAATGCAGTCACTTGGATTCTCTTTGGTAGACACAAACCGGAACTGTGCGGTTGGGAGCAGGGTATGAATCTCGTCGACACGGTTGGTGACGTACACTGGTAGCTTCTTTCGGCTATGTAACCAGTAGAGAGTAATTTGGCTGTCACTCCATATAACTGTCTCCGAGATGTTTAGCAAATTTTTAAAAGCTCCCTCGATAAAGTGAATGAGTCTAGCAGCCAACAGAACTGCAGTTAGCTCTAATTTTGGGATGGAAAGGGATTTGATCGGGGCGACCTTCGCCTTCGCCATGACTAGACGGCTGCCATTTTTGTCAACAAATTAAATGACAGTCCAGTAGGCGACCTTGCTAGCGTCTGAGAAGGCATGAATGGAAACGGGTTGATCTATGACTACTCTCTGAGGAAAATTAAAACCCTTACTGAGACGAAGATCTGAAATAATGTCTTCCCACTCCTGAACCAGATCGCCAGTCAAAACCTCATCCCAACCTAATTTTATCCTCCATAATTGCTGAAGGAATAATCTTGATTTGATCGACACCGGGAGAACTATCCCCAAGCGGTTAAAAAGCTTAGCCGCCATACTCAAGCAAATCCGCTTTGAAATCTGCGAATACTGTGTGTACTGAATGCCGAATGAGAGGGTATCTGTGTCCGTCTCCCAAAGCAACCCTAGCACCCTCACATGTTCCTGCTGTACAGCCGCCACTCCATCATGTTGCAGTACAGTCTGCAAAACAGAAATATTTGTCGCCCATTCACGCAGATGTAGATGAGCATCATTCATTATTTCCCGGACCACACCATAGGTATTAATCAGATCTTCATCATTACCTGTACCCAGTAAATTGTCGATGTATAGCCCTGACCGAATCTGCTGAATAACCTGCGGATCTGCACTGACATTTGACAAGTTATTTAAAATGGTGGCGTTTAAAAAAAATTGGGAACATGTAGCGCCAAAAAATACCGCCTGTATCTGTAACAAATGGGGGGGGGGGAATCTAGCTGCCGTGGAAATTTTGGCCACATAAACCAAGTATAGTCTTGGTCGTCCTCATGGAGTTTTAACATCAGAAACGCCTTCTCGATATCAGACACCCAGGCATATTTATCGAGTCCAAACCGGAGTAAAACCTGCGCCAAGTCTGGTACCAGTGAAGGTCCAGTATGCGAGCAGTCATTAAGACAAGGCTGACGATCACTCACCTTGGCTGAACAATCGAAGACGATACACACTGGCATCGTTTTGCTCTCCTTGACAACTCCATGATGAACCAAGTAATGTCCGGTATCTGAATGGTCAAAAGGCACCTCTTCTATAAACCCACGGGACACCTGCTCCTTTATGACTTTTGAGCATTCCTCACAAAAGTCAGGTTCTTTAATGAATCTTCTCTGAAGACCCCGAAGAGGGCCTATGGCCAAACCCTTGTTAGTTGGCAGCTGATCCTTGTAATTGTTCCAGGGCAGTCTCACTTCGTATTGTTGGCTGTCAGGATCGTAGGTAACGGTGCCCTTATATGACGATAGTGCTTGACGCTCAACTTGTGAGTATTCCTTAGGGGTTATCCCGATATGATCTATATCCCACAAAACATTTAAGTCATTTTTGCATGGTGGAATATTACCAGTGGACATGTATTCGTCCAGTGGTGTTACCGCTACTTTCAATACAGTAAATTACTTCAGTGCTAGAGCTGGTATTTTGTGCCACATATGAACCACTTATGGCATACCCGTACTTGGTAGGAAGCAGAATTAGGTTACCTGACCTTTTATACCCGGGTCGCACTATGTTGTAGTAGTGATCTGCACCGACGAGCAGCTCCAACTGATCTGTGTCCGTTGCATGAGGATCGGCTAATTGTATGCCTTTACATTGTAAACTAACCAGTTTAGACTTTAGGCTAAGTTCACCCTTATGTTATGGTAATTCATCAACCACTATTGCGTCTAGATGATGAAATTTACCTCTGTGTTTGTAATGCAGTGCCACGACATTATATTCCCTAGAGGCTTGTTTTCCAGTAAATCCGTGAAGACATTACTCCTCAGTTCCTTTAGAATTATAGGAAAGGGAGGATAGAACAGAAGACTTCACAAAGGTCCTCTGAGAACATTGATCGAGTAGCGATCTGATTTTGACACATTTATTATCCTTACCTTTTACCGGCAGCTGTACGGTGGGCAAGATTACTGTCTTTTTACCTGTGGCAATGGACATTGTAGTTGAAGTAGCAGCAGTATGCTCTCTCTTGTTGTTATCCTCCGCTGGTCTACTATCCTTCCCTTGTTTTTGTGTACAGAGGGAATGAAAGTGTTTACCCTTACAAAACTAACAGCTTCTAATGTTAGGGTTAGTACAACCCGAATGGCCATGCTCTCTTGACAAGCACCCAGTGCAGAGACGTAGTTGACGGGCTCTTTTTACTTTAAGAGGCCCTGTTTTATACTTCAAACACTTGTATCACAAATGATTGGTGCCACTACACAAGACACAGTTAAATTTCCTGTTTTCACTCTGGTCGGTAAATGTTGCAGTAGCCATTGGTGTACCTCCAACTTTGTCTTGACCTGCCAATTTGTACACTTCAGCCTGGAAGCAATGGGTACATTTTTTATAGTCCAGGCTCAAGTCTCCCATTTCCCGTTTTATAGTCTCCTTTAGTGGTGATGGTAATTTGTTGACAAGAGTCACCACACAAAATTCCTCCAAACAAATGCCATGGCTAATGATTGACCTCATCACACTCTCTGTATTTGCATAGAAGTTCTTTAGATCAGCGGTTTGGTATTTGGGTGAAGCTAGTTGATTAAATTGCGTAACATAAGCTGCCTTGATGCGATCTGGATGCCCATATGTTTCTTGCAGGAACTCCACTACTGGGGCATAACTTGCGCTCTCAACAATAAATCCTTCGACTAACTTATGCGCATCACCCAAAAGCGGACCCTTAAGATAGGTGAATCGCTGTATATTTGTGAGATCAGGATTATCATGTATGGTACATTTAAACATTTCCCAAAACCCCGACCACAACGTTGCATCACCTTCAAATTTCGGAAGAGTAAGATGTGGTAATTTGACAGTTGACTTCTTCGGCTCGGGTCGAGACAACTCCTTCTTGACCTCCGGAACTAAGATTCCCTTTAGTGTGGCGACAATAACTTGTATGCCCTCCAAATACAGGGTATCCTCTCTCAATTCCTTGAAATATTCGGTTTCTGTCTTGTAAACGTCGGCCAGGTCCTCCTGTGTGACCTCATACTTGTAAATTTGTTTTTGAATGCTGAGCAACCTGGCCTCCACTTCTACTCTAGACGCCGAGTCAAGGAATTCGTCGATCTCCGAGGTCAAGACCGTCAAGGAGCCCTTAAGCCCAGCCCGACGCCGTTGTAAACTTGCAGCCATGATGTTATGAGAAAGAAATTTAGTGATATCAAATTAAACTATAAATGCTAGTCCGAATAAGTTGCAGACAATAATATTCTGTTAAATTAAATCGCGAGCTGAAAATGAAACACCCTCACGAACGGTGGAATAAGAATTTGCCCAAAATTGTAGACGAGCAGTCTGGAGCCTTTCAATTTAACTCATTAAGTAATAGTTTTGATTTTAGATTAAGAAATTTTAGGATCAACTCAAAACAATTTAAGAAGAGCCGGGAGGGAATTTATAGTACAATAGGCCAAAAGTCTTTAGATGTCTAAAAAGGTACCGATATTAATTTATAATCGATTTAAGATGCTATGCTTTTAAGAGAGAGCTACATAGATACACAGACCACACAGACCTCAAGGTTCTTACTAGGCAGTCTGGCCTTAGAAACTATATATACAAATATATATATATATATATATATATATATATATATATATATATATATATATATATATATATATAATTATACACATATACATACATATATACACACATACACATACATATACACATACATACATATGTATACATACTGTACAGTGTACATACATACATACATACATTTATACACACATACATGCATATATACAGCATATATACATATACACCCTTATACACACATATACACATGTACATATACATACATATACACATACATATATACATATACACATATATGCTGTATAATTTTTTTTTTTTTTTTTTTTTTCATATCACCCCAGCCCTCTGTAGATAGAGGTCAAGCCTTCCCTTGAAAGCGTTTATTGTGTCGCTCTCCACCACTCTCGCTGGTAGTTTATTCCACTCTGTCGCCACACTGTAGGTGAAGAAACTCTTTGTGACATCTTGGTTTGCCTTTTTGGTTTTTAATTTCATTCCATTTCCGCGAGTTTGAGTATTATTGTTTAATGTGAATAGTGCATTTACATTGACTTTGTCGAAACCTTTTAGTATCTTAAAGCACTCAATGAGCTGACCCCTCAACCTCCTCTTTTTAATGAGAACAGGTTCAATCGTTTAAGTCTTTCTTCATATGGTTTATTTCTTAATGAGGGTATCATCTTCGTCGCTCTACGCTGTACTGACTCGAGTCATACAATGTCCTTGATCAGATAAGGTGACCAGAACTGCACACCATATGCAAGGTGGGGCCTCACCATACTTTTGAACAGTGGCACTATTACGTTCTCATGTTTATATGTACATTTTCGTTTAATAAAGCCCAATGCTATGTTTGCCTTATTTGCAGCTGCTATACATTGGTCGGAAGTTTTTAGGTTTTCATAAATTAGTACCCCTAGGTCTTTTACTACCGTTGCGGTTTTTATTTGTTTGCCATTCATTTCGTATTTGTATTTCATATTTCTGCTACCAACCTGCAGCACCTAACACTTATCGACATTGAAGGGCATCTGCCATTTTTTCGACCACTCTGATGTCTTGTTTAAATCAGATTGCAACGCATTTCTATCTTCTTCGTTCAGGACTCTATTTCCTATTTTTGTATCGTCGGCGAATTTGGAAATGGTGTTGTTTACCCCTACATCAATATCGTTAATGTACAGTAAATGAGAAACAGGACCGGTCCAAGGACTGAGCCCTGTGGAACTCCACTAGTGACAGTCTCCCACTCGGATTCCACTCCTTTTATCACCACTCTCTGTCTTCTGTCTGTAAGCCAATTTTTTATCCAAGAATGAATTTCACCTTTGATACCTATCCTCTCCAGTTTAGCCAATAGTTTTCGGTGTGGCACCTTGTCGAAAGCTTTTTGAAAGTCCAAGAAGATTATACCTAGTGATTTCGTCATGTCGTTATATGTGAATAGTTTGTTATAAAATTCAATCAAATTTGTTAGGCATGACTTATTTGATCTAAAGCCGTGTTGACTATTTTGTATTAGGTTGTTTGATTCGAGGTAATCTACTATCTTATCTCTAAGGATTTTTCCCATGATTTTTCCTACAATTGAAGTTAGACTAATTGGTCTGTAATTACTTGCTTTGGCCTTGCTACCCTTCTTGTATATTGGCGTAATTTTCGCATCTTTCCAATCACTCGGTACAATCCCCTGTAGTAATGATAAGTTAAATAGGTGTGTCAGGGGTTTTGCTATTTCGTCCTTAACATTCTTAATTATTTTCGGGTGGAGCATGTCGGGTCCCGGGGTCTTATTTACATTCAAATTACTCAATTTGCTTTGTACTTCGCTAACACTGATGGTGAAATCTCCTATCACATGAGTTGAGGTGTTATTTTCAGTGGTATGATCGATAACTTCTTCTGTGAAAACTGAGCCAAAATATTTGTTGAGCATATTTGCCGTGTTTGTGTCACCTGTTATCGTCTGGCCATCTTCTATTAGCGGTCCGAATCCGCTTTTGATCTGTTTATTTTTATTTACGTAACTGTAGATTTTTTGGGGGTTTGTGGCACTCTCTCTGGTAATAGTCATTTTGTAATTTTGTTTGTTCGCCCTAATTATTGTTTTCACTTCCCTTCTACTATTTGTGTACAAGTTTTTAATTACTTCAGTGTTTGTGTTATTTTTTACAAGTTTGTGGAGTTGATTCCTTTTCCTTATTGCCTTGCCATTGTCTCTACTGTACCAAGGGGGCATACTTGATTTTGTATTACGTTTTGGTTTCATGGGTACAAATTGTTTATGCGCTTCTGTAATTGTGGACTTAAAATGTCCCCATAGTTAATTTACTTCGTTTATATTTATGAGGTTTGAGTGTATGTTTGATAGCGATTCCTTAAGTCCGTCATAATTTGCGTTTTTAACCCCTCCAACCCGGATGGGCTCTTGAACGCCCATAACAACCTCGGCCCGCGCAACCCGGAAGGGCTCTTGAACGCCCATTGCTTGCATGCGTGCTTTCGAATGCCGCGCGTACATTTTCGGTATCGTGGGACGGTAGGTGGCGCCACCAGGCATAAACTACGCCACAGCAACAGTATCTACCCCGACGCCATCATGGACAGTACGCCAAATAGTGATTCCGCTGTGTCCGATACCGTGCTTCCTACGACGCCCTTGCTTGTTCGTCGCGCCTTACCCCGACGCCATCGCCTAAATGTGTTATCTCCCGGAGGTATTGAGACGACATTGAGACTTTATGAGCGAGCTGATGCCAAGCATAATGTTGATGATGAAGTCAGTGACGACTCCAGTAATTATAAGTCGAGTGATTATGGCCATGAGAGTGACAAAGAAGAGCAATTCCTGGGATTTGCGAGAGAACATGACAGTGATGAGAGTGATGAAGGTGATGTACCAGTTGTTGAGGAAGCTGGTTTACCTAAAGACAATGAACTTGAGAGAGTGAGCGAGTGGGAGAGTTCAAGGTCACTCACCAAATTTCGCTTAAGTGACACGACGCCAAGCCCTTCCCCAGGTAAATCGCCTTTCAAGCTACATTTGTATAAGCAGAAAATACTTGAGAAGGCGGCCGCGGCAGCTAGGGAACAAGCAAAACTACTTGGTGAGGATGAGGCTGTGAGTGAGGGTCAGCGTGGTGACCCTTCTCGTCCGCCATTGTCTCCCTTATCTACCCACGCCACCCAAGATGACCCGGATGCCCCGCATTCTTCCCCACCACCCCCACCATTGCCAAGGGTTGAGGACCCCACACTTTCGGCCTATTTGCCTCCTAGGTCCCCCGACAGGAGACATACTGCTGCCGAAAAGGGGAAAGGTAGGAAATATACCAAGAAAATTAAGAAAAGTAAGAGAGTTTTACTTAAGGAGTGCGTGCGGAGTTACATGGAGGGATAGACAGACTAATGAGGAAGTAAGAAGGAGGTGTGGTGTGGAGGTAGATGTGCTGGAAAGTGTGAAAAGGAACAACTTGAGATGGTTCGGCCATATGGAACGTATGGAAAGCGAGAGAATGACTAAGAGGGTGTACGAGAGCGAGGTGGAGGGACAGAGCGGGAGAGGAACTACATGAACGAAGGCGGTGCTGGTTGGGGGGAGGGGCGTCGACTGACTGGGGACAGAGGTGCATGGGGGCGGTTCGTTCGTGGCCACCCCTTCGGGGATCACGGCGTCAGGCAATAGATAGATAGATAGAAGAGAGTTTTGTTCGAGGCTCCCGCGGCGTCCACCCCGGCCGGCCCCAGCCATACGTCCCCGCAACTTTCCCCACGGTCCTCCCCACCTCTCCCGCCTTCAACATGTCTTCCTGAAGAAGTCTTTGAGCTCGCATCACCAATACCTGGGCCTAGTGACAGTGAAACATTGCTTTCTGTCACTCGTCGCAGGCCAAGGAGCCCGGGACCTCGGGGGGACACAGCCTCACCTGCCACTCCTTCCCCACCTCGCCCACCCGCACGCCGCCCACGCATCACTGGTTCCCCGCCAGATTATGTGGGGGCCACTGATGATGAAGGGCACCTCTCTCAAGACTCTGGCCATGATTACATAGGTCCACCGTCAGGGCAAGATGACCACTCTGACGATGACTATATGGACATCCACTACCCTCGACCCATCCGCTTGGCCCGGCGTCGTGCTGCCCGTCGTGCTGCCCACCGCCCTGGCCGCCGCCCTCGCCGCCCTAGGGCGCGCGCCTCCCGAGTTGGCCGTGGGCGTGCTGGGCCACCAGCTGGAGCTCCTCGTCAGCGTAGACAAGACCCATTCTACGTTTTTCAGTGGCAAGACGTAGTTGATGAGGATGGATACAACCCTGATGTGCCAGCTTTTGATGAGGTACTGGAGGGTTCAGGCGTTACCCCCAATTTTCCTGCAGGCCCCAATGCTCCACCACACGAACTGTTTGAGGCCTTCTTTGATGAGGAGGTGGTAGGCTATGTTGTCAAAGAGACAAATAAGCAGCACCAATTCCAGGTCCACTTTTTGGGAAAGGTGACCAAGGGCCACATGAGGCAGTGGACCCCAGTGACTCATAAAGAGTTCATGGTGTTCCTGGCACTCACCATGCTAATGCCTCATGTCAAGAAGCATAGGTTGCCTGACTATTGGATCACCAATGATCTGATATCCACCCCTGCCTTCGGGAAATATATGTCTCGCGACCGGTACCTTGATATCCTCGCAGCGCTCCATCTTGTCACCAACCTTGACGTCCATCTCCCAGACAAGCTGTGGAAGATTAGGACGTTGTATGAGATGATGCGAGAACGCTTCACCTCCTACTTCAAGCCCTTCCGCAAGGTCGTCATTGACGAGTCTCTTGTGCTGTTCCGGGGAAAACTCAGCTTCCGGCAGTACATCCCCTCAAAAAGACATCGCTTTGGCATAAAATTCTTTGTGCTGTGCGACTGCCAAACTGGCTATGTCCTGGACTTCCTGGTCTACAGCGGGAAGGAAGGGGACTTGCTTGTGGACCCCCTCATTGGCTTTGGCGGAGCAGTGGTGCAAGCCATGATGGACCGCTACTTTCACAAGAATCACGTCCTCTACACGGACAATTATTACACGTCCCCCACTCTCTCACAGTACCTGCATGAGCGCAAGACGGGGACTGTAGGCACAGTACGAGGGAAAAGGAAGGGCATGCCACCTTTCCCTCCAAAGACCAAAAAAGGTGATGTGTTCAAGAAGAAGTCGGGGCCCATTCTGGCTATCCACTGGCACGACCAGCGGAAGGTCAACCTCCTGACCACCATCCACAAGGGGGAAATGGTGGAGACTGGCAAGGTGGATCGCCGCACCCAGGCCAGGGTGACCAAGCCCGATGCTGTCCTGGACTACAACATCAACATGAGGCTGGTGGACAAGTCCGACATGCAGATAGGCTTCATTGACTGCCTGCGTACCTCGTGCAGATGGTACAAAAAGTTCTTTCTGCATATGGTGGACATGTCAGTTCTGAATGCCTAAAACATATACAAGCTTCGGAATGTGAACACACCCATGAAGTTCAATAGCCTGCGGAGGTTCCAAAAGCAGGTGTTGACGGAGCTCCTGGAGAAGTATACTATGCCACAGAGGGCAGTGGCACATCCTGGGCCCGCCGTTATTGACCGCTTGCAGTGTGCTCAATACTTGATTAGGCACAGGCTTGGTTCCCTGCCTCAGAATGAATCCGGAAGAACACAGCAGAAGCGGTGCCATGTCTGCTACAACAGCAGGGTGAAGCCGAGGTCAGGTAAAAAGTCAACCCTGGAGTGTGTGGAGTGCAAGGTGGCACTCTGTGCTTTAGAGTGCTTCTTTGATTACCACTCCAAGCTGGAGTTCTAATAATCATACTGAAATTGCCAAATAAAATGACAATATGTACACTATAATTATATATAGGCAAAAAGTGGAAGAAAACCAATGTATTGTAATACAAAAGTCATGTATTATGAGAACATTGATACAAATACAATTACACCATAATAATATGTGAAAGTGACACATATGTATATACCAAGTGACATTCATATGATTAGAACCTATAGAAATATAGAAATCAGTGAAAAAAGACACAATAAATTGTATATAAAACGTTTACAAATCATATAACTAAGTGAAAGTGACACAAGACCTAATATTTGATGGCCAAAGTATAATAAATACCTGTGATAACGAATAATCAGTGCCTAATACAACAATAACCTACCTCAATTACTAATAAAATGTACGGTATCGAGTGAAAATGAGCATTATCAGTGACAGTGACACTCTCTAAAGCATATTTGTCAAAGTGAAAGTGACACAAGACCTAATATTTGATGGCCAAAGTATAATAAACACCTGTGATAACGAATAATCAGTGCCTAATACAACAATAACCTACCTCAATTACTAATAAAATGTACGGTATCGAGTGAAAATGAGCATTATCAGTGACAGTGACACTCTCTAAAGCATATTTGTCAAAGTGAAAGTGACACAAGACCTAATATTTGATGGCCAAAGTATAATAAACACCTGTGATAACGAATAATCAGTGCCTAATACAACAATAACCTACCTCAATTACTAATAAAATGTACGGTATCGAGTGAAAATGAGCATTATCAGTGACAGTGACACTCTCTAAAGCATATTTGTCAAAGTGAAAGTGACACAAGACCTAATATTTGATGGCCAAAGTATAATAAACACCTGTGATAACGAATAATCAGTGCCTAATACAACAATAACCTACCTCAATTACTAATAAAATGTACGGTATCGAGTGAAAATGAGCATTATCAGTGACAGTGACACTCTCTAAAGCATATTTGTCAAAGTGAAAGTAACACAAGACCTAATATATGATGGCCAAAGTATAATAAACACCTGTGATAACGAATAATCAGTGCCTAATACAACAATAAGCTACCTCAATTACTAATAAAATGTACGGTATCGAGTGAAAATTAGCAATATCAGTGACAGTGATACCCTAATAAACATATTTTATATAATTGGCCTCAAAATAACTAGAAAATATCAAATAAACATCACATTCTCAATATCAAACACTAAAATCGTCTAAGGGAGATAAATACTTTGGCGCGGCGAGCGGCTAGGTGCGTCGTAGCCATGGCCGAGGCGACGCGTCCGAACGCGGGAAGAATTTGCCGCCGAAAAGCACTCGTCTTCCCGCGCTCACCATTATGCAACCAGAGGGGCTAGAGACCTCTACTCAACGCCATTCGACAGAGGAAGGTTTGTGGAACATTATTCTTTTTTATTCACAACATTACATGACATATTCATTGACTTACAGAGTAGTTAACATAGGCCAAAGATCGTCAAAACACCCGGTACCGGAGCACAGTCGTAAGCTATAGCCCCCGGGGCTGGAGGGTTAAAGTCTGAAACCATTCCTGTTGTTTTTACTGTGGAATATTTGCTTATAACGTTGATTCTTAAGATTTTATGATCGGACGTTACCAGATGTTCACCTACATCCAGGTTTGATAATAGAGCCAGGAGGGTAAATTAAGTAGGCTAAAACTCAATGGGTACCGAAATTTTAATTATTATTGTGGAAATTATACACAAGAAAAAAAAATAGTCACAAAGAAATTTCGAGTTGGTTCAACCCACACTCAACCTATCAACTATCATTATTAACCTTGCCTTTAGGGCATACGACGAGAGTAAATTTAGAAAAGATATGCGATCGAATAACCTTAAATTTTGAAGAAGTTATTTTACAGTATAATTTGATCTAGTTTAAATAACCTTAAATTTTGAAACATTATTTTATAGTACAATTTGATCTAGATTAACTAACCTTAAATTTTGAAAAATTTAGATTACAGTACAGTATGTATAATTTAATCTAATGCAATGCCAATTAATTGTGATATATTTTAGGCCTAAATGAGTATTAATCAAAATTAGTTAAGCCCGAAAAAGTGTATACTGGTTAGATTAAACATTTAAATAGTTTATTGAATACTGTACTGGCTTTGAAGACGTTTATTACTCTATACTGTATTGATTTTGATCATCTACTCTATTATCAAGATGGGCAAACATCTCGTCGTACGCCCTGTCTAAGAGCGCAGCCTCGTCCCGGCCAAAGAACTGGCGACATGTGGCCAAGATTTCGGTGAACAAACGGTCCGATGCTTCAGGTGTTAGGTGGACTCCGTCGGGACCGAAGTCGGCCTCGGAGGTGTTCATGGACGAATAACGCTCTCGGGTGAAAGGGATGTGGCGTTTCAACCAGCGGTTGACCACGTTTCTTATGCGGTTGAACTCCGCTGCCGAGACCCCTCGTGGAGCTTGCCTCTTATCCACCCTGATCACCCGCACTTCGCCACCCGTGCGACGCACCACCTCCTCAGCCAGCACCTCAATCCCTTCTGCTACCTCCCTTGGACTCACCCGGCTCGAAATATCATTACCTCCTATCACCAAGAAGGTCAAGTCGGGTTTTAGAGCCAGAAATTGATTCCAGGTATCAGGCGCTTGAGTTCCTCAAGGTGCTGACGCGGGCACCTGGGGCGGCCAGAGGAGTGACGGAGAAGAAAGGCCTGTACACGGGGCGGTCAACATATATATCGCGCACGTACGACTGGCCCAAAATCGCAACCTTCTTAATAGCCTCCGGGTATATAGGACTATCCACTACCGCCGGAAAATCCTCGCCAACCCCGCCGCCTGCAGCTCCATGAGGCCAAAAGCCCTGGGCCATGAGGTACGGCAAAGTCATACCACCGGGAAGCCCCCACTAACACACTAGGCTACCACCAACCGCCGAAAAAACACACAAAAAGTGGGGGGCAAACTACCGAAAGGTCGAAGGACCAGTTATGTGGTTAATTTAGATTAACTGGACTGTATAGGCTAATTAATAATTTAGTATAACGCACATAGAATAATTTTACCTTATATGATGAAACTCAGATGGTGACAGTAGATGGCGGAAGATAGGCTAGGTGAAGTTGGTTAGTGGGGCAAGGAATAGGCTAGGAAAGTGACTAGAATAAACTAAGATAGATTGTATTTACGTTAAAGCTTCATGATAGCTAATTATGATGTTGTGACTATGAAAATGAGATGGAAGTGAAGCGAAAACACCTAAAGATGAGACAAAATGAAGAATAGGCTTAGCGTGTGTCGGGGACAGAGGTTGGATGGAGAGTGAGGCCGAAAGAGTCGTCTTTGAGTCTCTCGTGACTGTCCACGCACGCGCATAGCGTCCGGAAAATGTATCCCTTCCTTATTCAATGAGATACATCGGAACAATAATAATAAGTAATACATTAATATATGGGAATCATAATCCTACAATACTTGCCCATATTCAACTACAGAATAACATATTCTTCCCAAAATTATGGAACGTTCAACATAAGGTTACGGAAGCGTTCAACTTAAGACTGAGGAAATATTACGTAACGCTGCATTAACCCAGATTACGTAGCATCGAGACTGTTCATACTAAATAGAGTATACTGAGTATGGACAGTGTGAGGGACGCCTAAACTGGTCAGGTGTAACAGACGGCACAAATCGTCCTATACTTATGCAAGACATCACGTTACTGACCTATTGGTCATACGTGCACATAAATATGTAAAACACTACGGGGTCTATCACATCATATCAAATTTGCGTCTCACATGGTGGAACCCAGAATTTGACAAGTAGCTCAACGCGTAGTAAGGAAGTGTGTGATATGCCAGAGACTAGAGGGTAAACCTTATGTGACTGGACCAGCTCCGCCTTTACCTGAATGCCGTGTAAAACATATCGAACCCTTCCAAACTGTAGGGTTAGATTACACTGGAGCATTGAAGACTAGAAAACAAGATAAGGTCTATATATTATTGTTTACCTGTGCAACGTCTCACGCGGTACACTTAGAATGATGTGATAATATGTCTAGTGAGGAATTTATGCTGGCATTTAGACGGTGTTGTGCGCGTTGTTCATTCCCTCAGCTAGTACTTAGCGACAATGCTCATATTTTTATCCAGGATATGAGCAGTGATCCTACAATCATTGCTTTTATGGGAGAAAAGAAATGCGAGGTTCATACCAGTTAAGGCACCTTGGTTTGGTGGAATGTGGGAACGGTGTGTCGGCATAGGTAAATCGGTACTAAGAGCGGTAGTAGGATGTGCTCTATTAAAGAAGAGTGAGTTGATGACAGTCCTAACTGAAATAGAAGCAGTCGTGAATGATCGTCCGCTCACGTATGTGTACACCGACCTGCAAGAACCACTACTATTAACGCCAGCTCACTTACTCTACGGTAAACCATTGACTGCCTTTCTGTCCGATTTCCAGTCAATTGTAGAACTAGAGGATCCTTCGTTGTACTCTGAAGCAGCGGTATCTAAGCGGTACTTTTATATATTGAAGGTAATCGAGGACTTTAGAAAAAGGTGGATTAACGAATATCTGCTAGCATTGATGGAAAGGAGTATAAAGCTCTCTGGTAGACCATCGGCACCTACTGTTGGTGAAGTGGTTTTAATCTGAGAAGATAGTCATCATTTATACTGGAAATTAGGCCGCGTGTTAGAGGTGTACAAGGGGGAAGACTCTGTAGAACGGGTGGCGCTATTGAAGACAGCCACTGGAACTACTGTTCGTCCAATCGCACGTTTGTATGCTTTGGAGCTTGATTCTGCTTTACAATCTGAGGCTCCACCTGATATTGCTGGGTCCGAGGATTCTCAACATGATGATTCACTTCTTACTGATGGTGATCACCCTCGGACCGGGACGCGTCCCAGACGCGCTGTTGCTGGCGCCGTTGACATGTGGCATCAGCAGATAGCCTCTGGGCAACTTTAATTTAAGGTGGGGTTCAGGTTTTCTTGTGGGGGGAGTGTATCGTGTAATGCAATAGAAATAGGCAATTTATGTGCAAACGTATGTCTCCGTGACGTGTTTAGTTAGGTAAAGTAGTAACGGTCATTTTCGCGGTGTACGGCGTAGGAAATTAGATCGCGAATAATAGGATTGCAACTTGTAAGAAAGTTAAGATTATAAAAGGCCTAATATACTATTAAGCAATATTGACACGGTCTTATGTAATATATATATGAATTTATCCTATATATTAAATTATCGTATTATGCAACCTAGACGCGGTACGATAGTTTTCCCGCCTGGCGTTTGCTAAGGCAGCAATGTCTGCGGGACATCAGAGCCTTCGCAGACATCACCCTATCAACATATATTCCGTCTCATTTAATTGTGCTATTGTGTCTATATTCACAGTATACAGCTAGCAATACCCACATATAAACTTCAACGATGCTCTCATCGACGCCATGACTGACAGCTAAGCATTTCTACTCATGTCCATTACCATAACATAATCATTTTTTGTTTCTTGTACTGATCTCTCGTGCCAGTCTTGACCCTCCCGCCGTCCGCCATCTTGACTGGCATTTTCCCTTGTCTTATTGTCACGTGGAGATATTGGTGAGTTAAATCCTGGTGTATTATTAACCCTTTGAAGATTATTTTAATATAAACATGTGTGAGTGACCTTTGGATGTAAATTAGCTTAGATTAAATTCAATTTAGACTTAGAGTAATTTGCCTTGGATTGATTTGTTTGGATTATAGCCTACATATATAATTAACTTCCACTAATATTCTACCACAAAAGGAAAAAAAAAGACAAAGGCACATATAGAGGGTTAAGAAACCGAGAGAGGGTAGTTTGGAAATTATAGATTTGTGCCAGACTCTATCGAAGGCTTTCTATATGTCTAGACTCTAGAGCAATAGATGAAGTGGATGGAAGGTAGAGTAGGGCAGAGGGATGGAGAAGTGGTGAAAAAGGCAGAACAGTTAATGGAGGAGATATCTGGAAACAAATTCAAGAACAAGTAGAATGACAACTAGGTAGTTTTTACTTGTAGCAAATGGAAAAAAGGGAACAGGTAAGCAAATATTGTAAGGGCCATCATGTGCAGCATGTGATGAGATATGTGTAGTTAGGAGAAGGTGGAAGGGAGTGAAAGGAATATCTTGGTAAAGTGAGGTGGAGATAGAAGGACATGAAGAGACAAACAATTTATATGGACTGGTTGGGTTGTAGATGAAATGAGGATTTGGAAAGGAAGGTGTCAAGTGTATGTGAAGGAAAGGAGAGTGGTGAAAAGATTAGTGAGATAAATTTATAGAAAAGCAGATGAGGGATTAGGAAGGAACTTGAGTGTAAAGGGGTTGGGGAGTAAAACGCCTTGTTCTGAAAGGAGGTCAACAGAGGTAGGGAGTGTGAGAAAAGAAATAGTAAACGTTTGAATATAAAACTGGGTGAGTCCTAGTGAAGAAACAATTTATATAGATGGGAAATGTGAGGGAATAGAATAGGATGGGCAAGGGGATACAGGATCAATTGGTCAAAAGTATTTAAGGCATTGGAGAGATTGCAGATGAATAGCAAGAGTGGTGGCGAGATACTGAAGTATGGAAATGAGGTAGTGAGAAGAGAAAACTGGCAACAGACAAAAAATCAGGTATAATAGTCTACTTGTACTAAGGAGAGGAGAGAGAGGAGTATTTGGTTACCGAAGGAGGATACGTCTACTTATCCAAGTAAATGAAATGTACTGAAGAAGATTGGTCGATACATTAGGAGAGCTAACAGAGGAACTGGTAAGTGAGGAGAAAGGTGAGTTATCTGGAGAAGGGAAGGATGCAGCTTTTATGAACTTGGCGAAAGCTTTTGCCAGAAGTAAGTTGCTGAAAGCGATGAACTTCATGTATGAGGGTACAAGGGTAGCATTGTGTGTAGAGGATGAACAGAGGGTATTCATTGATACAAAAGTTAGCTTAAAGCTAGGGTGTATGTTATCTCTGTGGTTGTTCAGTAAACAGTATATAAGGATGAAGATTTACAGCCTACAATAGCAAGGAAGACAGCCCTCCACCTTTTACTCTTCTACTTTGCTCTTTCTTTCCTCCTGTATTTCTCTCCAATTCTTTGAGACCTCTTACCTCCCCAACCTGTCTACTCCCCTCTACTTTAAATTTTAGACTGAATAAATTTTCATCTCGATTCTTAGTTTAGTTATCTCTCTCTCTCTCTCTCTCTCTCTCTTCCAATTACTCGGTCTGTCTCCTATCTCATCTCTCCCCTTTGTCCAATCTTCCAGTTCGTCCTTTCCTACGGTTGAGACACTTTCTTAGAATGTGTTTACATTAGTTTTACATTGCATTGTCTAACTTATTGGGTTTAAATAAATGTATTCGTGTTATCTGCTCCCAAGTAATTTTAGATGTACCGGAGTTGCACCTGTTTTTGTTATAAAAGATTGGTGTTTAAGTTTTATTACAGTATATATTTTACTGTGATTCATAATATAATTCATGTGCAATGACTGGATTAAATGCTTTCATTAATGTCCTTAGTTGCTATGTTGAATTATTGAATTTACCAAATATATATATATATATATATATATATATATATATATATATATATATTATGATATATATATATATATATATATATATATATATATATATTTTTTTTTTCTTCTTGAAGGCATGTAAGATTAAATAAAACAGCATATTTAGCATTTATATGTTTTGTATTCAGAGATTCAATTTTTCGTGCAATTTTGCGTTGTCGGTCATTCAGTAGGTACAGAAGGGAACCGAAGTTATCAGTGGGTTGGGTTGTAGAGGTTATAGTAGGTTGTGACGTTTCGACTATAACATTACTCATCTTCAAACACGTGGTAAATGATAGTTAAAGGGGAGAACAGTGGTATAATATAGCAAAAGCTAGGATCACGCGCCGCATATTCTGCACAGGTGGGCGGGGCTACTCGGTGGTCTGCGTATGTGGTTGGTTGGTGGCTGCTATGCATGCGCTGCGTCTGTTGATATATATATATATATATAGTGGTCTTGTCACTGGACTGGTAATCCAATGGACCCGGGTTCGAATGAAGATATGTCAATGGAAAGATATTATTTGGATGAAATTTGTGCTGTAGCTAGTATCAGTGCACTACCACAAAGCCCACCGAAACGCCAAATATACCCTCATTGTTCCCTGATTAAATAGCACGGTATGCATATTCCCAAATTAAAAAATATGCTATAGAGGGGCAATGCCTAGTGAGTTAATTGCTCAATAGGTGGCGTTCTGAGAGTGAGGGTTCAAGTCTGAAGGTGAGACAGTGAAGCACTGCAACGAGGCAGCTTCAGAGATGGGGCTGAGTGCGTAACTAAGCCCCATGCATGCTGCAAAGGCAATATGGCAGGGACTGATTACAGCTAAAAGTGCTTCACATGTCTCACCCCCTAGATTGGAATAAGACCTCACTGGCTTCACCGTTCAATAACGGTTGAATGTACAGACTCTCAGCCTATGCCTGAGAGAGAGAGTAGATGGAATTTATACAAAATATAAATAAATAAATAAAATTAATAATAATATATACTGTATATATATATATATATATATATATATATATATATATATATATATATATTTATATATACATATATATATATATATATATATATATATATATATATATATATATATATATTTGGTGGAATTACTGCACCTCTTGTTGGTGGTGGTCCCCTGCTTTGGACCATCCTTTGGGATTGAGGTAGAAGCGTTATCCTCGGTCATTAAGCCGGGTGAGCCGCCAGGTAGGTTGTCACCTGCAGAGCTCTGACGTAAGAGAGGCAGCATCCCTTCCTATAGTAGTTGTTGGTGTTGTAGAGTGTTGTTGGCTAGGAGGCAGAACTCTCTTAATCCTATTGGTTAGCCACGTGGTTAGTCTGTGGTGCTGATGGGGGTCTCTCTGGTTTCTTGTTTTCCTCCAGGTTTCGGCATTATATATATATATATATATAGAGAGAGAGAGAGAGTATATGAGAGAGAGGGACAGAGAACATGGGAAAGCTACATACTGGAAGGCAAGACGGTAAAGTTACAGTAGCCTTGGTTAGGGCATTGTAACTGTTCCGCTAAGCACGAAAGGCAGGAAACTGTAGTAACTTATTTTATCGTATTATTAATGTTTGTATGAGATGTGTTCTATAACATACTAACGCTTTACTTCCTTGTAGAAAAGTTTGAAATATATGTACCTCTACAATCCTTTGTTATATGATCTCCACTCGTACCACCTCAATATAATGTGCAGTACATTTCACATGGTATACATCCCCTTTATATTCGTGTTAGAGAAAAGGTGATTTCAACCTCAGAGTAAAGACCTCATACGTAGAAATTTCAAATAGATGTTAATGTTGGATACTGTATGTACAATATTTGCTCCACAAGGCTTGACATGTGATGTGGAGATGGTATCAATGGAACTATGGCTACAGTTTGGCGAAGGTGCAGTGCTAGGGAGTCAGATCTCGTGGTTTTCGTCAATGGAAGATAGTGGCATTGCTGTCCTCAGAGCGGCTGTTAAGGGGCCATCACACATAGCCGAACCAGAGCCCAAATGCAGCTCGACATTCGGCTATAAAAGGTAAACAAATGCAAACCGAACGCACCACAACGTAAACCGAACGCACCACGAATGCAGACCGACCTACACGATGCTTGGACGAACATTGCTCGATGTTTTGACATTTAAAAAAATTAATGTTTTTTTGCTGCTCAAATGCTGGATGAATGCTGCACGAATACAAAGAACACTGCCCGATTGGAGGACGAACCCTGGTTGAATGCAACCGAATGCAGGAGGCCACCACACACAAAAGGGAAAAAAACCATAAAAACAAATAATAATAATACAATAAGATACAAGGAAAATATGGGATTTATGCCAGAAGTAAATATCTCCTGTATTAAATTATTTCCCTTATTAATGGATATTATTTGATGTTAATTTAATCACTGTTTTAGTTTCAGAAAATTAGAACTTGAGTCATACATATTTGGACAAGTATCTATGTATCTCCTCTATCAAATTATCTCCCTTATTAATGGACAAAATTATTTGTTGGCCATGGTGGTGTAATGGTTGAGGTGTCTACAAATCTGTGTGTGATAACCCGGGTTCGAATCCTGGTGGATCACATATATGCTTTCATTAATTTCATTGGAGGTGTTTGGTGTTGTGGTGAAATTAATAAAACAGATTGTTTGATGTTTTTTTAATCACTGTTTAGTTTCTAATGCCATGGAATTGAAACGAATCATATCCTACCACTACACAAATATTTATTAAGACAAACGAGTAGAATATAAGTTTATACGCCATCTTCTCTGTAGGCTGAGAGAAGGTGTTGACAACTTATCGTTTCAGAAAAATTATTTGGTTTCATATAGTTGCATTCATATTGATCACTTTCATATATCAGTGAGCTCGGCTGAAATATTTAAACATTGGGGAATAAAATGTTTTACATTTTTTGTATTGACTTGTGTCATATTGCTCATTATGTGTTAGTGGAATAATATTACTTGTTGGCCCATCAAATCAGAAATGATTCACAGATTCCATAGAGACCAAATATCAAATGTAAGCGCTGATAAATAAGGGAGAGAGAAATAAATACAGTAGATAGAAATATAAGTAATAGAGAGAGAAAGCAGATGACAGGAGAAATGATGTACACGAATAATTAGTGGTCTCTGTTTTCTAAAGGGTCATCGAGCTTACAATGTTTATAGAAGAAAACGAAAACAATTTAGTATTTGATGGATAACTGCTTTATGAATTCAATTTTGGATATGCACGAATGTGCCCGAATGCTGCCCGACGTATCAGAACCGAGCTCGATCACGGACCAACCACTAAACATTCGGGCATCATTCGCCCAAATTTTAGTGCAGCGGTAAAATGACCTTACCAGAATGAGGGAGTACATTGCCAGAATATACCCGATCCACTACGCGAACGCTGCCAGGACGCTGTTCGGGTAGCGTTCGGGCTTCGGTTCGGCTATGTGTGATGTCCCCTTTACTCTGGTTTTGCTGACTAGAGACTGGTGACTACACTTTGCAGCTTTGCTGTGACTGCTCTTGGCAAACTAGTTGTAGTCACTATTAACTGACAGTTAGCTGACAAACTGGTGATTGTCATTGTCAATTCGCGGACCACTGTTGGCTGATCTGGTGTAGCCATTGTTGACTGAATATTGACCGTTGTTTACATATCAGGTGTGAATGTCTTAAGAAGCTACATAAACACTGAACAGACCCAGAAGGATGATGTTATTTAGCTCCATCTCGCAATCGTGGTGAAAATTGTCAGATCATGTTGGTGCTCTTATTCTGGGTTGCGTACCAGTATATGAAACAGTGGCGACTTCCGGAGTCCCGAGAGTCGGAAACATTATGGTGCCCTGGGAACTAAGGGCCCTGTTGCTACTATCACTATTGACAGCTACTACTATTGCCAACCAAAATGCTTTATATTAATGATGAACATATAAATTGATGTATATGATATCATTTTGTAAATGTTCTGATAAATAATGAAAGTTTAGTGATAATAGCAATCCCAATTTATTAGTAAGAGTTTTGAGGAATTATAATGATTAAAGTTAAACTAATTGAAGTTTAAAGAATAGTAGCAGTCACATTTAAAATTAGATAGACAAATGAGACAGACAGACATAAATCTAGATATATATATATATATATCTATATATACCGGTATATATATATATATATATATATATATATATTTATATATATAATACCGGTATATATACTGTATATATATATATATACTGTATATATAATGTGTGTACGGTTATCCTTTTGTTTATTTTTTATTTGTTGGAATACAGGCTAAAAAAGGTGAAAGTTATAATCTCGGGATTAGCAAGAAGAAACAATCTGCAGACAGTCGGCCGTGTTAGTACAAATTTAGCTTAATCAACCACACACACACACACACAGATCGATAGATAGCTAGATAGATAGTTTATTAACCAAAGCTTACATTTTTACATTAGTATATAATACAAAAATTTTCATAGTTCGAATATCACAACCTTAGAATTTTAAACTACAACTGTAGTCCAACATAAGATTAATATCGTTATTTATTTATAACATCAAATCATTAAAAGTCAGAGGGGGAGAGGTAGACCGAATATGAGGTGGAAGGATGGAGTGAGGAAGTACATGAACGAAGGTGGTGCTGGTTGGGGGGAGAGGCGTCGACTGACTGGGGACAGAGGTGCATGGGGGCGGTTCGTTCGTGGCCACCCCTTCGGGGATCACGGCGTCAGGCAATAGATAGATAGATAGATAGATTAAAAGTAAACACTTTCATAGTATTACATACACACTACCAAATATCAAAGATAAACAGACAAAATATCGTGAATCACTTTACAATGTATAACATCAGGCATAAACTGGTTTGAGAATAGATTTTCCATGGTTTTGAAGTTGTGAGTGTGTCTTAAATGTTGTGTGAGTGGACAATTCTGGACTAGTGTCGTTCCGTTTGTATTTCACCACAAACACATTGTCTTTCTTCGAGAGGCAAACGTCCGCGACCCCGTCTGTTCCATCTCCCTGTCTCACACGCTAAGGAATGACCACTCACACGAAACCTAGTGAAAGATGTTCGGTGAATTTCGTTTATGGTATGTTTATTCTTGTAAACAAACGGTACTGTAAATTTGGGGTTTATTTCTTTATACGTCTATCGTCTTGAAGATTCGCTATGTGTAATGTTAAATGCAATCCTTTGCATAGACACACTTAAATCTACAACATCCTTAGATATAAAATCCTTTATCAGCCTGCTTGTAATAGTAGTTGTGTTGGTCACCGTTTTAATAACAAATTATAATGGATCATCAGTGTATTCAGACCTTTCTTGCCACATTGAATGAAACAATTTGTGTTGCTTGTATTTAACTAGGTCTTGTAAAGGTGGATATCCTGACTCAATGTAGCAAATATCATTACAAGTGGTTCGTCTCACACCGAGTAATTGCTTCAGACACAAGTTATACAATTTGATCATAGGTTTCATATCAGCGCCTACCCATGACTCACAACCGTACAAAAGAGAAGACATTAGCGCTGCTTCGAACACTCGCCGTTTTGCTACAAAAGGAACATCATTGTTTTTAGAAATAAAGGATACAAATTTAAGTACTGTACATGTGGCATTTTTGAAGTGGCATGTACCCTGACAACCGTCGCTCGTGAAGGGAGACCAAAGATAGTGACTATCTTTGATCGTCGCATCCAAACACGACAAAGCGCCTCATTTTGAAAAACGCTGGTTTTTGCAGAAAGGAACACTCCGATCCTTCCTCTATCACGTGGTCTGGATTTGGTCGCATTCGGGCACAAACTGTAAGTGAGAGTGTTTTGAGTGTAGGTATCTTTTTCGACCTTCTCGTCATTATTCAGAGCAGGCCGAGAAACACGGTCCTGTCGTAACCCGACAAAGTCCTTCTCCCGCGCTCTCACTCTTTACGTGTGTGGGGGAGGTGCGCGAGCCAATGAGAACTCAGGGCTTACCCGCCGCGCACTCCCATTGACTACTGGGGATTCATGGGGGCGAGTTCCCTAACAAAAACAATACAGTCGTGTGGATACGCAGGAAGGATTAACATTTCGGGTGATCGTGGTGTTGTTATCAGACTATTTACAGTGACTTACAGCAAATAACTGCATCTATTATACAATAGTGTATCCATGAATACATAATGAACAATGTCAGACAGCGACGAGAGCCTGGACCCGGCCAGGCCCTTCTGGATATTGTATAAGTGGTGGAAGTTTCTTTGGCAGCACCAAAAGAAATCCTTTACAGGGAATCTCTAATTCCCATGTGGACAGTGATGACAGTGTAAAAGATCCAGTCTATGTTGGTGATGATTCCGAGGCTGACGCTGCTATGAGTGACTTGGAGATAATGAAACCACCAGATATTGTCACACAACCTGGAGAAGAAGGTGGTGGGACTGTAGCAGGTGGTGGGGCTAGGCCTATAGCTGGTGGTGGGGTTATAGCAGGTGGTGGGACTGTAGCAGGTGGTGGGGCTAGGCCTATAGCTGGTGGTGGGGTTATAGCAGGTGGTGGGACTGTAGGAGGTGGTGGGGCTAGGCCTATAGCAGGTGGTGGGGCTATAGCAGGTGGTGAGACTAGCAGGTGGTGGGGCTAGGCCTATAGCAGGTGGTGGGGCTATAGCAGGATCATTCCTCCACCAAACTCCTCTGGATCTACCTGCCGACATTCTGAGTCATCTTTATCTGCAATGTAAGTACGGTGCAATGTTCTACCTGCTATCTACCTCATCTTCTATTATTCTATCTACCTTATCAACCTTCTAAACCTTCTTCAATCCTGGTGCAATGTTCTACCTGCTATCTACCTCATCTTCTATTATTCTATCTACCTAATCAACCTTCTAAACCTTCTTCAATCCTGGTGCAATGTTCTACCTGCTATCTACCTCATCTTCTATTATTTTATCTACCTTGTCAACCTTCTTCAATCCTGGTGCACTGTTCTACCTGCTATCTACCTCATCTTCTATTATTCTATCTACCTTATCAACCTTCTAAACCTTCTTCAATTCTGGTGCAATGTTCAACCTGCTATCTACCTCATCTTTTATTATTATATTTACCTTATCAACCTTCTAAACCTTCTTCAATCCTGGATCCATTTTTCCCAGTTACTGTTAGGCCTACTACTCTACCTAACTTTTTTTTTTTTTTTTTTTTTTTTTCTATGTGATTGAGGGAGGCAAAAGGCAGAACTGCCTATAGTGAGTGCCTCCCCCATAGTTGAAAGAGTGGCAGGGCCAAAATCAAGGGACGTTCGAGCCAAAATGCCTGGACACACAGAGTTTAAAGCAATTTAAGTCATAGGAAGAGCGAAAGACTGATTCTGGGAGAGAGTTCCAGAGCTCAGCTGTTGAATAGAAGAAAGTTTGAGAGTAACGTTTCACTCTTGGGTTGGAGAGTTGCACAGAGTAGCGGTGGGATTGATTTGCAAGATGGGTGCCACGTGCCCTACGTAAAGGAGGTGGTATACACTGGGGAAGCTCTGAGGAACACTGATTATTATAGTAGCGATAGAATAGCGAGAGAGATGCAACACTGCGGAGGAGAGAGAGAGATTGCAGAGAGTTGGTGTGTGGACTGGAGTTAATGATACGAAAGGCCTTCCTTTCAACTTTGTCTAGGAGAGCGGTGTGAGAGGAACCTCCCCACACATGTGAACAATACTCAATACAAGGACGTACTATGCCCCTGTACAGAGCAAGAAGCTGTGCAGGGGAAAAGAACCCCCTAAGGCGGTTGAGCACACCCAGCTTCTGGGAGGCTGCCTTAGCAAGACTGGTAATATGGTCCTCCAACTGAGAGCAGAAGAAAAAGAGACACCAAGAATATTGAGAGAAGATGAAGGATTGATTTTTGTATTGTTTAAGAATAAGGGATAGTCCGCTGGGAGTTCCTTACGGGTAGATAGATGGAGAAATTGGGTTTTGGAAGCATTAAAGGTAACAAGAATTTCTCTGCCCCAATTGGAGATAGTATTTAGATCAGAATTTAAGAGTTCTATGGCTTCATTACGTTTGTCGTTGAGGGATTGCTGGCTTGGGCGTTCTGAAAAACTAATGGAGCAGTGTAAGGTTGAGTCATCTGCGTATGAATGGATGGGAATTGAGGTACAGTTGAGTAGATCATTTATAAAAATTAGAAAGAGAATAGGAGATAGGACAGAGCCCTGAGGAACACCGGAGTTTATAGGGTGAGGAAGTGAACAATGGCCATCCAGAACCGCGGCTATGGAATGGCCGGAAAGGAAATTAGAGACAAAGGCACAGATGGAGGGATAGAAACCGAAGGAGGGTAGTTTAGAAATTAAAGATTTGTGCCAGACTCTATCGAAGGCTTTCGATATGTCTAGTGCCATAGAAAAAGACTCACCGAATTCCTGAAAGGAGGATGACCAAGAGTTAGTAAGATATGAAACAGATCACCAGTAGAGCGACCCTTAACCCTTCCTACCCGGGCTGTCTTACCCAATGACGGTCGCCCCTACCCGGGCGAAATGGCTGAAAAACGTCTAGGCCTAGGCTACCGTATTTATGTTTATTTTCACTGCTAGAACTTTCCCACTCATCTATAATCGTAGTGCGGTTTTCAATCTGTATTTTGGCGTTGAGTAGAGCTCTGTAAGTCAACTGGTTCAGTTGTGATGACGATTTCAGTGGAGCCAATATTGCAGAGATGTTGCCAATATGGGGGCTTTTCAGACACTAATTTCGTCATGACGTAAGAACAATAATATTGAGGAGTCTTCTCCTTCTTGTTTTCGGAGGTGCGGTGACGAACGCTTGGGTTTGTTGACATACGTCGTACGCACGGCGTTCAGACCAAGCTTAATTAGGCTATTAAGCTGCTGCCTAAGGTAAGGCATACCGGGTAGCGGCCCTTCTTTCGAGCTGTCCTTACCTAAGGCAGACCGGGTAGGAAGGGTTAAGGGGAGATTTCCACTTGAGGGATTTTGTTCTTGACTCCTTTCTCCCTCATGTTTAGCCCCATTGCTTTTCTAATTTTAAGATGTTCGCCCCATTATTTTGACGGTTTTAAGAACTTTCGACCCATTTCTGTCAATTTTAAGACCTTTCGTGCCATTTAGGTGTCGATTTTATCCTGGCGAGCGATAGCGAGCCTGTAATATAAGAGGAACCGGCTTTCAGCCGGGAAATTTTTCTACCGAAAAATGTACAAATTTATCTTGAAAGAGGGTCAAGGGGGTGAAATTTTAAGATTGCTGGAGGAGTAGAAAAGAAACTAAAAACCTCCCCTTAAGGAAGCCATACTGGCGATCTGAGAGCAGATTATGAGAAGAGAAATGCTTAAGAAATTTGGAAGCAAGAATAGTTTCAAAAACTTTAGAAAGACAAGAGATGAGAGCATTTGGACGATAGTTAGAGGGTTGAGAGCGGTCACCTTTCTTTGGGACAGGTTGAATGTGAACAAATTTCCAGCATGAAGGGAAGACGTTAGAGGATAGACAGAGACGAAAGAGTTTGCCTAGGCAGGGAGTAAGCACGGAAGCACAGTTTTTGAGAACAACAGGAGGAACACCGTCCGGACCGTACGCCTTATTAGTATTAAGCCCACAGAGGGTAGAAAGTACATCTTTAGAAGAGATTAGGATATTAGGCATAAGTAAGAGAGAGGAGGGTGGAGAGGGAGGAATAGCACCGGAATCATCCAAGGTGGAGTTTCTAGCAAAAGTTTGAGCGAAGAGTTTAGCTTTGTCAGAGGAAGAAGTGATGGTTGTGCCATCAGAGTGGAAAAGGGGAGGGAAAGACGAGGAGGAGAAATTATTGGAGAGGTTTTTGGCTAGATGCCAGAAAGCTTGGGATGAGCTAGAGTTGCATAGTTCAGTGCATTTATTATTGATGAAAGAGTGTATGGCAAGTCGAAGAACAGATTTGGCTTGATTCCGGGCAGAAACATAGGAAGAATGAGAGTCTTGAGTTTTAAGGCATCGGTACCGTTTGAATGCTTCCTCCTTATTGCGGACAGCAGTAGAACAGGCGTGAGTAAACCAAGATTTTTTAGCATTAGTCTAAGAGAAACAGAATGGAATGTAAGCTTCCATGCCCGATAGGATTACCTCGGTAATGCGTTCAGCACTCTCCGAGGGTTCCCGGCCACGGAAGCAGAAATCATTCCATGGTAAATCAAAGAAGTACTGCCGGAGAGCCTCCCAGTCGGCAGCGCCAAAGTGCCACAAGCGCCGCCGGCTAGGAGGATCGGGTGGCCGTACTGGAGAGATAGGACAGGTAACAGAGATAAGTTTATGGTCGGAGGAGCCCAAAGGAGAGAAAAGATCAACAGTATAAGAAGAAGGGTTAGAAGTTAGAAACAAATCAAGAATGTTGGGCCGATCTCCGATGCGATCCGGGATATGGGTGGGTTGCTGAACTAACTGCTCTAGGTCATTTAGGATAGAAAAGACGAAGGCTTGTTCACCAGCTGGGTCAGTAGTGTGAGAGGAGAGCCATTGGCGGTGGTGAACGTTGAAATCTCCTAAGATGGAGATTTCTAAGAAAGGAGAAATGGATAGAATGTGTTCCACTGTAGAGTTTAAATAGTCAAAGAATTTGAGAAAGTTGGTAGAGTTAGGGGAAAGATAGCAGCACAGAAATATTTAGTAAGAGAATGACGGGAAAGTTTAAGCCATAAAGTTGAGAATTCAGAGGAGTCGAAATCGGGAACACAAGATCAAGTGAGTTTGTTGTGCACATATGCACAACATCCGCCTTTTGCTTTGAAACTAGGATAGAGAAAGGAGGAGGATACAGAGAAAGGGCTGCTGGATGTTGCTACAGACACCTGAGTTTCGGTGAGGAAGAGAAGATCAGGTTTGTAGGAGGACAGATGGTGTTCAACAGAGTGAAAGATAGAGGAAAGTCCGCGAATGCTGCAGAAATCAATACCTAATCTACCTGTTATCTACTATATCTACCTCCAATCTACCCTATCTACATTCTCTAATGTTTTTGTTTATTAATATGATTATTATGTTGTTATTCATTGTGTACAAATTGATATTGGTACCGGTACTTACCTGTTTTCATGTACTTACCTGATGACTATGTACTTACCTGACTTACCTGGTGCTTGAAATTGGGAGCAATGTGGGTGGGAATGATGCACAATAACTTTTAGTGATGCACTATAATGATTAAAAAGACGAAATCGCATTCAAAGTGATAGCAAAGTGAGTTTTTGTCAAAATCTCCCCTTATGAAACCTAGATAATTTTGGAAATAATATTCCTGCACAAAAACCCTCTGTTCAAATTTCAATTGCTGCATATACGATGAATTATCGATTTTGCATACAGCTTCAGTCCAAATATGAACACTTACATCCACCGGGTTGAAAAGTTACACACGTCTAAACATCGACAAACTTTGACCACGATTATCTCGAAAGTAAAGAAACGGCGCTTTGTCGAGTTTGGATGTGACGGCCCTCTTATTTATATTACTTATTTTATTATTATTTTCTATTATTTATATTATTTTAATTTACGTATATGTGTCACAATGTTTCACCTCCAACTCATTCACGGCCAACGGCTCACGGTCCGCGTTACTGCCGCCAATGACAAAAAAAATAGTTTAGATTGTTTTATCATATTGTTTCTGGTTATAGATAATAGTATAGTGTCGTCCATAAGTACGAGAATATGTAACCAAACCAAAAAGCCATCCAGCCCACTACCTTCCTTAACACCTAAAGAGCAGCCTAGGCGGTAAATAATATGTAGCCACCAGCGGGGTGTTTTTACCCAAAATAGGGCTGTTTACGTGATAATTTTCATGCCTAAATAAGACCCAGAGCATAAAACAAGTATCTATCCCTGAAAGGGCATAAACAGAGCTTTCCAATGACACCACAACGATCCTTGTATGACCGCTAGTTTTCTTGCAACAACCGCGCAACACGAGTGCAAAAACCATGTAATTCGGTACTTTCCCCATACATTTCACTATGTAGCGAGTGTGAGAGGGTGGAGGAGGGTGGGATTCATGTGAGTTGGTCCGCCGCGGTGGTCTGGAGCAGTCATACACTCGCTACTCTCCTGCCACCACTTGTCTCTCTCTCTCAGCAACATTACGTGCTGAAATTGCCACACGACCTATGTCGCGCGCCGCCACATAGTCCAAATTTATTTCACTCGACTTATGTTGCGCGCCGCCAGTTAAGGGTTAATGATCCTTATCCCTCAACAAAGATAATGAACATTAGGCATGGAGTCGGTGACCCTTGCCTTACACCCAGTGTTATCGTAATTAAAGCAGTACCAATCAGACTGTTATATTATACATAGCCACCAAAGCGCACAACATAACTGATCCACACCCTAACCTCCGCAATACTCTAAATAACGTAACTTTAGGTACCATGGCATACGCCTGTGAGAAATTCACGAATGTGACAAATAAATATAATTTTCTTCTTTTTGCCATATCACACAACAGCCGTAAAGACACAATATGTTCCAAACAGCCTCTCTTCTCTTGAGCACCCACCTGTTCTCGGAATGGCCTAAGTCACAGCTTTAATCGTGAACATAACACCATATCATATAATTTAGCGAAACTGTTTAGTATACTTATTCCTCTATAATTCCGCACATTTGACTTATCTCCTTTCTTGAATATAGTAAACAATATTGCTCTTGACCATGACTGTGGGTACATACCTGAAGTGAATACTGTATTTAATAATGATGTCAGCAAAAAAATCCAAGAACAAGGTAGGAATGTTAATACACCTGGAGATAAACCATCAGGGCCACATTCTTTAGCTGACTTCAGTTTTTTTGCCTGTTGCTGGACTTCAAGGGGGAAAATTGCTTCATCTAGGACAGGTATAGTGACATCAGTAGTTAACTCAGTGTCCGTGAGCCTTAAATTGGCTTGGGGGTTCAAGGTACTCTCATAGAACTGCTTAAACTCGTCATCAGTAGGACGACAATGATCTGCTTTATTGTTACTCTCATACTCTCCCTTCCAATGTATAGCTCTCCATATTTTTACATCATTTTTTATCATCTAATAATCTCTCCCATCTTCCCAGACTTCCATTCACATTCTGTACATGAGGCTCACATCTGCTGGTATCCGCACATTGGTACAACGAACAAGTTACACTATTATTACACACATCGACATCAATAATGTGCGTCTATAGGCATCTCTGTCTTTTTTTTTTTTTTTTTTTTCCATGTGAATGAAGGAGACAAAAGGCATAACTGCCTGCAGCGAGTGCCTCCCCTAGATTTTAAAGAGTGACAGGGCCGAAATCAAGGGACGTTCAAGCTAAAATGCGTTGACACACGGAATTTGAAGCAATTTAAGTCATAGGAAGAGGGAAAGACTGATTATGGGAGAGAGTTCCAGAGCTCAGCAGTTGAATAGCAGAAAGTCTGAGAATAGCATTTCACTCTTGGGTTGGAGAGTTGCACAGAGTTGGGGTGGGACTGTGTTGCAAGGCGGGTAATACGCACCCTACGTAGAGGAGGTGGTATACACTGGGAAAGCTCCGAGGAACACTGATTATTGTAGTAGCGATAGAATAGCGAGAGAGATGCAACATTGCGGCGAAGAGAGATTGCAGAGAGTTGGTGAGTCAACGGGAGTTAATGATACGAAAGGCTTTCCTTTCTACAGTATCTAGGAGTGCAGTGTGAGAGGATCCTCCCCGCACATGTGATGATTACTCAATACAAGGACGCACTGTGCCCCTGTACAGATCAAGAAGCTGCGCAGGGGTAAAGAACCCCTTGAGGCGGTTGAGCACACCTAGCTTCTAGGAGGCTGCCTTAGCGAGAATGGTAATATGGTCTTTCCAAGTGAGAGCAGACGAAAAAGAGACACCGAGAACATTGAAAGAAGATGATGGGTTGATTTTTGTATTGTTGAAGAAAATGGGATAGTCCTCTGGAGGTTCCTGACGGGTAGTAAGATGGATAAATTGAGTCTCTGCTAGATTACTTAAAAATAGTCTCCCATTAACATTATTCACATTGGTAGGTTTGGTTCTATTTTTATTCTGAACCGTGGGGCCATATAGGACTGCGTGATCACCCAGGTGCTGAGCGCGAACGAACACATTATCCAGATCTACTTCTGGCAATGATAATGTTATTGATAGAGGAGCATGACCTGATGGCAGAGAATTATCACTAAGAACCGAAAACTCGCTCACATCGCTCTACACCGTAGAGCTCACAATGCAAGTATCCAACTCAGACACCCAGGTACCGCCTTTCTTGCAAGGTTTTTTACTGTGAACATTATTATTAGGTGTCTTAAGATTATTCACCAACAACAATCTGGATTCTTTACATATAGTAGATAATATAAAAGCATTCAGGAGTGTTACATCGTCAGGTAAGATAGGGTAGGAGAACGAATCACTATCTGGTAACTCAACCAGCTTAAGTAACTCACGAGCAAATTTCCCAAACCTAGCGTTCAGATCTCCTATTATGCAATACTTATCGATAATTTCGGTCGTCTTTAGTATCTCTTGAATGAAGGAAAAGGAATCGTGAGAGTAATTCTGGGAATATGCTGGAGGCACATAACAAAAACCAAATAAAGTTTTAGGTGCACACCGAAATTGTAACCATATTTGTTCATCAACACTCGTATCTACATTGGACACATAATTAACTAAGTGATGTTTAATTAATAGTACTGTTCCACCCCGTCGTGATGAACCTCTCACAGTATACTTATAGGACACATAACCGGGAAATGAGACAGATAAAGGTGTCTTAACCTCACTCAAACTTACCAAATCGTAATCAAGGAGCAAATCTTGGACAACTTTTTTCTCTCCGTTGATACTCCCAAGACAAAATATTGAGTTTCTTTACTTGCTGTGGGCTGTCTATAAACACTCTGGATTCCATGTGTCAATGACAACTCCATCCCGGTAGATTTTCCTCTCCTGGGTGTTGAAGTCTATGACACAACCAGAGTTCTCAGGCCGCCCCTGTTCTGCCTTCTCCACGTCTACAGTCGCTTCCATTCCTTCCTGACACTGGGGTGAAGGTCTTTCTTAATGTCGATCTTCCTGTATTCCCCATCAGCGTCTTTCAGTAGCTTCGCTTTCTTCAGTATCTTGTCCCGTACAGCCTTGTTTGCAACAGTAATCAACATTGCCTGCCGTGAATTTTGTATCTCCGTTCCTCCTCCCCAGTCTCCGATGTGAATGAACTTCCTCCTGCACTCCCACCTTAGACCAGATCTTGTTTAACTTGTTCTCCTCCATAGTTTCTCTTTCCAGGCTCTTGTTCTCGTCGGGGACACCCGTAATTACTAAGTTCATTTCTCCGTCCTTGCGGTCTACCATTTCCAAGAATCGTTATTGTTTGGCAATAACATACGACTGCTTGTCAACTTGGGCTTGCAAAGCTGCAAACTTCTGATTGATGACGCTATCTGGTGACGTAACTAACCTCTTTAACTCTGTGACTTCGTTAATAAGTGTGGTAACCTTCTCCGTCAGTGCCTGTACTGCCCCATCGTCCCGCTCCGCGCTCTGTCAATATACTGTCCAGTAACTCATCCTTGGTTAGCCTCGTCAGCTGGTTTCAGCTGAAGTCTTCGCAGCTCGGACAGTGATGTGGCCATCACTAATAACCACCAGTATATAGAAGCTACAGGTGACACAGTACTAGCTGCTCCCACATCGTCTGTTCAGGTCGATCAGGCACAGCTCACCGCCATCACTGCAGCACCACACCAGGTCAGACAGGTTTGGCCAGGCCGCCGATCACCAACACTTTATAGTCACGTTTATTATGTTTATTATCACCAATATTCGTTTATCTCCATAACACACACCTTGTACTGGCATTATGCGTACTTCTGGTTGACTTCGTTGGCGTTGGAAGTTGCTTTTTTAACGTGTAATTACTGATAGAAGAGGAGCCCGTGATTGCCTGTGTTTACCTCGTCCAGAGCCTTCTACACACACACACACACACATATATAGATTTAACAGCAGCAATTATAAGCAATGATGAACTTCTCTATGAAATCACACTGAATAAAATACATAATACTACTATTTCGGACGTTTGAGTTAATTATTTTGAAATTTGAGATACATATATAGCTATAGAGTGGTGAATAGTGTATAGCAAAGAGGTATACATAGACTAATATGTGGCTTAACAAAGAAGTGTAAAAACACTGGCTCGCTAAGGGGTAAAACGTGAGGTATACATGATAGGGGGTCTAGCTATATCATCCCCTTCTGTACCAGCTACGATTTTTAAAGTTTATTTAAACTCTGTTTAGACGATTTTATGCAGCTTAGGAAGGAGCTGTAGTAGTTAAAAGGGTTGATTGAAATGGTTCGAAGCCTTATAATTACTAGAGATCTTTCCTAAAGTGAATACAATCGAATAGTAGTTGAGGGTAGACTTCATTAAAGTGATGATTGGAGGTTTGGCTGTTTTGGTTGTCATGGCAACTTTAATTGTGTTCTTTGTAATGAAGACATTATTGTTTTTAGACTGATTGAATGACATTTTGTTTCTGCTACTAATACTGTATTGTGTATCGTGTGTTCAGTTTCATGGAAATGTAAGCCATTGATGCTAAATTTGTTCCCATGCATACACGTAGGCTACACATACACATACTCATATGCTGTACAACACACACACACACACACACACACACACACACACACACACACACACACACCCCGTAGCCTAGTAGGTAGAGCTCTCGTCTCACACACGAGAGATTGGGGGTTCAATCCCCGGCCGGGCGGAGACAAATTGGGCTTGTCTCCTTTCATGTGTTAGCCTCAGTTCACCTAGCTGTAAATAGGTACCTGGAATAAGTGGACGACGTTGTGACGTCCCATCGGGGGTTGGCAAAAATGGTACAAGGCGAGATGGGTATCATATGGTTCACCTAAGCTGATGGCTACCTAAGCCTTCGGGCTAGACGGTACCGTCTATAGTGAGAATGGTACCATACAGATCCACCCTAAGCCTTCGTTTCCGATGTCGCCAATTGGCTAAATACAGACTACACACACATCCACAGCCATTCCAACAGTACATAAAACACTTAACATGCATTTCACGCAATACATTCCCAGTTAAGGAGGCGCGATAATAATGAGCTTAGCTCGCATTGCGTGGATTCCCCTTGACGAACAAGTAACTGAGTAACACACTAACGCATAATTGTTTTCACATTTGTCTTGTATTCTGCCTTTTTACATGTTGATTATTCCGTTCCATTTCGAATTCAGATCAAATATAGTAAATTCAGGTCTGTTGGCACCAGCCGGCTAGGGAAGTATTCTTAGGGAGAACTCTATGGGCTGTATAAGAATGTCTAGTATTCCTGTTTTACCACTTGACCTCCCGTCTGACTTTTTCCTTCCTTGTTTCAGATCCACAAAGAGCAATTCCAGCTTGCTCTTAAGATGCCCACACTCTTACTCATATGCATTATACTACCTACACTAACTAGTCTCATTTCTGTCTTCTTTTTTTGGGTGGGTAGGACTCGTAGCTATGACAGGCAACATATACAGTATAATGGAAGGAAAACCCTTAACAAGAAGTCTCACTCCGTGGATCTAGTGACCTGAAGGTAATGCTAGCTGGTTGGGACTGGTTTTGCGTTCCAGCCCTTGTTAAAACAAATTAGAAAGGGTTCAAAGTATGAGGTCAGTCTCTCGGCCATCAGGGGCCAGTGAACTGGGCCCACCAACCTTCTTCGGTTGGCCTGGCCCTCTGGACCAGATCGATCATCATGATGAGTGCAGGGCAAGGCCTCTGGGACACCTGTGCTCGAAAGTGTGTCGAGCCCCCTGGTACAACTTATATTTTTTGGGATAGATGTTTTCCTACCCTGAAGTTCTACCCCAGGATTTAATCTCTGTATGGGCCTCTGGGTTGGGTCTCGGAATATCCTAACACTCTCGGATGATGACCGACTCCCCTTTCTATCTTGAGAGCTACGGAGATGGAAGATTGACATAGTGGCCCTCTCAGAGGTGAGACGACCAGTTGTGAAGGCTATGCATAGTAGAAAAACTTAAACATTATGGCATGTAATCTATACTACATACCATTGGTTCGAATCATACCTCAATAATCATAAGCAATAAAGAATGAGAGAACGACATCCATTACACAGACCATGTCTTTTGGGGTTCCTCAGGTTAATATATTTGATTGGATCCATGTGCTGACTAAATGGAAGTCCTGATGTATTAGTTATATAAGGATATATAAACTTAAATAATTAACAAAAATGTTTGTCGTCTGTACCTGCGACGTCTTTTTTATTTAATTTTCTAACTATATTTAGACGATTTTGTGCAGCTTAAGAAGGATCCGTGGTTGCATAAAGGGTTAAGTGAGATGGTTCTGAGCCTGTTAATTGCTGAAGGCCCTTTTAGAAAGTGAAGAAAATCGCCTAATAGTAGCCAGATTAAAGCTAAAAGGACGTCACTGGTACAGAAGGGTTAAATTACTCTAAAGTGGGGCATAAAGCTTTTCATACAGGTAGGCATTCTTCACTACGTATTATTCACATCCAATAAAACGTAAAATAGTTGTGGTGCAACATCAGTCCCCAATTAAATTATCAATGTTGCCAATTGTCATGATAATTGCCATCATTGCCGTAACCAATAGAACCGCTAATGAAGATATATTAATGATTTTGAATTAGATGGCGACAATATTTCATTGATTACTTTCACGATATTTATGTTAACATTTCGGATATGCAGATGCAATTAATGTTGTAATATATATATGTGTATATATATATATATATATATATATATATATATATATATATATATATATATATATATATATATATATATATACCGGTATATATATATATATTTTTTTTTATTTTTATTTTATTTTTTTTCATACTCGAATATTTACGATCATTTAGGTATACAAATGTACACAGTTTATACTTAATGTTCAACTCTGTGTGGTTCCCCGGAGAGGGGTGTCCAAACAGCTCCATTGGGTGGCTCGCTGCGCCAACTGTAGCAGAGGAGCGTGTCATTTCAGTGTCACTTTGGATGTGGAAGGTGGAGGTTATACGCGCTGTGCACCAATCCATGCGGTTCGTTATTACTGCGATAATTGCCAGTATTTCGTCTCGATCGGGATGACTTGGTCAGAGTGGAAACGTAAACAATTAATTTTGAATATGTAACAGTGATTGTGTTATCACATACTGCATACCTAAATGATAAGAAGTTTACTTAAGATGGGAAAGGAAAGTTTTGTAAAATAATGAAATTTATGCTATTTAACATGGTAAGTGTACATTGTGGATTCTAATACTCGCCGTACATTTTGTGATTTTTTATGTTAATATTATAATAAGAATATAGGTACCTGGTATTATTTGTATTGTTTTCTTCTAGTGGTTTATAGGATTAATTCTTTGTTAACCCCATGACGATACCAGGTCGCGTTTTCCATGTTATTGAGACAAATATTGTATTCAGCTTTGGAAAGTTCTCTAAACAAATCTATCTGAATTAACTCTCCGTGCTCCAAAGTACCTTCCTCAGTAGAGCAAAATGGCCAACTGATAGCCAGAATGCCATGATGAAAGGCGTCTGGAATGTTAATATGTTGTGGGAAAACACTGAAAGATAAGGAAGCTATTCCATTGTTTATTCTATGTCTACCGATGCTAATCACTGGTTACAAGTATGCACTAATACAGTATATCAATATATAAACCTTTGAATATCAAATACCATAATGAACAACAGTGAAATTACTCTATAAATATTGCCCAAGCGTTGATGTACAGTACTTAAGTGTTCACATAGTACAGTCTGTTTATGGTTCAGTATATATATATATATATATATATATACAGTATATATATATATATATATATATATATATATATATATATATATATATATATACATTTATGAATAGTATTACTGACGATCATTTACCATTCCTGTGCCCAAACGGTGGACTAAGTAAAAGAATCAACAACTAGTCTCAACGTACAGCTGCCATCAATGTTAACTCTAGACCAACGGAGGTTTGAAGTTCATTATGATATAATTGGTACCACTTAACCCATTCACGCATTTATGACGCAGAGGTTGCCAGATTAGCAATAAGAAATAGAGTTCTCTCACTCTTATAATTACCTCTCCAAAATTAGTTTTCTGCCCACAGGTAACTCAAAGTCAACTGCAGAGGTTGAAGTAACTAAACTAAAGGTTTATAAATACCCCTGATGGTAACAAAGGCTTTAAAGTATCCCCAATAGGCTCAAAATCACGTCATATGTCGGAGAGGGTTAAGTTCAGTTGTGCCAGCTTAATTACCAAGATAATTTATTCTATTTTATTGTTGATTATCATCCAGTGAATGGAGAAATTGCATTAGCTTACCCTTAACCCAGGAACGGCACCGAGACTCTTAAGAGTTTTACTGGGCGAAGGCGACGGGACTCATAAGATCCAAGGCCTAAAAGAACTATTTTAAAAGACCCCAGTTACACTCAAAGAAAAGAATATGTAATTAAGTGAGATAATTCACTTCTGTACGTCCTATCACTCCTCCATATGTGTCCACCCCCCCCCCCCAACCCCCTTCCATTATCACCTTATTTTCCTCTTACTCCCTTGTTTATCGGTTTATCTTCCGTGCCAATATCCCCCACCCGGTTTCAAGGTCGAAGGGGAGGCATATAGAGATCGTAGCAAGAGAGAGACTTCACTTGCAAGACGTCAGTGTGGATCGATAAGTGAGAGGGGGAAGGTGTGCGCCGCGCTGGCTCTCCTCTCATGAATGAACTGGTCGGCAATACTTCATCTTTTTCACCCCGCAAATACTATTCCCACTTGTTTTATTGCTGTTACATGTTAATATCTTCATATTAAACGTAAAATAGGCGCATATGAATAAGTTATAATGATATTTATCGGACAATGACGATTTTCGTATGGAATGAGCCTCAATACGTTTGCCTGGCGGGCACTTTCAAATACCATAGCTTCACCATTTAAAGTTTAAAGGCCGTGGGAAACAATAATAGGTTGAAGGGCCCTCAACCCATCCTCTGACTAATTGTCATCATCATAATTATATATTGCCAGCAGGGGTCAAATAACATTTGGCAGTGTGATAATTTGGAAAAAACAGTCAAATTAGACGGGAACAAGCATACAAGTAATGTAAACAAAGCGACCATACGTCTGCTAACACAACCCTTACTGACAAGATTAAACAAAATTGTCTTTGTTTTTGCGCGGCACTCTGTTTTTTATAGGTCATATCAGGGATTTTGAAGTTGTTAATAACGCAAATCTTCCATGCGGACGATATGGAGAATATTATTGTAAGTCTGTACGTACGTATTGTCCCTAATAAATTGTTTCTAATAGTGCGGCACTAATCACCTTAAGTTTAACCTGTTTATGTCCATGAGTGCCTTGCTGAATCACATACATTAACCTATTGTGTACCGGTGATGTACTTTTTTATTATATTCCGGCAGTTATTAGACGATTTATTCAGCTTAGGACAGACGTGTAGCAATGAAAACACTACAGACTATCTCAAATAATCCTTTTAGCCCCTCCAATCCCAGCACCGTATATATACGTCAGTAGATAAGTAACTCCCCAGTCCCAGCGACGTATATATCCGTCAGTAATGTACTTTCCTTGTAACTGCCTGTACAACCCTGTACTAGTTACCACAACCTTTTGAGCACTGCTCCCGTGTTGGCAACACTTCTCAGCTTATATGAGACCCACTGAAGGGTGCTTAGAGCCAGTGTTGCCTCATCTTTGGAGGTGGATAGGTGGTCTCTTTTGCCATTTTTGCCATATTGCTTGGGACTGCTGGGGACTTTTATTACTGTATCCTACAGTACAGTACGGGTTAACTGCCACAGATCCTACCTGAGCTGTATACAATCGTCTAAATATAGCTGAAATAAAACAACATACGTACCCGGTATTGAAAGGGTTAACCTAACCTGACAACCTAACCGAACCTGGCGGCTGCTGCGGTCAAGGTTGATTTTATACCCATACATCATTCCTTTAAGCTATATGTCATTACTGGTGCAAAGTAGTACTTACCCATTATCCAACAATGTTAAGACATGCTCCCCGAAAACCAATTTTGTTATTAACCTAACTTAACAACCTAATCTAACCTAGGGGCTGCCGCCACCAGAACCCCGCTGGTCTTAGCACTGATATAGAAAATGACAAATTACTAAAGCTACAGTGGCAAAGGGAAAAATAATATATCGCAACTGATTCAAGATGCCTGGCTTTTTTGCTTCTACCCATATTTAACCTACAACGTCTAATGAATTTTTTTTTTATTTGCACTGGCAATTATATATATACAGTATGTATATATATATATATATATATATATATATATATATATATATATATATATACTGTATATATACTGTATATATATATATATATATATATGTATATATATATATATATATATATATATATATATATATATATATATATATATATATAATATATGAATGATGTATGGGTCATAAAGATTATTTAAATTACATAATTATTGAGGTACCTCCATTACAGTATAAACTCAACCTTGTCCACTGCCGCCACCAGAACCCCACATTCCGTGCATCAGAAGGGTTTCCTGAATATGGTAACAATTAAAATACAAAATAAGTTTCCAAAGGAAAATAAAGAAATAATGGTAGAAGTACTCTGTGAGGAGGGTGGGGGGGGGGGGATTTCCTTACTCGGAATTTCCGCAGGTAAAGACCCATAACACATTAAAGTACATGTATGTAATATACTATAGAACATACATTACACAAAAACCTGTTAAATGTCCTCTTAGATAATTAAACCAAGGTATGTCTACTATTTGCCTAATCGAGCAAGTAATTGGCGTTTTACCTCTAAAGTAATAACATTACTCCCCAGACCCCTTTTAGCTAATTTGTGTCCCCAGAACCCCCCCCCCCCCATCAAAATGTATACATTTTCGTTGAAAAAATGGATCAGCCAAAGTCCTGTATTCCCTAATATACCGGGTGGTTATTACTCGCTTAGAATAATCGAAACATACATGGGATAAAACATTTCATATCGCAAAATTAACAGGCAATGTTTTGCAACAACCAAAATAGTGGGGTGAAACATTGGTGGTCCCAAAGGAAGACGCCAAGAGAATGCGGATAATATTTATTTAATGTAGTATTAGTACATTTTGTTTTGATATCCATAGTATCCATATTATCCATAGTATCTCTGGTGTACAGTTGCCTGCACTAAAAAATGACACAATTGTATTGAATATTTTGGGTATGATGATAACATATTTTGAATGCATTTCCTATAAATACTAGGTGCTTTTCATCATTCATTAATCAGCCTTAGGTTTATGTAGACAATTGGCAAGTCAATGGCGACGCACCAATTTTAATCTGCCTCAAACGCAAATGAGACGATACAATGCTTTATTATATCATAGATGCTTCAGACCTTGCTTTTTCATAGGTTCTAATATTTGAATCGGTGAAACCTCATATATACTTATGACTCTACAGTCATGAGCACAAATGGCAACCCACCCATTTGAATCAATACTGAATGCAAACGAGACTATATAATGCCATACCATATGCTTCTGAATTTGTCCTTACTGATTGAAAGATTCGATTTTGTGTAACCTTATATAATTATACTAACAACTGTACCTCAATAAATTTGTAGGCCTAGATGTTCTTTGGCCTGATCATTGATAATATAGTTTGCAAACTAACATCTTTGATACTCAAATCACCTTGTTTTGGATAAGGATGGTGTTAGCAGGCATACGCGTCGCCTTGTTTACAGAGACAAACGGGGAAGAAGAAAAATGATGATGTTCACAGTGGGAAGTTTTTTTAGCAAAGTCAGCCGGCAAGTATCCCCTGCAGAAGACTGCTCAATAGTGAAGGAGGAAAGGTTGCCATAAACAAGTATTAGCCGTACCTTTAATTAGGGCACTTCTATATATAGACCTATTCTATTATATGTGTTATATGTGTTCTTCTCCTGTCACCTCTTTTTCCTTTCTTGTGTCTATTGCTAATCCTCCCTACCCCTTGTGGGAGTGAGGGTGGCTACTGACTGACTGACTGACTATATATAATCTATGCAAAGTAATCTCACACTCATATCACATTAGCATAACTTAAATATGAAACAACGGCAAAATATAAAAAATCATCTTGATATTTAATTACGACGAAAACTTGCCAAAAAGGCAGGATATCGCTATCAGCTAATCATACGCCTGATATATCAATCTGTTATTTGGAGCCTATCACAAGGAAGCATTATTGTGAAGTCACAAGGTGCCAGTGGAAAGGAACAATGTTATAATTACGAGCAAGTAAGTAATAGCAATTCACTTCCTAAGCTAAAGTGTTGCTTTAATGAACAAAATAAAGATATAATTGAGATTCAGACAACTCCACAGAACATTGTGGTATACAGTTCACAATGAACACAGACAATGGTGATATAATATTTGTGCACATGAACGGTATAGGCAAATACAAAAAAAAAAAAAAAGTTGCTAAGGTCACGTGTGCATAAGAAAAAAACAAATATATATACAGTAAATTCCAGCCTTGTATGGCTACTGTTAATACGTCTATACCCATAAAAGGCGGAAGACGTCATTTGAAACCTGTATTTATTTTCCTTGAATGCCATCGAGTAATAAGGGAGGGATCAACAACGCAACTATCGTGTGCTTTGTCTCCAGACAAGGGAGACTGTTGCTGACAATTTCTCATGATCTTTACCCGCACCAGGCATCCACTGTTTCAACCCCCAAAATGGACAACAACAATATGCTCAACTATTCGCCAAGGGACTATTAAGAGAGTTAAAAAGAAGTGTACGTGTATATTTCAAGTATGGGCACCATACTTGGAAATGCCCGGAAATACGGATTACTAAACTAATATATGTTTTCTAGGTTTGAGAAATATTTGGTTAAATTAATCTGAGTGACATTACTGTTGATGCACAGATGACTATTGACTGCCGGAGCTATTTTATATATGGTAAGCCTATTATGAATATAAGTGTGCGGCTGAAACATAACACATAATTATGATTTGTATGCTTATATGATTTATCCAGCATGGTACGAGTTGGCTATGGGATATGGCTGTAGGTTAAGTGTGTGTGTGTGTGTATGTGGGTGTTTTAACTTAAAATTTAAAGGACTTGTATATAATATTTGAATGTGTAAAGCAAGATAACATTTATATATTTTCAATATATTGTTTGTAAACAAAGTGCTTTACATAGTAAATTATTACATTAACAGATGAAGTACAACACAATATTTATAGAAATTTGATCATGTTGTTGCTGGTATGAATCATTGATTAATGTTATATACCGGTAATAATAATTATTAATGTTATATACCGGTAATAATAATTATTAATGTTATATACCGGTAATAATAATAATTAATGTTATATACCGGTAATAATAATTATTAATGTTATATACCGGTAATAATAATTATTAATGTTATATACCGGTAATAATAATTATTAATGTTATATACCGGTAATAATAATTATTAATGTTATATACCGGTAATAATAATTATTAATGTTATATACCGGTAATAATAATTATTAATGTTATATACCGGTAATAATAATTATTAATGTTATATACCGGTAATAATAATTATTAATGTTATATACCGGTAATAATAATAATTAATGTTATATACCATTAATGTTATATACCGGTAATAATAATTAATGTTATATACCGGTAATAATAATTATTAATGTTATATACCGGTAATAATAATAATTAATGTTATATACCGGTAATAATAATTATTAATGTTATATACCGGTAATAATAATTATTAATGTTATATACCGGTAATAATAATTATTAATGTTATATACCGGTAATAATAATTATTAATGTTATATACCGGTAATAATAATTATTAATGTTATATACCGGTAATAATAATTATTAATGTTATACCGGTAATAATAATAATTAATGTTATATACCGGTAATAATAATTATTAATGTTATATACCGGTAATAATAATTATTAATGTTATATACCGGTAATAATAATTATTAATGTTATATACCGGTAATAATAATATTAATGTTATATACCGGTAATAATAATAATTAATGTTATATACCGGTAATAATAATTATTAATGTTATATACCGGTAATAATAATTATTAATGTTATATACCGGTAATAATAATTATTAATGTTATATACCGGTAATAATAATTATTAATGTTATATACCGGCAATAATAATTATTAATGTTATATACCGGTAATAATAATTATTAATGTTATATACCGGTAATAATAATTATTAATGTTATATACCGGTAATAATAATTATTAATGTTATATACCGGTAATAATAATTATTAATGTTATATACCGGTAATAATAATTATTAATGTTATATACCGGTAATAATAATTATTAATGTTATATACCGGTAATAATAATAATTAATGTTATATACCGGTAATAATAATTATTTGTTCGTGGTTTCCCGAATGAACCAAACAGAATGTTTTGGTAGTTGATTGATCACTATAGTTAATTTCAGGAAGATATTTCTTACCATAAACTTTATATGTCGAAATAGCCATTAGTTATCAATTACGCAAGTTCTCTCTTGCTTCTGTCAATCCGACCTATTACTCTGGATCTAACATTATTATATGTGTGTGATAACCCGGGTTCGAATCCCGGTGGATCATATATACTTTAATTAATTTCATTGGGGGTGTGGTGGTGAGATTAATAAAAATAATATTATTATGGCTCGATTATGTATAAGACGAACGCAATGTATGGAAATACATATGCTGCAATATGCATAACAAGCGAAGGCACCACAAAACTATATATGCAAATATAATTTAAGTGTATGTGGACTATTTAAAAGAGTAAACATGGAACATAATGTACATGAAACTATATACAAAAGTTGGTGTTATTACAATTACACGATATACAGTATATATATATATATATATATATATTATATATATATATATATATATATATATATATATATATATATACATATATTAAGAAGAGGACGATGAAGAACTAGAAGAGAGCGATCTTTTCTTTGAAAATAAACACCATGTGAGGAAGAGCACTTTATTGACAACGTTTCGCATGTAGTTTCATCAGGCCAATGCCATACACCTAAAGATTTGTCCAGTCAACAATTTCTTTCGAGACAGAAAAAGAGGGAGGAGGAGGAGGAGGAGAGAGGGCGGGTAAATTCATGCAGAGGTCAAGTGATTGGTGGAGTCAAAATTAATGGGCGGAGCGCTCCGTCTACTCTATGTGTGTGTGTGCAGGTATGAATATTGAAAATAGAGAAGTTTAAACTAAATATGTATAAACATTACATACAAAGTGAAATAATAATCATTATAGTTATAGAAAGTGTCACTCATCATTCATATTAATACAAAGGAAAATATAATACAAACAAAAATATATAATAAATATAAATATATGATAAATATACTACCACTACCACCACAACCACTACTACTACTACCAATAATAATAATACTTTTAATAATAATAATAATAATAATAATAATAATAATAATAATACAAAACATAATAATAAACATCATAAAAAACAAATATAGATAAAAATGGCAATGATAATAATAATGAGAGAGAGAGAGAGAGAGAGAGAGAGAGAGAGAGAGACAAGAGAATAAGTATAATGACAGCAGCTGCCTGAACTGAGGTCACAACTGAATCTCATACCTATTTGGTAATTACTGTAAAGGGTACATCACACAGTCAGGAGTGCGAGCTAGAGTCACTAGGAGTAGGGGACAATTCGGACTCGCGGGTCTATTCGCGGTGAAAATCGATGACTCCTAGTGACTCTAGCGACTCCAAGCGACTTCTGTTAGACTCCCACTCGCTTGCGGTGAAAATCGATGACTCCTAGTGATTCTAGCGACTCCTAGTGATTCCTGTTAGACTCCCACTAGCTCGCACTCCTGACTGTGTGATGTACCCTTAAGTCACATGACTGGAAAACATCTTTTGGTGTATGGCATTGGCCTGAAGAACCTACATGCGAAACGTTGTCAATAAAGTGTTCTTCCTCACATGGTGTTTATTTTCATTGTGTCTACTTTTCAAAGTATTGTTATCGATTTTTTCTTTATTATTACAACGTTGAATTACACATTATTATTGTGAAATTCAACGCTGTTAGTAAAGGTAAAGAAAAAATGTCTCTCTTCTGGTTCTTTTTAATGAAAATACGTTACCCTGGTGGACAATCACGTACAGACACACACACACACACATATACTGTATATATATATATATATATATATATATATATATATATATATATATATATATATATATACAGAGAGAGAGAGAGAGAGAGAGAGAGAGAGACCCCTATATGCAAGCCGGTACAGAATAGCGCGTAAGGTTGAATAGAAAAGACATACAAGTTTGATTCCTCGGTGGTGAATAGTTTATTGTCCCTCCTGAGTCCTTCCTTGTATGAGGTGGATAGAGCTTTACCGAATAACCAAGGCCTGCAAGATTAATAGACCAAGCTTGTTCTAGGTCTTGCCACACACAGGGTATAGTAGTGAGGGGAAGCTTAAGGGGGTAGGTGCTATGCATTTGTTTATTTATTTATATATATATATATATATATATATTTATTATTATTTTAGTTTCCTCCCTAGGCCTCCTCAAGCTTAAAAACCCATCCTTAAGATCACACTTCGAGATTAATTTGTATATATTTTCGGCTGATTCCACCAAAAGTACAGGCTCGCTATCCCTCGCCAGGAAAAATATTGATACGTAAATGGCATGGAAGGTCTTAATATTGACAAGGAAATGGGGCGGAAGGTCTTATAATCGGCAAACTAAAGGGGCGAACGTCTTAACATCTGAAAAACTGATGGGGCTGAACATGAGGGAGAAGGGGGTCTAGAAACACGACATACCTTCCCTTAACAACCATGTAGACATAAACAGACCCTAGTTGTCCACATTTCTGACTGTTACGGAATAATTTTTAATTGTGCTATATTATTAATACACGAACATAGCTTGTTAGTCTAATTTTGAGTGTTCCATGTTTATACAAATACATTGTTGTTATAAAAATCAGAAGCAGATCTGTATAAGGTGTGTGTGTGTGGGTAACTGTATAATTTTCACATTTATGTGGATAAGAAGACTGTAGCCTCATATTAATTGACCAAATTTGATAACAATGTTGACATATAACGCTAAAATAAGGAGGCTAGATAGTGATCACGGACACTGATGGTCGTGAACATTGAAGTATGCTTAGAAAGGCATATGGGAGATAGGAGGGAAGGAAAAACTGTATTCCACTTGATAATTATGATCATGCCAAAAAAATAGAATTTAAAGTCAGGTGAGAGATAAACAGTGCAAACACATTTATGCTAATTGTGACAAGGTGCCAGAATCAACTGTCCAGAAAGTTGAGAATCTAGAACGATCAGAGTCTGAAACACACAAACTTTTTTTTTTTTTTTTTTTTTAAGTCATTCGCTTTGTGCTGAGTATATGACATTCATATCCGAGCCTTCTGTGGTACGGTACCTAAGATTTTGAATACCCCACCCAAGGCCATGTGTCGTGTACCAAGTATGAATTTGTTCGTTAATAAAACAATGCTGGAAGGGAAAACAAGGCAGTGGCATTACCATTAATTGTGTTTGCCTTTATGAACCTCAATACAATAATCTAATATACATATATATATATAAAGTATATATATATATATATATATATATATATAATTATATATATATATATATATATATATATATATATATATATATATATTATATATATATATATATATATTCCATTTTATATCACCTCCCCTCTCTTGTTCTCTCATTCGCAATACTACTATTGTTCAACAGCTCTTTCATCTCATTTTTGTATTCTCGCTTATTGTCAGTCCTGTCTCACTCTTCTACGATTCTCTTTCTTCTCTTCCAAACAACGACCCCACCCAGTCTCCCTCCATTCCTCCTTCTCCCACTTCACTCTTGTATTTGTCGATAATTATGCTCTCTCTCTCTCTCTCTCTCTCTCTCTCTCTCTCTCTCTCTCTCTCTCTCTCTCTCTCTCTCTCTCTCTCTCTCTCTCTCTCTCTCTCTCTCTGCCCGAGAGGGAGTAGTTGGAATATAGACGAAATAAATAAATAAATAAATAAATAAATATATATATATATATATATATATATATATATATATATATATATATATATATACTGTCTATATGTACCATTTTATATCGTCTCTCTCCCTTTCTCTCATTCGCAATACTACTATCGAGCAGCAGCTCTCTCTCATATTTCATTCTCGCTTCTTGTCAGTCCTGTCTCACTCATCTACCATTCTCTTGCTTTTCTTCCAAACACGCCCCACTCTGTCTCCCTCCATTCTCCCTCCTGCCTCACTCGAATATTTGTCGATAAATATGCTCCCTCTCGCTCTCTCTCTCTCTCTCTCTCTCTCTCTCTCTCTCTCTCTCTCTCTCTCTCTCTCTCTCTCTCTCATCAATGAGTATTTTACAACTCACTGAAATGGATATAAATTAAACAGCTGGAAGGCGGATCTTTATTTTACCAAAGAAATATCTCCACCCACATGATGAGTGTGTGATATAAATTGCCTAAAAATGCAGAACAGTGAATTTATTTTACTTCTGTAAAATGAAAAGCCTGACATTTATCTCGAGGAAGCAGAAGTGAATAAGTAACACACACACACACACACACACACACACACACACACACACACACACACACACACACACACACACACACACACACACACACACACACATAAAACATTCAATTAGTACTAATTATTTTTCAATTTGACTATATAATATAAATTTTCTAGTAGAAATGATCTGTTGGTGACCATTAGTATGAATATGTTTAATTTGTTAACCCCAAAGTTAGTGGGAGTAATGGGTAGAACCTTCTGCTTTCCTATCCTTGCCCTGAACTTAGTAGCAACAATTAGTTGAAATATTGCAAAGTTGAAGTAGTTGAAGTATTGCAAAGACAGCAAATTGTGGGCAGTTGTTGTAGTTGTTGTTTGTAACTCTGTATAACTCGTTTTTTCTGTTATACCAAATCATGTCATTCAATATTTTTTGCATATCTATTTTCTTGTGTTCTTCATAAACATCGATTACTTTATGATCCTCCATTGAGCAAGGTTTCCACTGATTTATCATTACTGGTACCCTTCCAATCACCCACTGGTATATAATGTATATATACACTTAGCCTTATGTCGTGCTAATCATGTGCTTGTTAATAATGCTGCCTTCATATCGTATGTTTGTTCACCTTAATTGGTAGTCTACATTTCATCCGAACAATAATTATTGTTCCTATCATTGCCTTATTTGCATATCCTGCTAACTATTGATTTTACTCCATCTTTTCTTCTACTGATTGTCTATTCTTGTTAGCCATTCTTTCATTAACGTATTACCGGTAACATAATATATCCTTCCATTATTCCTTCAATCCTTGTTTTCCATACTCCATGTTGAAGCGATGCCCGGCCTCCTGGTGATGTCCTGTTATCCCCCTCTGATTGGGTGCAGTGTCCGCCTAACAGACTGTCTCTTAGATTGATGGCCACCGCAATTAATGTCTTCTTTAGCTGCCTGACGCTGACAGACTTACTAGACAGCCAGAGTTATTAGGGACGTAAATACCTTAGGAAACACATATCGACTGGTTGCATTTTTAAAATTATGCATGGATTCATTCTGCTTGGTCTAAGTTTGTATTCGATGTCAAACTATATATTTACTAAATAGCGCTAAACACATAATATACGTCTGCATTATTAGAGAACTATAATTAGACGATTTAATATACTGACTCCGTGGTGGATTTAATATACTGACTCCGTGGTGGATTTAATATACTGACTCCGTGGTGGATTTAATATACTGACTCCGTGGTGGATTTAATATACTGACTCCGTGATGGATTTAATATACTGACTCCGTGGTGGATTTAATATACTGACTCCGTGGTGGATTTAATATACTGACTCCGTGGTGGATTTAATATACTGACTCCGTGGTGGATTTAATATACTGACTCCGTGGTGGATTTAATATACTGACTCAGTGGTGGATTTAATATACTGACTCCGTGGTGGATTTATTATACTGACTCAGTGGTGGATTTAATATACTGACTCCGTCGTGGATTTAATATACTGACTCCGTGGTGGATTTAATATACTGACTCCGTGGTGGATTTAATATACTGACTCAGTGGTGGATTTAATATACTGACTCCGTGGTGGATTTAATATACTGACTCCGTGGTGGATTTTGTATTGCGTGATTGGTTTATCTGCTAAATCATCTAATTGTTGGTCAATAACTTATTGATCAAGGAGATATATTTAGGATATATAACCAATGACCAAATTTACCCTTCAAATGAAATACGGGACTTATAGGGAGACATAGATAAAGTGAGAGGCGAAGAGATGAAGGTCCAGGTGGAATAACATGTTGATAATATAACGGAGATGGGATAGGATCATATCCTGTGGGTGGCAGGGGAGGCGGGGATGCTAACAATATTGGGAAGAGAAGAGGGACAAATAAGACTTGACAGAAGGAAATGAAAGCAAAACGAGAACATTATTATACACATATTGGAGACTAGAAATATTATAATGCATAAGGATTTAGGTTTCAACGTAAAAGAAATGTACGTTAACGTAGAAAATTAACTCGATGTATGAAATGGGTTAGACAAAGAAAGTAGAATCACAATGGGGACAAAAACGAAGCTTAATTGGAGGAATTATCGCAGTACACAAATGCAAACCTTACTCAAACAAAATCTGAGACATAATCAAATGTAAGAACCAGTTAAAGACATACTGTAAGTAGAAACTATATACTAGTGTGTACTATACATTAAGAACAATGTAACATGTCTAGATAGGGTAAATTGCCGTACTGGTACATCAGATAGGAATAGAAAATATCAGTCACAGGATTTTAATTGTACTGCTAGTAGAAATATTGAAGGTGTAACAGAAGATGGGAATTCAGTTAGAAATAAAGGTAAATCCGATACCAGTAAAATAAATTCATTGCGATTATATTATACAAACTGTAGGAGTTTATGTAACAAAATGGATGAACTTAGAGCACTTGTTAGCAACGAAAATATAGACATTATAGCACTGACTGAAACATGGATTAATACAGAATCAAGACATTTTTTAGCAGAATTCCATATACCAGGATATAGTTTGTTTAAACGCGACCGAACAAGTAGGAGGGGCGGCGGAATAGCAGTGTTTGTCAGGAGTTCTTTAAAAAGCTGTATTAAATCAGGTATTAGACTAAATACTGATAACGAAAGTGTTTGGGTTGAGGTTAGCTAAGGTAGTGAGACCATAATTATTGGAGTTATTTATAGACCACCAAATATGAGTAGAAACGAAGGTACAGCTTTATGGCAGGAAGTGAAAATAGCATCAAAGTTTAGCAATGTGTGTATTATGGGGGATTTTAATTTTCCGAATATTGATTGGCAGCATCAAATCGGCGACTCAGATTCAAAAGAGTTTATTGAGGCGGTACAGGATAGTTTTTTATTTCAATTCATAGACTCGCCTACTAGAGGTAATAATATCCTCGATTTAGTTCTCAGTAATAATGAACAAATGATAAATAATGTAGAGATAGGAGACCAACTAGGAAATAGTGATCATAAATCAATTTATTTTATCATACAATGGACAGGAAAGGCTAAAGAGAATACGACACTTATCCCAGATTTCAGAAAAGCCAATTATGGTGGATTAAGAAGAGCCTTAAGAGTCGATCCTATGGTTAAACTATTAAGTGGACCCAGGTGCGCTAATGAACATACTCTCTCTCAGATACCTGTCTTAACTCAGGATAATTTGACAGCTACATATAATCATTTTATTTCTTCACTCCACAATGCGCAAAATAAATATATCCCAAAAAGAAAATTTAGATCAACACAGAACCAACCCAAATGGATGAATAATAGACTATTAGACCTTCTAGGAAAAAAGAGAGAAATATATCGAAAAATTAAGAAAGGCGAAATTCACCTACTTGCTTACTATCAGAATCTATCAAGAGAGGTTAAAAAATGTATAAGGACAGACAAAAGAAATTATGAAATCAGGATAGCCAATGACTCAAAAAATAACCCTAAGGCTTTTTACCAGCTATATAAATCTAAAGTTAGAGATAAAATAGACCCCTTAAAACTTCGATAGGAGAAATGACAGAAAATGATTTAGAAATGTGCAGTACATTAAATAGTCAGTTTCTATCCGTTTTCACTAATGAAAATTTGGCACAGATTCCAGAAGTCCGTAAGGTATATAGCGATAGTATAGAAAATAGGTTAAGTACGGTTACTATAAGTAGAAATGATGTGCTTTAGGAAATTGACAGACTGAAACCTCAGAAATCGCCTGGTCCTGATGAGGTATATGCCAGAGTATTAAAAGAATGCAGAGATGAGTTAAGTTACCCATTAACATTTCTTTTTAACAATTCATTAGAAACAGGTATAGTTCCAGAAGCTTGGAAGCTTGCAAATGTAGTTCCGATTTTCAAAAAAGGTGATAAATCAATAGCATCCAATTACCGTCCCATTAGTCATACTTCAATCATAGGAAAGCTACTAGAGTCAATTATTGCTAGGAAAATGAGAAATCACTTAGAAACATTTAACTTAATCAATTCTTCTCAGCATGGATTCACTCAGGGACGTTCTTGCCTTACTAATTTGCTTAGTTTTTTCTCAGAGGTATATGAAGCAGTAGATAATGACAAGGCATACAATATTATATATTTAGATTTCAGTAAAGCTTTCGACAGAGTCCCTCATGAGAGATTGATGAGAAAGGTTGAGGCACATGGAATAGGTGGGGCGTTGTTGGGATGGATTAGGTCATGGCTAATTGGTAGGAAACAGAGAGTCAGCATAAATGGTACCAAGTCAGAGTGGGGAGCAGTCAAAAGTGGTGTCCCCCAGGGATCGGTATTAGGTCCCCTGTTGTTTCTTATATACATAAATGACCTAGATTTAGGTATAAGTAAGTAGGATAAGTAAATTCGCAGACGATACTAAAATGGGGAGATCAATTGATTCAGATAGCGAAATAGAGTGCCTCCAAAGGGATCTAGATACCTTACACGAATGGTCAGTAAATTGGCAGATGAAGTTTAACATTGACAAATGCAAGGTATTAAAGATAGGGAAGATGCAAACAAATGTTAAATATAAACTAGCTAATTTAGAATTAGAAAATTCAGACTGCGAGAAAGATCTAGGTGTGTTTGTTAGCAATGATTTGAAGCCTAGAAAACAGTGTATAGGCGTTCGTAATAAGGCAAACAGGATTCTCGGGTTCATCTCTAGGAGTGTGAGTAACAGAACTGCTGATGTTATCTTAAAACTTTACTTGTCATTAGTGAGACCCCATATGGATTATGCTGTCCAATTTTGGTGTCCTTATTACAGAATGGAAATAGATTCATTGGAGAGAGTACAGCGTAGAATGACAAAAATGATCCATAATATTAGAAATCTTCCGTATGAAGAAAGGTTGAAGAAATTAGGTTTACATTCGTTAGAGAGACGCAGAGTTAGAGGGGATATGATAGAGGTGTTCAAGTGGGTTAGTGGGATTAACAAAGGGGACATGACAAAGGTACTAAAGCTCAGTGATAGCGAAAGAACTCGTACCAATGGTTTCAAATTAGATAAATTTCGTTTCAGAAAAGATATAGGCAAATATTGGTTTGGTAACAGAGTTGTAGATGGGTGGAATGGACTACCAAGTGCTATAGTGGGGTCTAAAACTGTAGGGAGCTTTAAGATAAAATTGGATAAGCATATGGACGAGAAGGGTTGGGTGTGAAGGGGGATCAGCCGGGTTGGGCCAATCAGCGCTCTGCAGACCCCCATAATCCTGCGTTAATCTCTAACCGTTTTGGTAAGATGATCCTCAGGGTATTAGAGTGTTGAGCCTATAATTGGGCTTTGTAATTGATTTGGGGTTGTGTGGGACAGGGATCTGCCTTGTTTAGGCCAATCGGCTTTCTACAGACTCCCATTTTCTTATGTTCTTATGTTCTTATGTAACGCGATATTCCTTTTTTAGTAAAAAAAAAAAAAAAAAAAAAAAGTAGAAAGATAAAACAGATCAATTACCAAGGAAAAAATACATTCCAAGGAGAGAATATTATTTAAGGGGGCCCATCTCGTATATTTGTTTTCTCTCTCTCCCTCTCTCTATCTTATGGTTGTATCCATTCGGCCCCTATCAGCCTACTGTTTTAAGATGTTTATCCCCATCCAGGTGTCAATTTAAAAACAAAACATTGACAGCAGGCTAAATATGTACATTTTTCGATATAAAAATGTCTCCGGCGTAGCCGGATTTCTGTATACAATGCTGGCTCGCTATCGCTCGCCAGGAAGAAATCTTCCCCTGGATGGGGATAAGTCTTAAAACAGTAGGCTGAATAGGGTCGAATGGATTCAAGCCAGATAAAGAGAGAAAAGGAGAGAAAAAAAGCAGGTCACCCCCCTTAATGGAGGAAAGTGAAGAAGATGGAGAGCCGGAGCTGACAAGAGGTATTAAAGGTCAGAGGTGAGGCAAGACACCAGTGTGAGGTGGTTACAACTGGCGGCCGATGGTACAAGTTATAAATCGAAAATAAGTGGGTAGTGGTTAGGTTTTGGTCTATTCATTCATTATATAGTAACCTCGCTAGACCTCCATCAAGCTTTAACAAATAAAAACAAAAACAAAAAATAGACCAAACCCCCCTCCCTCATTCAAGATAAATGTGTACAATCTTCGATAGAAAAATGTCCCGGCCGAAGATCGGTTCCTCCTAGAATTACAGGCTCGCTATCGCTCGCCAGGAAAAAGTCGACACCTAAATGGTACGAAAGGTCTCTATATTGACAAAAAACTGAGATGAAAGGTCTTCAAATAGCCAAACTAATGAAACGAACGTCTTAAAATCTCAAAGCTAATGGTACTAAACATGAGGGAGGAAAAGCAACTACCTCCCCCTTAAATTCATGGTTTTGTGAGGAAAATATATGTATACTGAATTTTAAGGACATACGATTTTGTACCGGCTGGGTTAATAATACTTTGGGTCATCACAACGGACATTTTGTACCGGCTGGGTTAATAATACTTTGGGTCATCACAACGGACATTTTGTACCGGCTGGGTTAATAATACTTTGGGTCATCACAACGGACATTTTGTACCGGCTGGGTTAATAATACTTGGGTCATCACAACGGACATTTTGTACCGGCTGGGTTAATAATACTTTGGGTCATCACAACGGACATTTTGTACCGGCTGGGTTAATAATACTTTGGGTCATCACAACGGACATTTTGTACCGGCTGGGTTAATAATACTTTGGGTCATCACAACGGACATTTTGTACGGCTGGGTTAATAATACTTTGGGTCATCACAACGGACATTTTGTACCGGCTGGGTTAATAATACTTTGGGTCATCACAACGGACATTTTGTACCGGCTGGGTTAATAATACTTTGGGTCATCACAACGGACATTTTGTACCGGCTGGGTTAATAATACTTTGGGTCATCACAACGGACATTTTGTACCGGCGGGGTTAATAATACTTTGGGTCATCACAACGGACATTTTGTACCGGCTGGGTTAATAATACTTTGGGTCATCACAACGGACATGTTGAGGGCATGATAGGAGAAATTGTATAGACATGATAAAATAACTTAGGGAAATCGTGAATAATATTATCATCACACTCTGAACTGAACTGATGGCTGGAGTAAAGTAGGAGAGTAGAGTAATTGGGTAGAGGAAGAATAAGTTGAAAAGTGAGAAGTAAAGTAGAAGATCACACTCATTCAGGCCTCCGAACCTTTACAACCAAGTTTTGAAGCATTGCATGATATTGCCTGTGTTCCATACTAATTCATATGGGTGTAAGTTAATAAGAACCCACGACTGTCAGATTTTCAGAAAAAAACACACATTTGGAGGCACAATTATAATACAACGACTAACTATGTTGATAAGCTGGCACCATATATTACTACTACAGACTGGTTAGCTTGTGGACAAATTGACAACTAAGGTCGTTTTGAGATTTTAAGACGTTAGCCTAATAATTGGGTGCTTTTAAGACTTTTTGCCCCATTAATATGCTTTGTGCCATTTAGTTTTTTTTTTGTTTTTTTCCTGGCAAGCAATAACGAGCTTGTATTTTAGGAACTGGCCTTTGGTCGGGACACCTTTCTACAAACAAGTGTAAACAAATTATGTGTGTGTGTGTGTGTGTATGTATGTATGTGTGTGTTTATATTTCAAGTTCTAGGAAACAAACAATACCCCCCCCCCCTCTCAACTGCCTTCGTGTGTGTTTGGGTGTATTTTTGTTCACAGGTTTGCCAACACAATTCCTTTGCTATTTAGTTTTCTGAGCATGCCCCCTTTAAAGTTGGAACCTTTCAGTTGTTCACCGTACCAAATATTCCATATTATAAACCTTAAACAAACATACTAGTGAGGGATATTATATGCGTTGGTACTTGCTTTCCAATTTAATTCTTTGGAATGAATGCCATGAATTTCAAGTAGCCTAATATCCTTCATGACCATAAATATCCTTTATGATAAAAACCTCTGTGGCATGACTAAGTCGTATATTATAATATTAAGGCTTCCCTAATTATGCAAACTAACGTAATCGGAGTTACTCGTAAACAATATTATTTTATCTGGGACACTTGAATTCGAAACTATCCGATTGAAAACCCTTGCATCTTATTTCACCTGGCGCGTTGCTGATACTCACAAAGAACTAGCTATGACAGCAGCACTTACTGTATATATCATTAGGCCCACCATAGTTAGAAATTACTATATATACTGTATTTATATATATATAATATATATATATTTATATATAACTATACAGTATATATATATATATATATATATATATATATATATATATATATATATATATATATATATATATATACTGACTAGCTCACGATGCTCATAACAGATCAGAGTTGATCGCAGACCCACGACCTAAACTGGGTGCAGATCCTTTTGCGTGACCATAACCTGCCGACCAGACCAATATAACGACCTGCTCTCCCTCAGTATGGATGTGTTTGTGCCTTTGCCTGGAGCCTCACTGAATATTACAACCCGGCAATTTGATTGCCGATAGTAGGTCAGATGTTGCAGTCTACCCTAGGTTACTTTGTTATTCATGAATTTATATTTATACCGGTACATTCACTCGCATATTATAATACTATTATTTTCTTTCGTTGAAACTATGTAATTACGTTTAATTGTTGTGCTTGCCCGATACACAAAGTTGCTGTTTGTTGTTTCTTTTTGTAGTATATCAAAAATCTCTGTCGTGATGAACACACGTTTACTGCGCAGTGTATTATATAGTATAATGATGATTGAACTGTTTCAATAGATCTTGCCTGGAAAAGAACTATTTCAATAATAACATAATTTGTATTGCCTTTAAATAAGAAATGAGATCCTCCATTCATCAACTTTGGTTTCGTTGTTGGAAATGAGTGGGTTTTATAGATTTCTATAAATTTATGTTAAAGTTGAGGGGGGCGACCGGTTGGGAAGGTGAGAGGTTTCTATACCTACAATCTTCGTTTACATATACTGTATATAACAGTGCCAAGAGAACGAAACATAAGGATGGTTGAAGCGTTAGATTTCTCGCCAACAATCTCGTTTGCCACAGCAGCACACAAACTAGCAAATGCATTCAAGTTCAACCAGGCCATTTATAATATGGTACAAATTATCTCTTAAATTAATTAGGGCTACAAAGTAATGTGGTTTGTTCTTATTCTGATTGTCATTATCGTTTTAATGGTATAGCTCCCATAACCTTCGTCTCCTACATTTTCTGTTTACCAATGGAATATTGTAGGCGCAAGTACCTTTCATTAAATAGGTTTATTTGTAAGTGAATTGGTGGGTCGGTGAAAATATGAATTAATTCAGGTTCAGGAGTATTTCCTAGCGAGGTTAAGGCCCCATCAATTACCCATCACATTTGTGTAATCATTAGGCTATCATAGTGCAGCTGGGTATATGTACGTACAGTGAGAGACAATAGTCGTGTTGTAAAATTTGGTGAAAACTTAAGTCGACAGTCTTAACATCTGGTATATTCCACAGTCTACCAAACAGACGGTTGGTACTAACTTGGTAGCACTGACTTGAGTTGCCATCTGGTTCATATATTTGATAATTTCGGAGATGAGACCAATCCATTAACACTTTTGGACAGCCACGTTTAAGCTTGTATGCTTCCCCATCACTTTTCCTCATCTTATTTATGGAAGATAAATGAGTTATTCTGTAACAGTAAATATATTTGAAATGGTTAATAATCATACAGTAACAGAAATCCTAGATATGTGTAACTTGTGATTATTTAACATGAAATGATATGGTCGAACCATCTTTACCTTGTGTCCAAATCATCCCTCTTAGTCGGGATGGTTTGGACTTGCTGTGGGGTGTATTTCGTAATTTTGCTATTCATTAACTAACCAAGATGAAGCTTCAAGTGTAACACAAATAAGCGCCAAGGTTGGGGACTTCACTACTAGATCTATGAATGACTACTTCGAATATTCCTTGTTCTATGAATATTTGTTTGTAAAAAGTGGCTGAACCATCATCGCTCTTCCCTAGTATTTACATTTCCCTACATTAGCCTATTCTCCATGATGTGCTTTGTCTATTCAAATATGCATTTCATTATAGTGGCCCCTTAGACTATTCTGTTTATTACTACTACCATATTATTATTATTTTTATTATTGATATTATTTATTATTTAAGAACTTCAGCACAGAACAAGTCATTCTACCAGCGTAACGTAAACGTAAATGGAATAAAAACAAAATGAAATATTAAAGTGTAAGCCGAAATGAACATGTTATTCGCTGCGGCCTTACTGTTTATGGTTCGTATCCAAGAACAAACAAAGCCCCGGGATTCATAGGAACCCTTATCAGAGCAGCAGTAAACGAAGCTTAAGGAATACAGGCCTGCCAACCACGAGGTTATATCTATGGTAGAGCTTTCATAATGATTAACGAGTTTCATTTATTCTTCAGTCACAACCGCGACACGACTATTGTCTCTCACTGTACATGCTTAGATTAATATTCAGTATTCGAGATACATTTATCCTGAACTTGGGCATAAACCTTTAACTGTCTTGGCAGCGTAATGGTTAGTGCGCTGTATTTCGGTATGCGTATCCTAGGTTCGAATCCTTGGAGTACCACATGTATTCATTAGTTTAATATGATTTCATTAATTATATTTATTATTAAGTTAATTGGTTGGTGATAATATTAAGTAATAATATTTTGTTTAAATGCTGTTCATCTTTCAGTATATTTTATCAATGTTTGTTTTCCGTATGCTATCATTATCACTCATATTATCTCTTGCAAGTTGACTAGATATTTACATATATTTATGTATTAATGCGGGGTAGGCCTATGTACTATAATTCTTTAGAAGTGAAGAACTGTTTGTTTTTATTGGCGAAACATTTCTTCGCTAAGCGTACGGTTTCAGTTGGTTTCCTTATGCCCCTTTCCCACTGGTGAGACAACTCACGATTTTCGTCGCCGATTACTTCTTTTTGACAAATTCGCAAGAATACGTGGACGTTCACAATTTTGACCATTTCAAACAGATGACAAATTATACGCGGCGAAGATGTCGCCGATGTCGGCGACCCAATCGCCGACATCGGCGACGTTATCGGGGAAGTGAGCGATGTTTCGCCGATGACCTCTGCGAGGCATGTCATATTTTCAAAAATCTCTTGCGAGATCATGCGAGGATGAAAGAATACTCGCCGTATGTTCTGCGACGTCTTCGGCGATCCAAGCGATGGTTCGGCGATTACTTCGGCGAGGTGATAAGAGTATTTTTTTAAGGCACAAATTCTTGCGATGAATGAACGATTCATCACGTTCATCGTCGATCATCGGCGTTTTATCGCACATACGTCGGCGAGATCGGCGAGATCGGCGAGGTGTGCGGAGCTGAGCGAATGTAACGTGAATGTGCTAATTGCAGAGTGGAATTAGCATATCACGCCAAACTAATGGGCCGAACGTCATAAAATATGAAAACTAATGGGGTTAACCATGAGGAAGAAAGGGGACCAGAAAAACGACCCATCTCCGCTTAATTCGGAGGTTGGCAATGCTTCGCCGGAGACATTTTTCTATCAAATAATGTACAAATTTAGCTTGCTCTCAAAACAAAAAATATATATGTTGGCTCGCTACCGCTCACCAGGAAAATATTGAAACCTGGATGGGGGTAAACGTCTTAAAACAGTAGGCTGAACGGGGCCGAACGGATACAAGGCAAAGAGAGAGGGAGAGAAATAGAAAAAACAAAAAACAAAACGAGGAGAGAGAGAGAGAGAAAGAGTAAACTAAAAAAAGCGAGGTGGGTTCAATTGTTAAGCCGTAACGCAAACATTGAGCCCACCTGCTGTTTGTTGTTTTTTCTTTCTCTCCTTCTCCCCTCGTTTTTTTTTTTTCTATTTCTCTCCCTCTCTCTTTGCCTTGTATCCGTTCGGCCCCGTTCAGCCTACTGTTTTAAGACGTTTATCCCCATCCAGGTGTCGATTTCTTCCTGGCGAGCGATAGGAAGCCAGCATTGTACGGAGAAATCCGGCTTCGCCGGAGACATTTTTCTATCGAAAAATTTACAAATTTAGCTTACTCTCAAAACAAAAATATATATATATATGTCCGCTGAACATGATGGCGGTGTTTAGATTATTCTATCATCATTATTGGATTTTATAGAAATAAATCTATAACGATAGTTTTTCGCTCTTATATAATCCATTCCGCAGCAAAATATTAACTCTCAGTCTGTTTTCACCAATAATAAGTGCTTTTTATATTTTGTTGTGTTCATGAACGGCAAGAGGAAAGGTTATTCTATAAGATTTCATCAACAACAACAACAAAAATAACAAAATGTGAAATTTCACCGTAGGTGAAAGATATCTCACTATAGGCCTAATAATTTTTTTTTACCCAGCTCTCCGAAGTTGCTCTTTATCCTCGGCAGGTGTGTCTTGAGCATTCCGCGATGTCGCAAGGCCCTTCGCATGCCTCCTGCGGAGCATACCCCTGGCGGGTATACTCTCGGCAAGTATTCGTGCGCACGTCGACGACTAATCGACGAGGAAATCGCCGATGATCGTCGATGTTCTCGGAGCATCCGAGAGCATCGACGATCAGTCGTGCGACGTTTTGGAAAATTTCAACTATTTTTTTTTGTGCGACTAATTCGGCGATGTCTCGCCGATGTCCAAGATGATCGCAGAAAACCTCGCAGTTCCTTCGGCGATGGTCGACGATGCTACCAACCCTCGTGAGTCCTCGTCCAAAATTTTGAACTGTCCGAACATTTGCGATGATGACCCGCGAGAGCCCTTGAGAGGCCTTGAGAGTCAAACGATTTTTCATGAGAGGTGTTAAGACATGTCACGAATGTGCCAATTTATCGGTATCGGCGACGAAAATCGTGAGTTGTCTCACCAGTGGGAAAGGGGCATTATTCTTTGCCGATTGTCTTTTGTCAGTCTCGTCTCACTCTTCTACGATTCTCTTTCTTCTCTCTCAAACAACGTCCCCACCCAGTCTCCCTCCATTCTCCCCTCCTCCTACTTCACTCTTGTATTTGTCGATAAGTATGCTCTCTCTCTCTCACTCTTTTGTACAGTACAATTCTTTTTTATATATGAATGATGGCTCATTCTGATTATATTCATTAGACCTTTATAGTCATATTTTTATTTAATGATGGCATGCTCCCTCTTTCCAGCAAAGTTTGTTCATATACTTCACCTCATTCCATACCTCTTATATACTCTCTCTCTCTCTCTCTTCGATTATACCTAGTGCCTTTCGTTTTCTATTACTTTGTTTCGTGATCTATTGTTTGTTTCCTTCTCATTTAACATGTTTTAAATAACTCCCGCCATTTGTTCATCTTGCACTCCAATTAATCCATATTTTGTCATCTCGAGTTCCTTCTTCCATTCCCCACATACTAATCCTTACTTTTCCCGATATTTTTTATTTGAAAACTTTCGTATTTTAACACCTTACGAGCGGCCTATGCGGTTTATTTATATGTACCGCCCAGCGGGGTGTTTTTAGCCAAAATAGGGCTGTTTACGTGATCATTTTCATGCCTAAATAAGACCCAGAACGTAAAACAAGTACCTATTCCTGAAAGGGCATAAACAGAGCTTTCGAATGACACCATAACGATCCTTTTATGATGGCTAGTTTTCTTGCAATAACCGTGCAACGCGAGTGCAAAAAGCATGTAATTCGGTACTTTCCCCATATAATTCAGTATGTAGCGAGTGAGAGAGGGAGGAGGGAGCTGAGATTCGTGTCAGTAGGTTCGCCGCGGTGGTCTGGAGCAGTCATACGCTCGCTAGTCTCCTGCCACCACTTGTCTCTCTCTCTCAGCAACATTACGTGCTGAAATTGCCACTCGACCTATGTCGAGCGCCGCCACATAGTCCAGCTTTATTTAACTCGACTTATGTGGTGAGCCGCTAATTAAGGGTTAATCCTGATTTATTTGCATTTCAATTAATAATATTTACTTCTACTAATGAGTTCCTGTGTTTTGGCTTTCCTTCTACTAATAGTTATTTGAATTCATATTCTTCTTAGCCCTTTCTGTACCAGCAACGTCTTATTTATATTATTTCAGCTACATTTAGACAATGTTCTGAAGCTTAGGAAGGATATATGGTATCTAAAAGGATTAAGTAGTCTGTAGCATATCATTGGGTAGACGTTCATCCTAAGCTAAATATAATCGTCTAATACTGGTCAGAATATAACACTAAGGACATCGTCGGTACTGAACGGGTTAATGTAGTTATATTTTCAACCAATGTTCCATAATAATGGTTCCTTGCTTCGAATTATTGGCAAAGGGTAATATATGGACACTAATTTGAACACTAACATTGCATTACAGTGTTGTTCATGTTTTTGTCTTAATTTGTACAGACCATTAAAATATGTTTGATGGTATTATTTGTCCACTTCGTTAAACTATTTTGTATGCTTAATTTGTACTGACCTCTCTTTCTTTTATTCACTGCAGTTTCACCACGATATACTGATATACTCGTGTATTAGTTTGTTGTCAGAGTTTGAATACTGCATTGTTACTGGAGATAAATCTGATGTTTTATGTGCACTTTTGTTTGCTTCTGTTTTAATGAAATTTACTTTTGTGTTGATGCTACTCCTTTGCTGATAGTGTTTAATGATTTTCAAATATACGGTACTGTTAATGTTTTTTGCTCCTTCATTCGTGTAAGATATGCCGGAGGATTGATACAGTATACAATGTATATGGAATTTTATGAAATTTGGGTAGGAACTAGAGGCAAATATATTTTCAAAAGATTCTGTGTTACCATTAAATGCTAACACTATCAAATGTTGAAAATATGGCATCAACGACCTAATTATGTAAACGAAATAAAACACACACATACACACTCTCATTTTCTGTGCCAGTTTCCTTTCAAGTCTAACTTTCCATCCTCCTTTTACGTATAACTTCAGGTATGTCCACTAATCGTATGAGTTTTTGTTTTCTATGTGGAAGAGGGAGACAAAAGGCAGAACTGCATGTGACGAGTACCTCCCCCAGAGTTAAAAGAGTGACAGGGCCAAAGTCAAAGAACGTTTGAGCCAAAATGCCTTGACACATGGAGTTTGAAGCAAATTTAAGGCATAGGATTAGGGAAAGATGGGTTCAGGGAGAGAGTTCCATATGTCAGCTGTTAGACGAAAAACGGGAATATCGGTTCACTCTTGGTTTGGATGCTTCCTACTTATTGCCGGCAGCAGTAGAACAAGGTTCAGTAACCCAAGAAATATGTGAGCTATTTTGAGAGACAGAAAATGGGATGTATGCTTCCATGCCCGAAAGGATTATCTCAGTAAAGGGTTCGGCACTCTATGAGAGTCCCCGGCCATGGAAGCAAACAAATAATTCCATGGAAAACCAACGAAGTACTGCCGAAAGGTCTTCCAGTCGGCAACACCAAAATATGACAATCACCGCCGGGCGGGGGGGGGGGGGGGGGGGGGGTCAGAGAGCCGTACTAGAAAGAGGACAAGTAACGGAGATAAAGTTATGATCAGAGGAGCCCAATGGAGGGAGAATATTTACAGTGTAAGCAGAAGTATTAAAGGTTAGAGATAAGTCAAGAATATTGGTCCGATCTCTAGGGCGGTCTAGGATATGGGAAGGGTGCTGATCTTACTGTTCTAGGTCATTTAGGATATGTTGCATTGCTTCGCAAATGTTAACAAATAACTAATGCACTGCATATTATATTTTGAAATGAATTATATATAATTTTTGCATTGTTATACCTAGGCTTTAAAAGCCGCGTCTGTGAACATTATATTTATTTATATCCAAAACAAGGCTAGTATAATATTATGTTATTAGTTGTAGCAGCTACGTTTGCTAATATATTCAGAAGTCGCGCCTATACATATATTATAGCATACTCACAATGTGTTTTCCTTCTCTCTCAGAAACACACAGTAATATTCCATGATGCCAAGTATATTATTAGTAGTATTATTATTATTATTATTATTTGTATTATTATAATTTTGCTCGTATGTTGTCGTTGATATTGTCATAATATTACATTTATATTGCTATTGCGATAACATAGTTTTATCTCCCAGTTTGCAATCCCAGCTATATCTTCTTATGGTTACAAATTTAATAGTAACTCTTCCTTTGAGACATAATAAATTCTTCTATGTTCAAATCCATCGTCACCAGCGTATTACTATAGTATATTTGTATTGTAGTCTTGTAATTAGTTTGGCATATGTCCATTAGCCCCAATTTCTCATTCATCAAATGATATATGATTTAAAGTATATGTTTATAAATATTTTAAGTCATACGTTCTATCTCCATCGTCTTGCTTTTAAAAGTGTTCAGTTCATACAGATTTTCTCTTCACAGTCACCTTTCCTAATAGTCCATGGCCCAGATCCCGAAATCACACAAATCAGGACCACCCCAGGGGGTTACACTTTCAGCATAGCCTCCTATATACAGTTACTTAGTAGTATTGAAATTTAAAACAAGGTAATCATACTGACAGAAAAAGTCAGTAAGGGAGGTCAAGTGATGAAACAGGAATTCTAGCAACCCCTATGCATTCCATAAAGCTCTCCCTGGAGTACTTCCCTGGCTAGGTGGTACCTACAACTTCCTCCTTATTGCCATTAGTCAATTGTAAATTTTCTACTGAAGCAACTACTGAAAGTGATTATACTTTAGGTATATTTTCATAATTTCAGTATGAAAGAGAATAAAGGGTGCAAAGTGTTGTCATTGAGCCTTTAAGTTAAATATGTTGTCATTAATATTCTACTGTACATCCACATTCAGATTTAATAGTACGGTGATGTGTCTTCTGTAACCCACACCCGCCCGAACCCATTTCACCATAAGATTAGAAATCAATCCTCTTAAGGGAGCCCACCTCGCTTTTTTGCTTTTTCTCTCCCTCTCTCTTTGGCTTGTATCCATTCGGCCCCATTCAGCCTACTGCTTTAAGATCCTTACCCTCATCCAGGTGTCAATATTGTCCTGGCGAGCGGTAGCGAGCCAGCATATTTATTGTTTTTGTTTTGACAGGAAGCTGAATTTGTTCATTTTTTGATAGAAACATTTCTCCGGCGAAGCCAGATTTCTGCATACAATGCTGACTCGCTATCGCTCGCCAGGAAGAAATTAACACCTGGATGGGGATAAACGTTTTAAAACAGTTGGCTGAATGGGGCCGAATGGATACAAGCCAGGGAAAGATAGAAAAGGAGAGAACGAGAAAACAAGCAGGTGACCCCCCTTAAAACCGTTGGCGCGACAGCAGCTTTAGTTTTCCCTTATCTACAGTTCACCTTTATCCAGCTCCTCCCTACCTTTCTGTTCTGCCCAACCTCTTTGTTGGAAATGGTTTCAGAACAGCATACACTAAGTCTTGGATATGCAGTTTTACTTTCCAATATTCAAGAATACCGGACCTCCGAAAATACAGTTTTATCAAATATCGCCAAATTTCATAGTTCTCTCTCTCTCTCTCTCTCTCTCTCTCTCTCTCCTTGTGTAGTCCATTTTTACCCGCTTAATAATCAGACGCCCTAACATTTTACGTAACTACCATTTTCTTAGTCTCTCATATTTCATATAGTAATATAGTAGTACAGCTCCACATAGCTAAAGCAAGGACATTCTCTGGCTAGCTACTAGTTATGTTATTACCTTCATTATTTTCAGACGTAACTTATTTTTCCTACAATGCCTGATTCTTTTAAATATGAATTTACACTTTCCTCCACAATGCAGAACTTCTGCTTATCAGAATTCATTTATCCCCAGAGCTACTACTCTTTGGAATTCACTTCCCTCGAATTGCTTTCCACAAACTTACAATCAACAAATGTTTAAATCCAGTTGTTACAAACATTTTATGAATGGAGGATGCCTTTAGGCACATGGACCTTTTTGTTTTATCTTTGTTTTTCCTTCCTCCGTTCATTGTCTCTTAAAAAAAAAAAAAAAAAAAAAAAAATGTTTTATATATGGCTGTTTCACCTGCTCTACCAACACCTTGCATTCCAACTCAGCTATATATTCGTGCGTCCATCAAGTATTTATTCCTCGTTACTGCTTCTGTTGATTTACTGATTCTACGTTCTTGTGATTTTTCAGTTCATTTGTCTTGGTTCTCTGAATTAAATTCGATGATAATATATATGTTGGAAATTATACATCTTTACACCTGTTCTGTTATCTTAATTTGGATATGTTTTCTGTTCTTATTTATACCGTTTCAATACTGTAGCTTATCTTAGGCTAACTGATGTATGGTACCATAAATATATACCATTGTTGCTGCCGATATTTGTGCCTACATCGAGGACAAAGACCTCTGAATGGATGGCGTTGTTGTTGTTGTTGTGTTGTTCTTAGGGATTAAAGATCGGCGGTGGATAAGACATAGTTGATTTGTACTGTATTATTTTGAGATACTGATCTGTAATTTGGTATGCACACGCATATGTCTCACAACACGTCTTGTGTCACTTGGGAGCTAAATGTGTACGCCCAACGCTGAGAAATCCACGGTAGAATGTGTAAAGTTCAAGTGGTACGATATTGGTATGCATTTTAGCCAAATTAAATCTATGCATGAGCCCTGTCTACAGTATGGTATTTGTTTTGATGGACAAATCTTCATTCCTTACCGTACAAAATTGAGTGATTGACCCATTTTTTGTTCTAGCTACATTTGGTTAGATAGTGAACTATTGTTTAGATGGAATGTATAATCTACCACAGAAGTTAACCTTATATTCTTAATTTGTTGAATAAGAATACTGCATATCTAAATCTGTAAAAGTAGAAAAGATACTTTTATTCTATATGTCGCAGTATTTGTAGATTTGCCGCGCTGAAATATTACATCTTTACAAACATGTCCTTCAGTAACCCTCTATCTACAGTATATTGCGCTGGATTAAATAGCTGTATACAAAACTTTGCAGAAGTAGGAATCTAAAGAATATTAATTTGTCACTAATTATTAACCCATTGAAGATCATAATGCATTTTGACAGTTTATTCTGGTTATCGGTTGACGATTTTGTAAAGTTTAGGAAGGATTTGTGGGATTAATAAGGATAAAGACTATCTCAACTAACCCTCTGACTTCCATATACCCTTCCTAATCTGAATACAATCGTATAATGATAGCCAGAAAACAGACAAGAAATGCGTCATCGTTTCTTCTAAGTTCTAGAGTTCAAGATATAGAGCCATTATTTGATACTCAACGATATTTCCTACATCTATATGCCATATTGGTAAATATTAGGGATGACTTAATTATTATTATGATTATTATTATTATTAAAATAACCGAATTATCGAAGACCCCCACAACGAATAAAAGGAAGAACTCAGAAAAAAGGGAAGTTAAAACAAACCAACTATAGAGCCAGAATCAACAGAGAAAACGAAATAGGAGAGAAGAACAAGGAGTAACTAAAACAAAAACAACAACAACGAAAGCAGAAACTACGAATACTAAATTCAACATTATGCCCAGGATACCCAAATTGCCACACATCATCAACAGAGGAGACGGAAAGAAACATACCAGATCAGACCTGCACGCGAAGAAGGAAACCACATATCCAACACCGAAGGATAACAATCAACCAAAAACACGTGTACGAGAGAACCAACAAAATCAAATCTACACTTCTCATCAAACAACTAAATTCTCTACAACCGCTATTGACACCAGACGAGACGCCAGAATTGCCACTATCACCCCGGAGATACCTGTAGCACCAGGCAAGACCATCACCAAAACACCACCACAACACGAGGCTCCCAGAAAGAAGATAGTGTTCAGTCAGGGACAAAAGGACCACCATTGCCATCTTAAGAGAGGACACTTGCACCCTTCTTTCACCCAGAAGCTGACTCACATGCCCACAAACTTCTAAGGGGTCCTCCTAATCCCCCCTGGATACACCCCCCTGGACTTATGACCTCTTGACCCCCGCACACCTGCCCTGGAACATCTCAGCGGAAGTCGTCACGACTCTGACAAAACCTGAATAAGGCAAGCAATTCTAGGGCTTGATGATCTGGCATGTCAGCAATCTAGCCCTACAATTACCCTCCCATTCAAACAGAGTATTGAAGCCATGGTGAATATCTCTTAAAGGTCTGAGGAGTTCTTTTCCCTATCGAGGAATTATTATTGTCACATACTATGGTATACGTAACCATAATAAGATCCCTAATAGGCTGCACCTTTTAGTACTAGAAGTATAAACTCGCAGACATGTCCCCACCTTACTTCTCTTACTAAATCCGCATTCTAAGAAAAGCTACCGAGAGATACTTGCCATGGTAATATCCTTCGACTAGTTTTGGAGCTTTGCGAGATACCGTTACATCGGCACTCTACATGGTAGCGGACACTTGCAATTAAAAGGTTTAACACCTTACGAGCGGCCTAGGCGGTAATTTATATGTACCGCCCAGCGGGGTGTTTTTACCCTAAATAGGGTTGTTTACGTGATCATTTTCATGCCTAAATAAGACCCAGAGCATAAAACAAGTATCTATCCCTGAAAGGGCATAAACAGAGCTTTCCAATGACACCCCAACCATCCTTGTACGACCACTGGTTTTCTTGCAACGATCGCGCAACACGAGTGCAAAAACCATGTAATTAGGTACTTTCCCTACATAATTCCCTGTGTAGCGAGTGTGAGGGGGGATGGAAGGGTGGTTTTCACTTCCGTTGGGCCACCGCGGTGGTGGGCGGCAGTCATAGCCTTACTATGCTCCTCACACCGCTCAGCTCTCTCTCTCTGCAACATTACGTGCTGAAAATGGCACACGACATAAGTTGTGAACCGCCACTTAGTCCAAATTTATTTCACGCGACATAAGTTGCGCGCCGCCAAAGAAGGGTTAAACACCATCCCCGAGTTCTTTGAACCTCTTATAACAGTCAGTGGCAGATCAAAGCGAATTAGTACAGGTCATGATCTTGCTAGCTCCCCCCGTTAGCCCGATACGTTGTCACTGTGTTATGACACTAGAGACATTGTATTAAAGACCCTAAGTCAAGTGTACCGAAACGGAGCTTCATAAACGATTAGCATAACAATCAGGATAGACGAGTAACTCTAGCCCCAGACATGTCCGGCTAAAACTACTTGCGTTGTTCCGATGAAAGTGCCCTATATCATGACATTAAGGAACTATCATGTAAGATCCAAAACCAGCTAATCCATCTGTAACCAACTTATCTACATGGCAGGCCAACCTGGACGGTCCACCGGAGAACCATAAGACCCTCTAGCTGATACCTCAACTCATACCATGCTCCAGCTTCAAGTGTGCATTTTAGGAGTAAATATTGAAAACTCACAATAAAGACCATACCAAGAAACAAGGTATAAACAAGCTAAAAACGACAGAGTCTATAAGCCTAAATTCTCACCAGTGCGAAGGTGCCTAAATAGGTTAGAGTCCAGCAAGATTAACACTGTCTCAAAATTCTCATGAGTGTATCCTAGTGAATACCGAAACGACAGAGTTCAACTGTTCGCCTTGATAATAATAACACAGGTTCTTATGAGAGTTCCTGACTTTATTTTGTGAGTTAATTTTGAGGTAAAATACAGCCATTATATTCCTGGTCTCATTGCAGATCCTCGCCATGCTAAGAAAGTTTATATTTGTTAACCATTGATCCATGAATAACTATTAGTATTGTTAACCATAAGAGTAGATAAATAAATACTGTTCATAAATATATTCAGTGTTATATGTATCCTTTATTTCTTCTATGCATGTGTTGTGTGATTTTGACTTCTCTAGTTGAGTAGAACCTACCTAATCAAATTTCAAAACCTGGTAAAAACCCTGGTATAAAAATTATTATTATTGTTATTATTATTATTTGTATTATTAATATTATATACATTTGTTAATTTTGTTTTAAGATATACAGCACACAACACATACGCTCTTACTTACAGTATACACTCGCATGCACATGCATACACTTAGGCAAATACACACACGTACACACAATTGCACTGAAGAGTGAATAGTTAACAACAGATGCTGCACTGAACATTAGCAAATATATTTTATCGAGGATTTAGTTCAACAAATGCAGGTCAGGTCAAGTGCAGGTATTGATCAGGGATAAGCCTTTACAACGGCACCTCGTATCTACTTATCGAAGAGTGCTGAGAGGGGTGAAGTGGTGTTGGAGAGAGAGGAAGCGGTTGGAGAGGCTTTGTTGCATGTGTAAAAGGATATGGATTTTTTTTCTTCTTGGGGAACATGAGGTCAGCTGGGGATGAGAGAATATTTATATCATTCCGTATTTAGGATATCGAGCTGAAATTGGAAAGGCAATTATGTATAGATAACTCACAGAAAGTTTCCCATAATTATGTATTGTGTTGAATAATAAAGCTGCATAGCAATTCATGCACAACTAGGGAATAACACAATTATAATGTATTGCCATGTATATAAAAATTAACCTTTTTTACTTGTCAGTCACTAAATGAAGATAGTACCTTAAGGGGACAGTGGTTATTTTTGGGGGTCTATTTATATATATTAATGTATTTGTTAGTTTCCTCGCTAGACCTTCATCAAGCTTAAAACAAAACATTCCCTTCTAGAAAAATTTGTAAATTTTTGGCCCAAAGCCGGGTTCTCTTAAAATTACAGGCTCGCTATCGCTCGCCATGAAAAAATAGACACCTAAATGGCACGTAAGGTTTTTATATTGATATAGAAATGGGGCAAAAGGTTTCAAAATCGACAAACTAATGGGCCGAACGTCTTAAAATCTGATAACTAATGGGGCTAAACATGAGGAAGAAGGGGCACCAGAAAAACGGCCCATCTCCCCTTAAGCAAAGAATTGTGACGATGTGGCAATTATTAAGATACTGAATATATACTTTGTGGTTATACCGTATTATATAATAATAACTTACATTATATTACAATATATCTACCGTAGTAGGTGGCATTCATGATATGGAACAATTCTGACACACTTATACAACAAATTGAAACTTTCCCTTGAGCACTACACCAAGTTATGATTTCTCGCAAAATTATATTATCATACATAGTGAACTAGCTATTGTACACCCACGAACCGATGCAACCGTTACTGAGCAAACTATGTAGGCCATGTTAGCGATGTATTATTAAAACAAAGGCAATCAATAAAAGACATACACAATATATTAATATATTGTTTTTATATTATTGACATATGAAGCTAAATTTGTATATTCAAAATTAGCCCTGAAACAGCAATGTGTGTGATGGTTGCTGTACTGTACATGGAGTGCAACAGTGAAAATGGTATACTGTAATAATTTGAGTGTACAATATTACAAATTATGATATGGTAAAATTTTGAATTAGATCATTAAATTAAAATTACAATATAATAACGAACACTTGCAAAATGGTGCCATATTTTAAAGCTGTTGAATTAGATTGACGACTGTATGTGTGTTTTTCGAGGTATCTTGATAATTATAAATTTAGGCAACTTAGAAATAACTCGTTTGAATAAACATTTATAAATATATATTTAAATGTATATCGCCAAAGCATTTCCCAGCAAATAACAAATTCCATGTTGAGTAAATTCAGCTGGAGATGACTTGTGTGATTAAAAGTCTTAAAAATATGACTGAACACAAACAACTGTATCTACATCTGCCTCTGAAAGAATGTCAAACTTTAACACCCACATCTGCAGGTGTCGGAGATAGGACATGATATATCACTTAAATACACACACACACACACACACACACACACACGTATAGATAGCGCTCTCGTCTCATATATATATATATATATATATAATATATATATATATATAATATAAATATATATAAGTATATATATATATTATATAATATATATATATATATATATATATATGTGTGTATGTGTGTAGTCGCAATATAGTGGTAATAAGACTGAACATTACACGCTACGCAGCGCCGTATTTCATAAGCGTAATGGGGAGTACATTAAATAGATATTTGGTTACAAGAAAATAATTTACTTATGTACCATAAACTGTTCGTACCTATTATATATGAGGAAATGTGTTGGAGTATAAGGAGTGGGCAGGTGTTTGATTGGGAATTTTATATGTAATAATTTGTGATTATAACATCAAACGCCGCTCTAAAGGATTTCATGAATGATACAGGTATGGGTTTTGCTGAATAATATCGATGTTAAACCTGTTGTGGAGTACATTTATAGGTTTAATTATTTAGCATGTGAAAGGGAAATTGTTTAAAATGGCTTCCTGAATAGTTGATGATACCTTGATACCAGCTAATTAAGAATACCTACGCCTGATTACTGATAATTAAGGTTATAGAGTGGCCGGGAAATAAATACTGATTTGATGGGTTTACCATAATGGTGATTGTTCGGCCCAAAGACCACTGATTGGGAAGAGCAGATAGGGTGATTACTTTCATTCTGGGGAGATTGTAGGCACCAATAAAGCAGGGCAATACCCAGGGGATGCCTCATAGGTATATTAAAACGAGTTGCTGGAAATCCTGTTTCATTTGCCAGGCCTCCCTTACTGATTTTGTTTGTGCCAAACCAAAATGCCTCCTCCTCCTATTTACTTCACACCACAAGCACACCACACTTCTTTGTTTCCAGAATAAAATCATGTGCAATGATAAATAATAGCCCAGCCCGGGGCGGGGGGCATAGATGCCCAACACTCTCCCAATCTTCCCCAAACAACCTCTTAAACATTATCTTAACCTCGGCCTGTAGCTCTTACTTTTGCAATATTCGTGGCATTTACACTAATTTTCCTTTTGTTGAACACAAGCTCTCCTCCTACAAATCTGATCTTCTTTTCCTCACCGAGATTCAGGTGTATGAAGCAACCACCAACAGTACCTTCTCTGTCTTCTCCTAATTTATCTATCCTAATTTCCAAGCCAATGGTGGATATTGTGTATATGAAAACAACAGACTACTTGCTCTCGTGTTTCCAACATAAAGTTTTCTGATTTCTCAACTCTCTGGATCAAACTTTCCTGTCAATATCAGACTAAATACTTCTGTGCTGTCCATCTATCCCCTAGCTCTACTGACTTTCCAAAATAATTTGACTATTTAAACTCTAAACTGGAACACATTCTATCAAGCTCCTCTTTCTCTGAAATCATAATCTTAGGAGATTTTAATTAATGTTCACCACTTCCAATGGCTCTCCTTTCACTTCACTAAGCAACCTGGTGAACAAGCTTACATATTTGTTTATCCTAATGACCTAGAACAGTTAGACCCCCACGTCCCGACTTGTATTCCTGACCACCTTGGAGATCGGTCTAAATTTGTTGACCTATTTCTAACCTTTAATCCTTCTGCTTAACCTGTTATCTTCGTTGGGCTCCTCCGATTACAACCTTATCTCTGTTACCTGTCCTCTCTCTCCTGTACAGCCATCTGATCCTCCCAGCCGACAGTGCTTGTGGCACTTTGGTACTGCCGACTGGAAGGCTCTTCAGCAGTACTACTTTGATTTCTAATAGATTTTTGTTTGCTTCTGTGGCCAGGAGCCCTCGGAGTGTTCTGAATGCATTACCAAGGTAATAATTTCGGGCATGGAGGCATACTATCTATTTTCTTTCTCTCAATCTAAGGATTTGTTTTGGTTACCTCACGATTGTTCTACTGCTTCCTGAAATAAGAAGGAAGCATTTAAATGGTATCATCGCCTCCAAACTCAAGAATCTTGTACTCTCTATGTTTCTGCACGGGATCAATCCAAATTTGTTCTTTGACTCTCCAAAACTCTTTCATCAATAACAGATGTTTGAACTTTCCAACTCTACTTTTTCCCAAGCTTTTTGGCATCTAGCCAAAAACCTCTCCAACAATTTACTTCCTCGTCTTTCCCTTCTATTTGCCACTGAGACGGTACCACTATCACCTCTTCCTCTGATATAGCTGAACTCTTTGCTCAAACATTTTGCTAAAAACTCCACTTTGGATGATGCGAGTGGTAATCCTCCCTCTCTCTTACTTATGCCTAATATCATCTCTTCTAAGGATGTACTCTCTGCCATCTCTGGGCTTAATTTAAGGTGTACAGACCGGATGGTGTTCCTCCTGCTGTACTAAAACACTGTTCTTCTGTGCTGACAGCCTGCCTAGGCAAACTCTTTCGTCTCTGTCTTTCCTCTAATGGCTTCCCTTCTTTCTGGAATTTTGTTCTCATTAAACCTGTCCCAATGAATGGTGACTGCTCCCAACCCTCCAACGATTGTCCAATTTATCTTATATCTGAATATGAATGAAATATATGAATGAAAGGATTGAGGAAAATGAGGTGAAAGAAGCAGTGAAACAAATGAGAGCGGGAAAAGCAGAAGGTTTGGATGGTATTGCTGTGGAGTGTATAAAGAAGGGTGGAGATGTGATAATAGATTGGTTGGTGAGACTTTTCAATGTGTGCTTTGCTGTGTCAATGGTACCAATAGACTGGAAGAGTGCATGTATTGTGCCGTTGTACAAAGGGAAGGGACTTCGGCAGGCGTGTTCAAGTTATAGAGGTATTAGTTTATTGTCAGTGGTTGGAAAGCTGTATGGCAGGGTGTTGATAGAGAGGATAATAAAGTGTACGGAAGTTGCAATAGGAGAAGAACAGTGCGGTTTTAGGAGGGGAAGAGGGTGCGTGGATCAGATGTTTGCAGTAAGACAGTTATGCGAGAAGTATTTAGAGAAGCATAAGGAGATATTTTGGGCTTTTATGGACTTGGAAAAAGCGTATGATCGTGTGGAACATGAAGCAATGTGGAAGGTGTTAAGGATTTATGAAATAGGAGGAAATTTGTTAGAAGCAGTTAAGAGTTTTTATGAAGGGAGCAGAGTATGTGTGAGAGTAGGAAATGGTGAGTTGAGTGAATGGTTTGAGGTAAAGGTAGGTTTGAGACAGGGTTGTGTAATGTCACCATGGCTGTTTTATATGTTTATGGATGGTGTGGTGAGGGAGGTGAAAAGGAGAACTATGGGAAGAGGATTGGGTTTAGTAGAAAAGAATGGTAGAGATTGGGAGTTGAATCAGTTGCTGTTCGCTGATGACACAGCATTGGTGGCGGATTCTGATGAGAAACTGCAGCAGGTAGTCAAAGCCGTAGGTAGTCAAAGCAGTAGGTAGCCCAAATGGTGGAATAAAGATATTTCAAACTGCCTGCTTGCTAAAAAATGTGCTAATGATAGATTAAAATCCTCACAAAATGACGAAGAACGGGTGAAATTTGAAGAGCTACGACGCAAAGCCAAAAAGTTAATTAAGCAAAGTAAAAAGACCTTAGAGTTACATATTGCGAATCAAAGTAAAACAAACCCGAAAGAATTCTATAGTTATATTAGAAAGAAAAAAGTAGTTACTTCAACTGTTGGACCATTAGTCGATGAAAATGGAGAATACACCAAAGACGAAGTACAAATGAGTAATGCCCTCAATACCTTCTTTGCATCAGTTTTTACAACAGAAGACCTCAGTGATATCCCTACACCATCGCCGATTCAGATTGATAATTCAGATGTTCTAAGCAATATCACCGTTACAGAGAGAGAAGTATTGAATTGTTTAGATAAACTCAAGGTAAATAAAACGCCTGGACCTGATACAATCTCGCCTAGAGTTCTGAAGGAAGCTAAGGATGAGCTCTCCAAACCACTGACATTGCTATTCAATGAATCCTTGCAGTCTGGGACTATGCCTGATCAGTGGAAGCTAGCCAACATAACACCGATATTCAAAAAAGGCAGCAAATCCCTACCCAGTAACTATCGTCCAATTAGCTTAACCTCAATTGTATGTAAAATGCTAGAAACGGTCATAAGAGACAGACTCGTAAATCACTTAGAGGCAAATAACTTACTTAAAGATACTCAACATGGCTTTCGTAAAAAACGTTCCTGTTTAACAAACCTCTTAGACTTCTTCCACGATATCCTCAACCTCTACGATGAGAGTAAAGTGGTATATATTATATACCTTGATTTTCAAAAGGCCTTTGACAAAGTTCCCCACAAACGTTTACTGCTGAAACTAAAAGCGCATGGAATACAAGACGGTGTGTTGAAATGGATAGAAAATTGGCTCAGCGACAGAAAGCAAAGAGTAGTCATAAACGGTAAGGCATCTAAATGGACCAATGTAAGTAGCGGGGTACCCCAGGGATCGGTACTAGGACCAATTATCTTTCTAATTTACATCAACGACATAGATGAGGGTCTCACCTGTACAATCTCAAAATTTGCTGACGATACAAAAATTGCAAATAGCGTACTCTCAAAAGAACAAGTTGACGATATGCAACACAATCTAGATAAATTGTCATGTTGGGCCCAAATTTGGCAAATGAGTTTCAATGCGGATAAATGTAAAGTACTACATATCGGATACCTAAATGAGAAAGCAAACTATTCGATGAATGGCACTCAGCTTAAGAATGTAAACAGAGAAACCGATCTGGGAAGTAACAATATCGAGTAACCTAAAACCGAGTCAACAATGTTCAGAAGTTGTTAAGAAGGCAAACAAAATAATTGGCTTTATAGGCAGGTCATTTGAGCATAAATCCAAAGAAGTTATCCTAACCCTTTACAATTCCTTAGTCCGCCCTCTTCTGGAATACTGCGTTCAATCCTGGTGCCCTTATTACCAAAAAGATATAAATAAGCTAGAACGAGTTCAACGTAGAGTTACCAAAATGATACCTAGCCTAAAGAACAAACCATACGAAGAGCGTCTTAGAGAATTAAATCTATTTCCTTTAACCCAGCGCAGATTAAGAGGTGACTTAATTCAAGTGTTAAAAATCATCAAAGGCACCGACAATATGAACTGTAGTAAGTACTTCACTATCGACCAATCTAATTACACGCGGGGAAACGGTTGCCAAATTATTGTTAAATCTTTTAACTCACACGAATCTAAGAATTTCTTCTTCAATCGAGTTGTCAACTTGTGGAATGGGCTTCCCCGAAATGTTATAGACTGCATCACCGTTGATTCATTTAAACACCGCCTAGACAAATATCTCGCATCAAACCCGCGACTGACTGCGTTTGTAAATGAATAACTTTATTTTATCCCCCCCTCAGTTACTAACCCATCTGTCCCCTACTAACTTCCTAATCCTGCCACGGACATTAGTTCCAGGGCAGTAATTCCCTTTCCAATGTTCCCTTACCCACTCTAAACCACTGTTTGGACACTTGATCCTCAGTGTTTTGGAGGACAAGCAACCTAGAAGGGTCACTAGATCTGTTGTTGCTTGATTTCCTTTGTACTTTGTAGTTTGGTGTGGTTTGTGGAAGGAGGAAACTGAAGGTGAACGTCAATAAAAGTAAAGTAATGGTGTGTAATAGGGGAGAGCATAGGGTGAATCTAGATGTAAGGCTGGATGGGGAAATATTGGAACAAGTAGAGTGTTTTAAATATCTAGGAGGAACGATAAGCAGGAGTGGAGGTATGGAAGTGGAGGTAAAACAGAGAGTGTGTGAAGGAAGGAAGGTTTTCGGAGCAATGGGAAGTATGTGGAAGACGAGAAATCTCGGAGTGAAAGTAAAAAGTGCACTGTATCAAGGAATTGTTGTGCCAACAGTGATGTATGGGGCTGAGACATGGGCTCTGAAGAAAAAGGAGAAAAGAGGGCTGGATGTGATGGAGATGAGCTGTTTGAGGAGTATGTGTGGAGTTACTCGTAGAGACAGATTGAGGAATGAAGAGATACGTAGGAGAGTGGGGCAACAGGAACATTTGTCAGCCAGAGTGGACAGAAGGGTGCTGAGCTGGTATGGTCATGTTGAGCGAATGGGAGATGAAAGACTTACAAAGAGAATATGTGAGTCAGGTACAAGGGGAGATAGAAGGGCAGGAAGACCCCCATTGAGATGGAGAGACTGTGTAAGAAAGGCTTTGGATGATAGAGGAATGACTATAGATCAGGCAGGGGAAGTGGTGGTGGACAGGAGTGAATGGAGAATGCTTGTGAATAGTTGAGTGAACACGTGGTCATTTGGAGTAAGGGGTCGGGCGCAAGTTGGACTAGATAATAGTCCATCAGGTGCCTGGCCCGGGCAGACGATTAATATGAAGGGTGCGCCTGGAAATGTGGTGGGAGGGCTTGTGGCTTTGGCTCCGCTGCATGTCTGCCTGCCGAGATCGGAACCTCTCCGGGTGGTCGGGGGAGTGCTGGAGCGATCTTGGTGATCCTGGTCTCTGGGTCTTCTCCTGGGTGACCTGGATGTGTATGAGTTTGTGCTTTTTATCTGTGTTTATTTGTTGTTTTATGTTGTTTTTGTGTTTTCCGTGTTCGTGCTCTGTCTTGAGTCGGCTACCCCCAAAATGGGGATTGGGCCTGAGCATATAGATAGATAGATAGATAGATCTTATATCTTGCATCTTTAAAATATATAAGATATTCATAATTAAAAATTTCCTAGCATCTGTCTTCTCATAATCTCATAATCATATCGCCAGTATGATTTCCTTAAGGGCCGCTTGACTGGCGAACTCTTTACTTATCTTACTAACTCTTAGTCATCCTCTCTCCGCGACTTTGATAAGACTTTTTCTATTGCGCTTGGCTAGACATATCGAAAGCCTTTGCTAGTCTGGCACAAATCTCTAATTTCCAAATTACGCTTCTTTAGTTTCTATCCCTGTATCTGTGCCTTTGTCTCTAATTTCCTTTCTGATCATTCCATAACTGCAGTTGTGGACGGCCATCGCTCACTTCCTCAACCTCACAACTCCGTTGTTCTTCAGGCTCTGCTCTGTTTCCAGTTCTCTTCTTAATACTTATTAATGATCTTCTTGACTAGATCTTTACTCCTATTCATTCATATGTTGACGCCTCAACCTTTCATTATTCAACTGATTTTCTTGAACGATCCACCACACAACGTCTTGCTCTGTACAGGGCCACTGTGCATCCATGTATCAAGTATTGATCGCAAGTGTGTGGAGGTTCAAGCCATACCGTAATTCTCTAGAAGGTAGAGTCAAAAGCATTTCATCTCATTATGTCACTTTTTTTACTAATTCCCTACAATCTCTCCATATATACCTCCATGTCACATCTCTTTCACTCCTCTACCGCTATTACAATAATCAATGTTCTTCAGAGCTTTCTCAGTGTATATCTCCTACAATGAGTTTGCCAGTCTTTCTTCCACTCTGAAACTCTCTCCTCCAATATGTTTTCCCTCATCCTATGACTTAAACTACTTCAAGCTGTGTATGTCCATACAGTTTTACTCTAACGTACCTTGAATCTAGCTCCTTCCATTATTAAGAGAACACTTGTTACAAGCAGCTTTGCCTTTTGCATCATTGATACACATTGAAATTAATACGGGCCGTTCTGTGAAATGTATACTAGCACTCCAAAAGTCCTGTTGTAGCAGTTTGACCTGAATAAGTTGTAAAGCAAAACGTTGTCATAAGAGAGGCCCACACCCAAATGGTGTTTTTCTAGCCATGTTGTCAATGTTCAATCTAAATAAGATATTGCATATATTTCTTATTTATGTGTTACATCCTTGAATTACAATTAATATTTAACTAATATGAGTTGCTAATAATTGATACCTGTACCTGGGGATATAAAAGTTACTCATTGTAACACTATATTAACCTATATATCATGAAGCGCACACGAATATATTTTTGAAGTTACAAATATACTCGTGATTGAGACACCGGATTGGCTGTGGAGATTACCCAATCACAGTGCACCGATCATTTATCATCAAGTGTCAGTGTCATCACTGTCAGTTTATCACAGTGTCAATCAACGTTGATCTTCAATGCATGACTTAATCCTTTCGACTATTGAAATGTTATTAAATTGCTAGTTGAATGCAGGAGGTTTCAGATATTTAAATTAATAGGTATGCTTAACATTAGAAGAATAACAGAAGTATGTGTTGTAAACTACTGTAAATACAATATTAGCATGCAGTAGTTGTACACTGCAACGTACTTTTCTGTTATATACCTATTTCTAAATTAAAGTACCAATATTCAGTAATATGTTAGGTAATTAACGGTTATAGACAATTATTATTATGCAGAAGAAAAACCATATTTATTCATAAGCGATGTTCATAGTTAGACAATATAACTGGGCTTATGGCGTGGGTTGTGTAAATAAATAATAGTTAATCTTCAGGCTAACATATACTGCATGAACATAACCCTGCGATGAGCAGTTCAATGTCGGGAAACACTGTTTCATAGGTAGGAGCTTTTTGAATAGCGTCGATTGGCTAAGGCAGTGGGCAAGCTTCAGGCAAACTGGTATTTCACTCACGGAGATTTGTGATAATTATAATCTGTTGTTGCTCACTTTAAGATATTTTCGGTAATAATTTGCGAAAGATGATGTCCTAGGCTTTGGATACCATCCACTATACATCGTTAATTGTAAACTGTATTGTAGATACAGTATATAAATGATAGGTAAGACATAAAGAATATATTTGTATTGATTATTTCACGTTAGTCCCCCAACCACTCACATCCTTTCATACAAAGTGCATCAAGATGCAATTCTGACAGGGATTAACAATAGCTGAAAATACGTTAGAATACGTCCTCTTTCTGTTTAATACGTTGTTAACCTTTAACATATTTGTATTAATGACGCTTTTCCGCGTGCATTCCAGGGATCCTATTCTGTATTTGATTGTACATTATCTTTTCAAGACATAAGCTTGAATCCCCCCCCCCCCTCAAAAAAACAACAATAAATAATAAATGTTTCGTGTGTCGAAAACAGTTGTCCCAAAGTTGGGTTTTGGCAATCGTCATACTAAATTAATCGAATATGTGTATATTGGTTCAAATATATCGATTGGCATTTTACTAAATTGCTGCTAAATCCACCAGGGATATACAGTATATATATATTATATATATATATATATATATATATATATATATATAATTATATATATGTATATATATATATATATATATATAATATATATATGTATACAGTATATATATATTATATATATATATATATATATATATATATATAATATATATATATATATATATCTATATATATAATATACTGTATATATATACAGATATATATATATTATTATTATTATTTTTTCTATATTCCAACTACTTCCTCTCGGGCATAGGGTGATAGCCTTTTACACTCTACCGCTGAACACGGTGATGCCCGTGAGGTCTTGTTCCAGTCTAGGGAGTGAGACATGCGAAGCACCTATTCACGGCTCGAACCCAACTTCATCTCTGGAGATATAGATATAGACAAGCTAGAACTAGTTTAAAGTAAAGTTACCAAAATGATACCTAGCCTAAAGAACAAACCATACGAGGAGTGTCTCAAGGAATTAAATCTATTTCCTTTAACCCAGCGCAGATTAAGAGGCGACTTAATGCAAGTGTTCAAAATCATCAAAGGCATCGTCAATATGAACTGTAATACTGTAAAACATATATTAACCTCATATACTGTACCTTGATCAATGACTTAGGGCTTTTACTAAATTTTGAACATGACAGAATATGAAGTATATAATATTGTTTTAGCCTTCAACCTTGAACTTTGACCTTAACAAGTGGAAGATTTGTCCAAAAGTTGGTCAGCATTACAGTCAAAATTTACAGGATTACCATTGTTATTATACATTAGTATAGAGAAAATGGTGTAATATGAAAATAAATATATAAATAAATATATATAATAACAGTAAATTAATAAACACAAATATGAAGTATTGGTCTTACTCTTTGACACTGACCTTTGATCATGACCACCGAGGATAGAAAAATAAATGTGTAGACTGACCGCTGCATCACCCTACCGGATGTCCTTGTGACATTTGGAGACAATCCATTACACAGGGTGGAAGGCCTTTAGGGGTAAATTATTATCATTTTGGAATTGACCTTTGACTTTATTTGTATATATGTGTATGAAGGAGACAAAAGGCAGTCTGCCTGTACAAGTGTCTCCCCCAAAGCCAAAAGAGTGACAGAGCCAAATGCAAGGAACATTTGCGTCAAAATGCCTGGACAAACGAAGCTTAGAGCAGTCTAAGTCATAGGATGGAGGAAAGACTAATTGAGGTAGAGAGTTCCAGAGTTCACTTGTTAAGCAGCAGAAAGACTGAGACAATTTGTCAATTCTTGGGTTGGAGAGCTGGACAGAATAGGAGTGGGACTGTGTTGAAAAGAAGGTGCCTCGCACTCGTATGCACTGGAGAGCTCAAAAGAAAACTGATTGTTGTAATAGCGATAGAAGAGTGAAAGAGTTGCAACTTTGCGGTGTGTAGAAAGAGATGGTAGGTAACTAGTAAGAGGAAGCGCGTTGATAAGGTGAAATGCTTTGGATTCTACTCATTCAAGAAGTGCGATATGGGTGGAACCTCCCAATACATGCGACCAATTCTCAATACAGGGGCGCACTGTGCTTCGATACAGAGCAAGAAACTGTGCGGGGGCGAAGAACCTACGGAGACGGTTGATCACACCTTACTCTTGGGTAGCTGTTTTAGCAAGAGTGGTAATATGATTTCCAAGAAAGGTCGGATGAAGAAAATACACCTAGAATATTGAGAGAAGATGAAAGGTTGATTTGCTTATTGTTGAAGAATAATTGATAGTCTTGCAGAAGATTGGGATAGAGAGGGAGAATAGGGTCTTGGAGGTGTTGGAGTTAACAAGATTTTCTCTGCCCCAATCAGAAATAATTGGTAGATTGGCAGAATGACGCTCTATGGCCCTTTTAGGCTATGTGAGTTTTGGAGTGACTGCATGCTGGGTTGCTGTGAACATTTTGTTAAATAGTGTAAGGTAGAGTCATCAACATGAGAGTGGATAGGTATAGAATGGTACAGTTGAGGAGATCATTGATAAATATTAGAAAGATAAATGGAGAAAGGACAGAATCCTGACGAACACCGGAGTTGATAGGTTGAGGAAGTGAATGATGGCTGTCAAGAACTGCAGATATAGAGAGGTTTGAAAAGAAATTAGAGGCAAAGGCACAGATAAAGGGATAGAAATCAAAGTAGGGTAGTTTGGAAATTAGAGAAATGCTTCAAACCCTATCGAAGGCTTTCAATATTTCTATAAAAAAAGTCTCACCGAAGTCCCGAAAGGAGGATGACCAAGAGTTAGTAAGATAAGCAAGAAGATCACCATCAGTAGAGCGGCCCTTAAGGAAACCGTACTGACGATCCAAAAGTAGAGTATGGGAAGATAAATGCTTAAGAAATTTTGAATTAAGAATAGTTTCAAATTCTTTAGAGATGCAAGAAATGAGAGCAATTGGACGATAGTTGGAGGGTTGAGAGCGGTCACTCTGCATTGGGGCATATTGAATAAGAGCAAATTTCCAGCAAGAAGGAAAGATGTTAGAGGAGAGACAGAGACGAAAGAGTTTGCCTAGGCAGGGAGTCAGCACGGAAGAATAGTTTTTGAGTACAACAGGAGGAATACCATCTGGTCAATACACCTTCTTAGTATTAACCCCTTACCGACGGGGATGTTTGTAACTTCTACCATCTGCCTGGCGGGCATATTTACCCTAAACGAGCTTCATTCCATGCTCTTTTTCATGCATAACCAAGAGCCAGAGCGTAATACAATTATGTATCCGTGAAAGGGCGATAATAGAGCTTTCCAATGACACCTGAATCATCCTTGTACGACCATGGGTTATCCTGTAGCAATTGCGTAACCGGAGGTAAAATATCCCTAAATAAGGTAATTTCCTTGGTTTTTTCCTGGTCTCGCGAGACAGTGGTTGTGGAATGGTGCAGTAGGGCTGTCAGTCGCGGCTCTGTGGTCGGGCCGGACGGTCAGAACCCGCCTATCGTCCTCCCAATGCGTGGACTCTCTCTCAGAGCCGATAATATGCTCAAAATCCCGCCCTACTATTGTCGTGCACCGGACAATAGTCCATTGTTCTCTTGCCCGACATATGTCGGGCGCCGCAGCTTGAGTGTTAAGCCCAGAGAGGGCTGAGAGTACCTCCTTAGAAGAGATTATGATATTAGACATAAGTAAGTGAGAGGGGGGTGGAGAGGGAGGAGTAGTGCCAGAATCATCCAAGGTGAAGTTTTTAGCGAAAGTTTGAGCGAAGATTTCATCTTTGTCAGAGGAAGAGGTGACGGTGGTACCGTTAGAGTGGAAAAGAGGAGGGAAAGACCAGGAAGTGAAATTGTTGGAGAAGTTTTTGGCTAGATGCCAAATAGTTTGGAAAGAGCTAAAGTTGGAAAGTTCAGAGCTTTGTTATTGATGAAAGATTTCTTGAGTTTGAAGGCGACGGTAACGTTTGAATGCTTCCTCCTTATTGCGAACAGCAGTAGTAAACGTGAGTAAACCAGAGAGTGTTGTGTGTTAGTCTGAGAGAAAGAGAATGGGATGTATGCTTCCGTGCCACTATTTGAACATTGATGTAAATAAATTTTGGGTAATATGAATTTTATGAAAAACACCAGAAACATCGTGAGTTTCGTGAATTTGTTTGTAAAAGTGTATACATATTATTACAATAGTTAACCTTTAACCGTTTCCTGTGATCGTGACCTTTATGTATGATTCCATTTCTTATATGTGTGACCGTTGCACTAGCATATTAAGTAAGTGTATCTAATTTAATTAACACTCACCAGTCAGTTTCGGACATACAATACAAATAGTTGACCTTGGTCTCTGAACTTTATCTTGACCTTGTGATATATAATTGAATTGTATTATTTACATGTTCATGTAAATTGCAACGATTTCGGCAAATTTGATGAAGTTTAAGTATAACAATCGAAAAGCTGCTCTTTTACTTCATTTAACTCATTATTATCCTCGGCTACGTATCCATCAACCAGCGAATTATGCCTCTCTATCGGAATAATTAGATCAAGCACCAGTATTAGGAATCTAATCATTAGAACAAGTAGGAGCTATATTCACCAACCCAACCACCACCGACATTATCACCGCTACCACCACCTTCATCATTATTACCGCTACCATCACCATTATCACCGCTACCACCACCTTCATCATTATTACCGCTACCACCACCTTCATCATTATTACCGCTACCACCACCTTCATCATTATTACCGCTACCATCACCATTATCACCACTACCACCACTTTCATCATTATTACCGCTACCATCACCATTATTACCGCTACCACCAACTTCATCATTATTACCGCTACCATCACCATTATTACCGCTACCACCAACTTCATCATTATTACCGCTACCATCACCATTATTACCGCTACCACCACCTTCATCATTATTACCGCTACCACCACCTTCATCATTATTACCGCTACCATCACCATTACCACCGCTACCACCACCTTCACCATTATTACCGCTACCACCACCTTCATCATTATTACCGCTACCACCACCTTCACCATTATCGCCGCTACCACCACCTTCATCATTATCATCGCTACCATCACCATTATCACCGCTACCACCACCTTCATCATTATTACCGCTACCATCACCATTATCACCACTACCACCACCTTCATCATTATTACCGCTACCACTACCTTCATCATTATTACCGCTACCACCACCTTCATCATTATTACCGCTACCATCACCATTATCACCACTACCACCACCTTCATCATTATTACCACTACCACCACCTTCATCATTATCACCGCTACCACCACCTTCATCATTATTACCACTACCACCACCTTCATCATTATTAGCACTACCACCACCTTCATCATTATTACCACTACCACCACCTTCATCATTATTACCACTACCACCACCTTCATCATTATTACCACTACCAACACCTTCATCATTATTACCACTACCACCACCTTCATCATTATTACCACTACCACCACCTTCATCATTATTAACACTACCACCACCTTCATCATTATTAGCACTACCACCACCTTCATCATTATCACCACTGCCACCACCATCACCATTATCACCACTACCACCACCTTCATCATTATTACCACTACCACCACCTTCATCATTATTACCGCTACCACCACCTTCACCATTATCACCGCTACCACCACCTTCACCACTACCACCACCATCACCATTATCACCGCTACCACTACCTTCATCATTATTACCACTACCACCACCTTCATCATTATTACCGCTACCACCACCTTCACCATTATCACCGCTACCACCACCTTCACCACTACCACCACCATCACCATTATCACCGCTACCACCACCTTCATCATTATTACCACTACCACCACCTTCATCATTATCAATGCTACCACCACCTTCATCATTATTACCACTACCACCACCTTCATCATTATTACCACTACCACCACCTTCATCATTATTACCACTACCACCACCGTCATCATTATCACCACTACCACCACCTTCATTATTATTACCACTACCACCACCTTCATCATTATCACCGCTACCACCACCTTCATCATTATTACCGCTACCATCACCATTATCACCACTACCACCACCTTCATCATTATCGCCGCTACCATCACCATTATTACCACTACCACCACCTTCATCATTATTACCACTACCACCACCTTCATCATTATCACCACGACCACCACCTTCATCATTATTACCACTACCACCACCTTCATCATTATCACCGCTACCACCACCTTCATCATTATTACCGCTACCATCACCATTATCACCACTACCACCACCTTCATCATTATCGCCGCTACCACCACCTTCATCATTATTACCGCTACCACCACCTTCATCATTATTACCGCTACCATCATCATTATCACCGCTACCACCACCTTCATCATTATTACCGGTACCACCACTTTCATCATTATTACCGCTACCACCACCTTCATCATTATTACCGCTACCATCATCATTATCACCGCTACCACCACCTTCATCATTATCACCGCTACCACCACCTTCATCATTATCACCACTACCACCACCTTCATCATTATTACCGCTACCACCACCTTCACCATTATCGCCGCTACCACCACCTTCATCATTATCACCGCTACCTTCACCATTATCGCCGCTACCACCACCTTCACCATTATCACCGCTACCACCACCTTCATCATTATTACCACTACCACCACCTTCATCATTATCACCGCTACCACCACCTTCATCATTATTACCACTACCACCACCTTCATAATTATTACCGCTACCACCACCTTCACCATTATCACCGCTACCACCACCTTCATAATTATTACCGCTACCACCACCTTCATCATTATCACCGCTACCACCACCTTCATCATTATCACCGCTACCACCACCTTCATCATTATTACCGCTACCACCACCTTCACCATTATCGCCGCTACCACCACCTTCATCATTATTACCGCTACCATCACCATTATCACCGCTACCACCACCTTCATCATTATTACCGCTACCATCACCATTATCACCGCTACCACCACCTTCATCATTATTACAGCTACCATCACCATTATCACCGCTACCACCACCTTCATCATTATTACCGCTACCATCACCATTATCACCGCTACCACCACCTTCATCATTATTACCGCTACCATCATCATTATCACCGCTACCACCACCATCATCATTATTACCGCTACCATCATCATTATCACCGCTACCACCACCTTCATCATTATTACCGCTACCATCATCATTATCACCGCTACCACCACCTTCATCATTATTACCGCTACCACCACCTTCATCATTAATACCGCTACCACCACCATTATCACCGTTACCACCACCACCAGTATCACCGTTTCCACCACCACTATTATCTCTGCTACTGTCACCACCATTATCATCGCTACCACTACAAACATTATCACCACTACCATTATCACAGCTACCACTACAGCACTATCAATTCTATCACAACCACAACCATCGCCATCATTATAACCTCAACTACCACCACCTACACCATCACCACATTCGCTAAACCTATATCCAAGGCCACCGTGAACAATTTTCTCTCTTTGATATATTATTTGCTAAACATACCACACTAATTATGGATTGCTTAATGCATGAATAACTTTATCAACTGTTTATCAGTGAAAAGTAACAGCGACGTTTATGTTAACTTGATATTATGATGGCTCTTACATTTATTTTAAGTTCAGATGTTGGTAGTGTAATATAATTGTGTATATTCCAAAATTTACGCAAATGGTTGGGAAAGTTTATGCAAAAGCTACACGTAATATTCGACATGAATAATATCCATCTTCTTGGCCAACACCAACATTATTTTCAACACTTAATTATTTGTTTCTTTGGTAATCAGTGCAAGTGTTTATGGGACGTTGTGTTAAGCAATATTGTGTTAAGCAAATTTCCCAGCCAATCAGCAACGAACCATAGAAGTCAGTCAATAAAACATGAAGTTGGGAAGGTAGGAGAGAGGAGTGGCTTTACAAAGATCACAGCCAATCAGAGCACAGTATTACCTGTGAGGAGGGAGGAGTTTTGCCATCCACCTGGACCCTCCCACCTGCACGCTGACTGGTAAATTTTACATCCAACGTCTTCACAACATTTCCATTCACCTTATCCTGTCAACCACCAGTGTATTATTCCTTTTAGGCAAACCTCTTACTCTCATAAGCCCCAAGAAAAGAAGTAAAACCATTGCCGGACATTATTATGAAGAATTAACAAGTTAAACATAAAATAGTGGAGCAAAACAGCTGGCCGGGGGGGAGGTATCTCAGTCTCTCCAGCTCAACCAATCAGTGCGCTCGCTAAAGTGACAGGTGGGTATATAAGGAGGGGCCGGACCGTGACACAGGTGGGTATATAAGGAGGGGCCGGACCGTGACACAATTAATACTAGATAATGACCCCGAGATTATATTACTCAACAGCACTTGTATACACAACACACACAAAATAAAATTCTTTGGCTACACAACACGACAATCTGACGACGATGCACACAACGGAGTTGCCATCATGATTGAAAGCACAATAAAACATGAATTAATGACAGACTGGACATATAAACACTTCTTAGCAGTAAAAACACACACAACACTTGGTCCCCTCATAGTCGCCACTACATATGTCAGACCCAACACACACATTCCTTACACTGATATGAACACATTATTTAACAACAATGTACCCACACTCATCCTTGCAGACTTTAATGCTAGACATCATGCTTTTCAACACACTACCAACAACCCACACGGAACACAACTTGTAGCACTACACGACATAAAAAGACTAAATTTCCTTGGCCCAGATTTTGACACAGTTTTCATACACAATGGGTCTGGCAAACCTGATCTCATCTTCTCTAACCGCGCATTTAACCTTTTTCACCATCAAATTTCCCCTGGGATCCGATCACATCCCCATTTTCATGCAAATATCTTCAAATCCCATTTTAGTTCCTTCTACATCACATTACAATTACTCCCAGGCTAACTGGGATGAATTTCAACACATCCTATCACAACAAGATTACACAACTAACTATGAGGGACTCCACTACACAAATCTAGATCAACAAATAGAACACTTACACAACACAATCATCAACGCTGCAAACACTACCATACCTAAAACATCCTACAAAGTCAGACACACATTCAGACCTTCTATACGTTCACAAAGACTCCTTGTGTGCTATCGTCGCCGATTTGAACAAAATAAACAAAACCACACCTTAGGCCGAGTACGACATGACCTCTCACACCTCAGAAATCATATCCTAGACAGCCTGCAATCTGACCATGACAGCCACTGGACACACCTCATACGCACTGCTGAACAACACAGGAAAACTAAACCCTGGGAATTTTGGAGACACATAAACCGTTTAAAAGGCCACAATAAACCTACAACATCTTCACTCATTGTAAACGGTAACACCATCACCGATCCCAGGGAAATCACAGACATCTTCAAAGACACATGGGCCCAAGTATACCACCCACACCCTCCTGAAAGACCCGCCCAACAACACATTCGAAACATCGAACAACAAGTTAATAATATTGCAGACAACATCTCTCACGACACACACATCAACACAGACTCACTTAACCCCGACAACTACCTCACTGCTCCCATTGTGCCTGACGAAGTTAAGCTCATTCTCTCTAAAAACACGGAGGAAGGCGCCTGGTGCCACAGGAATAAACCATCACATTGTAAAGCACCTCCCAAACACATTTATTAATGCACTCACTTGCTTATACAACGCCATCCTGGCATCAGGCTACTTCCCCGTCTGCTTTAAGACCGCAACAATCATCCTTATTTCCAAGAAAAATCAAAATAGCAAAGACCCACTGAACTACAGGCCCATTGAGACTCTTGGGAAGACTTTTGAAACAATCATAAATCGCCGACTCAGAGTGTACCTCGAAGACGAAGGACTTCTCACTGACAAACAGTTTGGTTTTAGACCCCGCAGATCCTCTCAGGAAGCACTTAACATAATCACCAACTACATTCACATTAACAAACACTCCAGACGAGGACACAAAACAGCACTCATCACAAAAGACATCAAAAAAGCATTTGACGCTGTATGGCACGTAGGCCTGAAGTACAAAATCTGCGAAAACTTCAATTTCCCCTTACCAATTAAAAAACTTCTCAGCAACTTCTTAGATAACAGATCAGCCAAAATTAAATTTTCAAATTTCTATTCAGACTCATTTCCACTCCATGCAGGCGTACCTCAGGGCTCCGTGCTCGCACCTACACTGTACATTCTCTACACTAATGACATGCCAGATCCAATCAATAATGACTCTCTCACAGTTTCCTACGCTGACGACGTGACGCAACTTGTTAGGGCAACTACCATAGACGGTTTGACGAACAAAGCCAAGAGAGAGCTTGACCGAATAGCACAATGGGAACAGAAATGGCGGATTCAGGCTCATCCTCGAAAATCCTTTATCACCTACATATCCACTGGTTACCTACGTCCTAGACCACTATTCCTCAACTCCCGCGCACCTCCTCCCGATCGCATCCCAGTAACTGTCTCACCCACTAACAAAGTACTCGGCCTAACCTTTGACAAAAAACTTCTCTTTCATCGTCATGCAAATCAGATTATCCCCATTGCTTCAAAATCACTTCAATCACTTTTCCGTTTTCGAAATGCCTCCATCAAAACTAAAACCCATTTGTACAAAGCCCTAATTAGACCGCTACTTTCATATGCCCCACTGACCAGCACTCTTTTGGCAAACTCCCACAAAATTAAACTCCAAAGAATTCAGAACAGAGCACTGAGGTGGATCCATGGAACTCGGTGGTATGAGTTCCAAACATCGGAACACTTGCATGAACTCTCCCGCATCTATCTATCTATCTATTGCCTGACGCCGTGATCCCCGAAGGGGTGGCCACGAACGAACCGCCCCCATGCACCTCTGTCCCCAGTCAGTCGACGCCCCTCCCCCCAACCAGCACCGCCTTCGTCCATGTAGTTCCTCACTCCATCCTTCCACCTCATATTCGGTCTACCTCTCCCGCATCCCTCCACTTAATGTCTACAACAACTTTCTGGCTAATAAACAACTTGAAAAACTTGAGACCTTTAATAACTTTGTCCAAATTTTTAATAATATCACTCAACCCATCCATCCCTGGTCGAACCTCTTGCATCCAATCAACAGAGAGGCTCCCAATCCCCTATTCATATAATAACTTTGTTACACCACAAACTCACACTCAATTTTCACCATTCCTTTTACTCACCTACCAGCCAAAATTTATAATTCTTTCACAAATACACAATAAAAACTAAAGTCAATTAAGCTCTTCATAAGACAGTGCAATCTTCTCTAGACTCGGCAGTTGACAACCATGCCTTGCTGCCCCACTTTAGACCCTTACCATCCAAAATTGCCAGACCAGCATTAAAACATTCTCCATTACCAAATTTTATATTCAAATTCACCCAGACTCATCTGATTCGTCCAGACTGGTAGAGGCGGTGGGGCATGCCGGCTCGTCCACAGCCCAGCCTCCATGCCACTCTTGACCGATCAGAGCTTCTGAATCTCACTTCACCAAAATTAACTTTTACCACCCAAAATTAATTATATTTTTGCCTTACCACCCATTTTTATCTCCAACCCTTCTTGACGTGCCATACTGAAGCTCTCGGAAAATGTGTCTCAATACCAACAGTGCCTCCCCTAAACCCCCAAACTAAAATCAACAACTCACGCAAGTTGGGTCAAGCCCCGACACTCATTATCCTCCTACTTTTTCACTTTCTCTCTTACTACACCAATAAAAACTTCCCTTCTTTCACCCTCACCCATCTTTTCTATATTCATTTGATTTGATTGATTGTGACACCATCAGAATTCCAAACGGCACCAGCCGGTCAACACCACATTTCTGGGCACTCTCTCCCATCCTAACCTATCCCTACAGAATTTAAGGAATTAAACAAAGAAAACAATGGAGAAAACAAACAACAACTACTACAAGAGTCCAAGAACCGGATTGCCCAGTATCCGTAACCTCAAATTAATTTCCAGTATTCCTGGGCCTGTTCGCACATCGCACGTCTACATCAACTCTTCCAAAAGTTATACGGAGTGGAAGGAATGTTGAAAGAACAAACCAAACTGGTGCGAGTTTGGTTCCAGCAAAAGACAAGAAAGAAGAAGCAGAAGAATAACTTTATTTGATAATATGTATCTAATGGCCCCGCAACTGACTATAAAAATACATAAATAAATTGACATGGTTATGTGCCAATAACATTGATATTGCCTATTCATTCTAACCATTCTAAAGACAAAGATAGACAAATAATTATACAAAAAAAGACAATGAAGAGTATTGGCGCAGCTCTCAATTGTTAGTAAAGTGAACTACTATTAGCTAGATAAGTGATAGGCTCTGTTAGTGTATATCAGATAAGGAAGTTAGTGAACTTGGAAGTTATTACCGCAGAGTATTAGTTTGATATAAATGTTGAATGCAAGGCAATAAATGGTATTTGTACCGCCATTTCCTCTGTCTTATCAATTGAAGACAACTTATATCACACTTTGTGGGGAGACACCCGAATAGTTAATGTCTCACAAGAGTTTAGAGGGAAGGAAAGAATAGTTTTGCTGATAGATTTATTTAGTTTGATTTAGTTAGAAAAGACAAATTTAGCCGACCACTTTTGGAAGGTTTCTTATGTTCAAAGGAAACTCGTTATTAAGGAAATTCGAATTCATGATCGTTTGCATGCATACGTCTATCTATCTATCTATTGCCTGACCCATCCACCTCTGTCCCCAGTCAGTTGATGCCCCTCCCCCCAACCAGCACCGCCTTCGTTCATGTACTTCCTCACTCCATCCTTCCACCTCTCATTCGGTCTACCTCTCCCTCTCTGTCCCTCCACCTCGCTCTCGTACACCCTCTTAGTCATTCTCTCGTTTTCCATACGTTCCATATGGCCGAACCATCTCAAGTTGTTCCTTTTCACACTTTCCAGCACATCTACCTCCACACCACACCTCCTTCTTACTTCCTCATTAATCTGTCTATCCCTCCATGTAACTCCGCACGCACTCCTTAAGTAATTCATTTCCACTGCTCTCACTCTTGGTCTGAGTCTCTCAACCAACGTCCATGCTTCGCTTCCGTAAGTCAGTGTCGGGATTACCACACTGTCATGCAAGGACTTCTTCACTTCCATACTGACCACCCTATTTCTTGTTACTGCTTTTAGCGTTCCTACAACCCTCTTCTCCTGTTGTACCCTCTCCCGCACTTCTTCATCCATAGTCCCATCTTTACTCAACACACTGCCCAGATACTTAAAAGAGTTGACGATCTCCATAGCCTGACCGTTCAGCTTCACCTCACATACGTACTGAGAATATATCATTAATAATTTGGAGTAACGATCACTTGGTTACTCACTATTCAGTTTCAATTGAGTGGATATTAGTGCAACCTATACCATTCGAAATTGAAATAAGTCACACTTTGAATAGAGCCTGTAGTGATAATTCATTATGGGAATGTCTTATTCCAAAAGACGTAATTATACCCTGCGGTCGTAAATATTCAAACCCCGGAATTGGTATGAACTTTTCTTAACCTGTGGTGGGAACCATTCATTGGTAGATCATTCGAATACAAATCTGAAGGTGTTATTTTCACCTTATACTACTCATGGGTTTGCCCTAATCTGGAATACTGCATACACTTTTGGTGTCTATAATATCAAAAGGACATAGATAAACTGGAAAGTATACAAAGGAGTGTAACTAAAATTATCCCTAGCCCAGCAAGCGCGATAGGCCTCACAGAATGACCTGTATAGCGTACGCGATAGACCTCACGGACGACAGCCCATGAAAATATATCCCAAAAATGCAACACAGGCACTCACATGCAAGCAATATGTGATTAGGTAGTATAATCACTCTCCAATACCTCTTTCCTCTCCCCTACATGTGTCCCCCCCCTCCCTCTCGTCCCCCCTTGCCCCCTCCTCATCATTCCTCTTATTATCGTAATTCCTCCCTTACCCCACACGAAATATGATGAATCACACTTCATCACACTCCCTCTTCCCCTTCCCATGCATGGAAGAAAACTGGAGGGTCAATGTGCCTCAAGCAGGCTTAGTAAGCAGACCTATGCTGCACACTCTCTTTCGCCTCCATCCACCCCCTCCCGCTTCAAATATACGTTTTTTCACTAGATATTTACTGTTTACACTTATTTTCTGGTCTTCACTATTCATATGTTCATAATGTAAGTAAAATATACTCAAATAGAGGATAAATATTGCTTTATATGGTAATTATAGCAAATTGTGTCAGAATTTTATTTTTTATTTTTTCCCGCATACTCGGCTCTTTTAAGCACATCAATTGAGCGTTCCTTGGGCTAGAGTTAGAAATAAACCATAGGAAGAACGTCTAAAGGAGTTGAATCTTTTTAGTTTGACGAAGTGCAACAGACATGTTTCATTATAGCTGTTGCAGTGTTGCTGTATCATTACATATTCTAACATACCAGAATCGATGTATATGAGCATATATCATGACAATGGGAGTGTTATCAAAGTACTAAATATATCCCAAATTTATGTTAATGATTCATCCAGTGACGTCAGATATATACTGTATGTACCAAATTATACCAACCTTCTTAAAGATGAGTCTAAAGTATATAACTAACTCACCCAACCACCATCTACTCTTGTTCTATCAATTATATCCTCAATTATATCATTATATCCTCGGCTTCATACATCGCACTTTTGACGGTATCCAAAGTCTATGGACCCAAGTGCTTCTTGGCATGAGGATGGTTATTAATATTTCTTAGTATTTGAGAAAGGTAGTGATAAATTTACTATTGTATCAAAATTCATCCAAAATAAAGCGTGGGATAATGATATTTTAAACACTATATATTATCCAGTGATTTTTTGAATTACATGGATGAAAAATATATTACCATTCTGAAAACAATCGTGAAATTTCCCCATTGTTTGTGTCTGCCAAATATCATCTCTCCTCTATCAAACTCTATAGCTACGATGTATTTGAACAACCTATTAAAACATTTATATGTGTCTTCTAACTTTGTTTCTCTTGACTTGTGTTAGAAGGTAAAGTTCAGTATATGTACCCAACTATCCCATTAATATTATGTGCTAATTAAATGTCTCACCTTTCTACTCCCCAATGTTTATCATACTAATGTTCCTCCATTTTTTAACATACCCAACAACTCTTCTTTTTATAGAATGAGTGGTTTTGTAACACTTGCTAAAGAAGCTCTTCGGAGGGGTTGGAATGCCGAAAAACCTGTTTCTTGGGTTTTGGGAATTATTTTAGCCATCTACGGAGTACAGATTGGTGTGTATGATGATCTAGCCTATAGCATACACAACAATTCGTAAACATGTCTGTGATTCGAAGGTCTTTAATGATTACCTTTCTATTGTTTTTGGAGAGTGTTTTGAAATTTACAGTGCCGTCAGTAAAAGAAAATAAGCCCTCTTTGTGAACACAGTGCTTCTTTATTAAAACGACTTACTCTAAATAGGCATATATGTATCATATTTGATAGTGGTATGTCATACAACTATTCAAATATAGTAAGACATTGATTTATGTCTGGTAAAAGAAGTTTAGCTCTCATTCTAATTACATTATTAAATACAATGGTGTAGGTTTTATAATAAATTTGATATGGGGCCAACTTGTCTATGTAATCAACAGTACTGACTTATGAATTCATGACAAATGAATGATAAAACATTATCCATCTATTAGGGACATTGTTGTGCTTACAAACATTCAAGGGGCAGCAATGTGGCTATAAAACACAACTATCATCATGTTGCTTTTCGTTTACAAACCTGCTGATTTTGCGATATGACAGTCCAGTAGTGACAAAAGTTAAGCGCACATATTATAAGCATATTATAAGCATATATTATTAATTTGATTTAATTGAAATAGCTCACAAGGAATTGGTTTTGTTATACAATATCAACTCAATTTACGACACAATATGCTGTCCAGCAAAGAGGCTATAAATAATGTGTATTACGCCATACTGTACCTGTGACGTCCTATTCATTATACTGTACTATGGCAGCTATTAAATGCATTTACTAAGTTTATGAAGGACCTCTAACCATGACAAGGCTACAAACCATCTCAGTTAATCCTTCTAGTTACCACAGATCCTTCCAAAGCTGAATACAATCGTGTAATAGTTGCCAGAATATAATGAAAAAGACGTCAACACAAAATATTTTGCACTTAGAATATATTGCAACATATATAATTTGAAATGCTTTCAAGAACAATTCAATATTTAAAGCAATAAAATATGTATATATACTGTACAGTACATCAGCAGTTGCTGTACCAATATCAAAATATACTAAAGCGTACATACCAATGTGAATATTATATTCCCCTAACAAAAACTCTGATGTTTAAATGTACCTTTCTTCCACATAACTCTTAAAATGCAGCTCAGAAATATTTAAAGTATTTCAAAAGGCATATATTTAACAAAACTTAAAATTCTACATTGATGATTTAGTAATTGTCTAATGGACATGGTGGGTTTCACTTATACCTTTTGTCCATTATAGACACTTCTTTGTGTAAGTCTTTGTATTGGCATATTTGTTACTATACTGGACAGTAGGTTTTCTGACAGTTAATAGTCTCGGATTTTCCTTTAGAATAAATAAAGTATACAGTATATATTTATATATACTGTATATATAATATATACATATATACCGGTATATATATATATATATATATATATATATAAATATATATACTGTATATATATATATATATATTATATATGTATATAATATATATATATATATATATATATATATATATATATATATATATATATATATATATATATATATATATATATATATATATATATATATATAACACTTAACACTTTTACATAAATATTATTTTAATATGTAGACAACAGTCCGAGCCTTCTAATAAGATACTCGGACATACTTTTTAAACCCTTATTTTGTGCATGCAATATATTTTAGATGCAATTTAATTGTAGCACTAACATTTTTTAAACTTTGTGCAGTGAACCTACCCTTTTCTACACACCTTTAGTGTGGAAGCATATTCGCATATATATATATATATATATATATATAATATATATATATATTATATATATATATATATATATACTGTATACTTTATTTATATATATATATATATATATATATATATATATATATATATATATATATATATATATATATTCTGACATACGGACCCCTGTATGTTAATTTAAGAGTTAGAATTAGAGTTGAAGGAGTCAAACTACCCAAACGGCTAAGCAGACTAGCGAGCGAACTAGCGAGTGGGAAACCAGCTCGCCCGCATACCAGCAAACAAGCCTTCACACCTGCGTGCGTCATAGGGGACCCTGCAAACTACTTCGATGACCCGACGCTATGACGTATGATCGACGCCAGGAGCTGTGAGTGGACCAGGCACCTGTTATGCAACTCGAGGAGCTATGATAGGAGCGCGCACCATCACTCGCCTCCTGATTCGTTCCTAGACCATCATTGTTTAGTATATAAGACCCGAGTAGTGGGCATTCAAATCAGTCTCATTTGGAGTTGGGGAAGGTGAACTTGCAGCTGGAGGAAGACGGGGTGAAGTATTATAATGGGATTGTGACTGTCAGTCAGATTATATATGTGTGTGTTAAGTGTGAGATATGTGATTGGGACGTTAACGCTATTATTGTGTACTTAACTATTTGATTGGGAATTAACGTTAACGCTACTATTTATTTACTTAACTATTTGATTGGGAATTAACGTTAACGCTACTATTTATGTGCTTAACTATTTGATTGCGAATTAACGTTAACGCTACTATTTATGTACCGGTACTTAACTATTTGATTGGGAATTAACGTTAACGCTATTATTATGTACTTAACTATTTTAGTTGACTAACTTGTGGACTAAAGCAACTCTTTAAGTAATTGGGTTATGATGAAAGTAATACTATTGTTTTATATTAATACTTACGAGTTCTTTCATTTTCTTTCAATTAAGCTTACATTGCTTAACGGTGCTTAGTACGGTGATCCTATTGTCTCATATTAGTAATATCGCCTTAGACTAACATGGCTGTGTTAATATTACTTCTAGTGATTTCCTAAGCTGAAGAAAATTCTTTTAGCTTCAAAATATTATTTTTGCTTTTCATATTATTTGAGTGAGACCTGAATCGAATCTATGAAGCGATCCTGTAACTTAATTTACTCATCATCAAACCTCAATGTTACGTGGTTAAGAAATACATTTAACTAATTATTAAATATATATCTAACTTTTTATGTGACTTTGATATAAATCCTGATGATAATAATAATATAATACTGTTAACGTAAGACAAGAACCAAGAATAATTACATTAAATATAAATAAAAGGACATATAAGAAAACTATCTATTCATTTCAAAAAGGGTAAGAGACAGAAATATTCTTACTTTAATGTTTATCTTTCAAGACTTTTTATAGAATTAATAGTCCTTCTTTAGATATACTTCTTCGGTTCATAACCATAGCCTACTAAGCTTCGGTTAAATAATAATTCTTTATAAATACTACATGACTTTAATTAGTTTCAGTATTTGTCATAATTAAAGAGTATCCGTCAATAAAGGATACTAAGTCCTAAGATCCAAAAGGAAAGGAAGCAACAACAGGAAATAATTTTATTAGATTTTACTTTTGTTTTGCCTTCAGCTGACTGATACCTTAATATATATATCTGTGCTATCTAGATTCATCAAGTTAACCACTTGAGGATCAAGATACGTAACAATATATATATATCTATCTATCTATTGCCTGACGCCGTGATCCCACGAACGAACCGCCCCCATGCACCTCTGTCCCCAGTCAGTCGACGCCCCTCCTCCCAACCAGCACCGCCTTCATTCATATACTTCCTCACTCCATCCTTCCACCTCTCCTACGGTCTACCTCTCCCTCTCTGTCCTTCCACCTCGCTCTCGTACACCCTCTTAGTCATTCTCTCGCTTTCCATACGTTTCATATGGCCGAACCATCTCATGTTGTTCCTTTTCACACTTTCCAGAACATCTGCCTCCACACCACACCTCCTTCTTACTTCGTCATTCGTCTGTCTATCCCTCCATGTAACTCCTCACGCACTTCTCAACTAATTCATTTCCACCGCTCTCACTCTTGGTCTGAGTCTCTTCCCGAACGTCCATGCTTCGCTTCCGTTAGTTAGTTTCGGGATTACCACACTGTCATGCAAGGACTTCTTCACTTCCATACTGACCATCCTATTTCTTGTTACTGCTTTCAACGTTCCTACAACCTTCTTCCCCTGTTTTACCCTCTCCCACACTTCCTCATCCATAGTCCCATCTTTACTCAACACACTGCCCAGATACTAATAAGAGCTGACGATCTCCATAGCCTGACCGTTCAACTTCACCTCACACTCTGTGATTTCACCCCTTTCGAAGTCCATAACCTTGCTCTTCCCCGCATTTACCTTCAAATTCTGTTTTTTCGCACACTGTTCCAAACTCATTTACCATACCCTGCAACTCCCATTCATTATCGCTCATCAGAACTGTATCATCCGCAAACAGCAGTATAGGCAGCTTACACTCATTTCCCTCCCTTTTCAGCGATACACCAACATCCACTGCTCTTCCTAGTATTGTTTTCATGACTCCATCCATATATACAGTAAACAACCATGGGGACATCACACACCCCTGTTGCAACCCAACACTCAGGTCAAAGAACTCGCTCTGCTCATTCTCCACACGTACTGCCGCCTTTGCACTCTCATACATGCTCTTAACTGCTTTAACCCTTTACGAGCGGCCTATGAGGTTTATTTATATGTACCGCCCAGCGGGGTGTTTTTAGCCAAAATAGGGCTGTTTACGTGATCATTTTCATGCCTAAATAAGACCCAGAACGTAAAACAAGTATCTATCCCTGAAAGGGCATAAACAGAGCTTTCGAATGACACCATAACGATCCTTTTAGGATGGCTAGTTTTCTTGCAATAACCGTGCAACGCGAGTGCAAAAAGCATGTAATTAGCCACTTTCCCGATACAATTCCGTATATAGCGAGTGAGAGAGGTAGGAGGGAGGTGAGATTCGTGTCAGTAGGTTCGCCGCGGTGGTCTGGAGCAGTCATACACTCGCTACTCTCCTGCCACCACTTGTCTCTCTCTCTCAGCAACATTACGTGCTGAAATTGCCACTCGACCTATGTCGAGCGCCGCCACATAGTCCAGCTTTATTTAACTCGACTTAAGTTGCGCGCCGACTTTTAGGGGTTAAGCAACTTGCCATCTACTCCGTATATTCTAAATACTTTCCACATGCCTTCTCTATCCACTCTGTCAAAGGCCTACTCCAAGTCCATAAAGGCAACATACACCTTTTGTTGCTTCTCCAGATATTTCTTCACAACACAATTCAGGGTAAAATCTTATCTACACATCCTCTTCCCTTCCTAAAACCTCCCTGCTCGTTGCCTATCCATTCCTCAGTTCTCACTCTCAGTCTCTCAATCACTACCCTACTGACACCTTCCCTACTACGCTTAAAAGGCATATTCCTTGGTGGTTACCATACACTCCTCTTTCCCCTTTGCCCTTATATAGGGGGACTATTATGCCAGTCTTCCAGTCATCGGGTTCATTCCCCTTCTCCCATGCTATAGTTTGCACATTTTCCATACCCATTCGATCACTATCTCACCACCATACATCAACATTTCCCCACACACTCCATCTGTTCCTGGTGCTTTCCCCAACTTCCCTCTTTTCATGGCTTCCCACACTTCTGATCTCCTGATCCCCACCTCCTCCTCCACTACTTCTCCTCTTCTCCCTCCCATACCAAATACATATATATATATATATATATATAGAGTATATATATATATATATATATATATATATATATATATATATATATATATATATATATATATATATAGAGAGAGAGAGAGAGAGAGAGAGAGAGAGAATGCACAAGAAATAAAAAAGGTATCAATTGTTTTTAGAATAATCATTATGGCGCAATCATAAAGCTATACATGCAGTCTCCATAACAATTTAACCTTCAGGGTACGATCTTTGACGTAATCTTACTACAATTTGGCGTATGTCCCTAAATATATCCACATACAATAGAAGTTAATGCTTCCTTACACAGGTGAGGTATATATCACCCCCCTCCACCCTCCCGCCTCTTTCCCAACACATATACACACACACACACAGATAAACGCACAAACACACACACACACACACATACACACACACACACAGAACAATGCAAAAGCCTCTGAAATACAAGTATGCTTACTATTTCAGAGGACCAACATAAAGCGTTTATGAATATTTGAGTACCTCCACCACCGGCGAGCCCCTTTAATATTTACAGTTGTGCAGCACAATACCTGCTGTTGGGGAACTTGTCCGACCCTGCAGCAACAATCCTATATTCAGTTATGCCAAAGTTGTCACAGCTCACATTAACTTGCTTCCCTAGACTAGCAAAACCTATTTAGTAAGATAACGACCAGATTCGAATTGTTCTTGGCTGCGTAAACTTATCCGTATGAGCGTGCAGTCCTTATATGCTGGGAGATCAAGATTAAAACTTATATATTGGCTTCAATGAGTGGATGGAACTCGTTAGGCTTGGTCGGCAACTCATCTAGGGGCGAAAACCTTATCAAAATCTGGGTGGATGGGACTCGTCAGCCTTGGTCGGCAGCCTGTCTAGGGGAGTAAACCTATAGGCTTATACAAATCCATACAGCTTACCCAAAGGTGAAGCAGGTTAGTGGCACATCAATGTAGAAAAATAGTGCTAATAAGATACATTGAAGGCCTCAGAGTCGTACGGCATAAGTAGGAGAGAGGGAGAAATAGCACCGGAATCATCCAAGGTGAAATTTCTAGCGAAAGTTTGAGCGAAGAGTTCATCTTTGGCAGAGGAAGAAGTGATAGTTGTGCCAGCAGAGTGGAAAAGGGGAGGGAAAGACGAGGAAGAACAATTGTCGCTGAGGTATTTGGCTAGATGCCAGAAAGCTTGGGAAGAGCTAGCGTTGGATGTTCAGTGCATATATTATTGATGAAAGACTGTTTCGCAAATCGAAGGACAGATTTGGCTTGATTTCAGGCAGAAACACAAGAAGAATGAGATTCTTGAATATTAAGGCGTTGGTATTGTTTGAATGCTTCCTCCTTATTGTGGACAGCAGTAGAACAAGCGTGAGTAAAAGAAGGTTTTTAGAAAGAGAAATTGGAGATAGGACAGAACCCTGAGGAAAACAACAGAGTTGGTAGGATGAGGAACGAAACGATGACCATTGACAACCGCAGCTATGAAACGGCCAGAAAGAAAATTAGAGATAAAGGCACAGATGGAGGTATAGAAACAGAAGGAGGGTTGCTTAGAAATAAAAAATGTGTTTCAGACTCTATTGAAGGCCTTCGATATGTCTAATGCAATAGAAAGTTTTCACCGAAGTCCCGAAAGGAGGATGACCAAGAGTTAAAAGATAGGGAAGAAGATCACTTAAGAGGGGAGTGGAGAGGGAGGAATAGCACTGGAATCATCCAAGGTGGAGTTTCTAGCGAAAGTTTGTTCGAAGAGTTCTGCTTTGTCAGAGCAAGAAGTGATGGTAGTTCCATCAGAGTAGAATAGGGGAGGGAAAGATGAAGAATATAAATTGTTGAACAGGTTAGATGCCAGTAAGCTTGAGAAGAACTATAGTTTGATAGATCATTGCATTTATCATTGATGAAAAAGTGATTGGCAAGTCGAAGAACAGATTTCACTTGATTCCGAGCAGAAATATAGGAAGAATTAAGTTTTTTAGTTTGAAGGTGATGGTACCATTTGAATGCTTCCTCCTTTTTGCGGACAGTAGTAGAATAAGCTGAGAAATAAAAAGGAATGTATTATTTTGCCCGTGAGGATTACCTCGGTAATAAGTTCAGCACTCTCCGAGTACCCGGCCAAGGAAGCAAAAATTACTCCATGGGAAATCAAAGAAGTACTGCTGAAGAGCCTCCCAGTCAGCAGCGCCAAAGTGCCACATACGCTGCCAGCTGGGAGGATCGGGTGGACATACTGGAGAGATAGGACAAGTGTCAGAGATAAGTTTATGGTTGGAGGAGCCCAAAGAAGAGAAAAGAACGACAGTATAAGTTGAAGGGTTAGAAGTTAGAAACAAGTTAAAAAGGGAATCATAGCCAGAAAAACAGGAAGAGAAGCAGAAGCAATAAATACATATGAAGAAGAATGGAAAATAAAAACCAACATAAACAAATTCACAATACTACAACTAGGAGAAAAAAACACCTATATATGTAAATAACAACAGAGTCGAAGATGCGCAGAAAGGAAAAATACTCGGGCTACACATAACTACCCAAGGCTATATTCAACACATCACAGAAAGAAAAGGCCTAGCCATAGCAGCTCTGGGTAAACTATTCAGATTCAGAGATATGAACATACAAATAAAAACTCACCTTGTAAAAGCCTATGTAATCCCAATATTAGAATACCCCCCTATTTCCACACACACCATGAGCAAAAACCAAATCACACGCTTACAAAAAATACAAAACAAAGCCCTAAGATTCGCCACAAACCAAAGATACCCCTATACAATGACGACACAACAAATACACTAATATACAAACACACTACCATTAAATATCCGACTCCATAGACAAGCAACACAAATATGGCACAAACTAGAACTATCACAAGACCCAACTCTAGAGAAAATTAAGGAAAATTATGCACAACAACCAAATTTAAAATTCAACAACTGGTTTAAAAGCAGTCTAAATAAAATAAACACAGAAGAAGAACCACAGCCAATTTATTAATAAAAAAAAAAAAAAAAAAAAAAAAAAAAAAAAAAAAACATACAGTTTATGTTCAGTATATTAAGTGTTGGTTGACGACCGACCGTTTGACTTCAATGTTCTCTTCGAGCGGTAGTCCCTGGAAACGAGTGCATTATTTGAAGCTTCATTCGGTGTTTAATCAATTCTTGATAATAATAATAATGATAATAATAATAACAATCACACCTTAGTTCCTTAGCTAGCAACCAAACAGCAAACATAAATAAAATACACCACTTGCCCCAACACAAAAACATGTTTCAAACACACAACATAGCAAGGTGGTCTGCCCACCAACTGTTACTCTCCTACTTTCCTTCAAACTTTCCTCCTTTTCTCTTCCCTCTCCCCCCCCCCTCTCCTCCCCCCCCCCCTTAAACCCACCTAGGGTAAAAAAAAAAAAAAAAAAAAGGTCAAGAATGTTGGGCCGATCTTAGAAGCTATCCTGGGTACGGGTGGGGTGCTGAGACATTTAGGATAGACAAAATATAGGCTACTAGGCTTGTTGACCAGGTTGGTCAGTAATATGAGATGAGAGCCATTGGCGGTGGTGAACGTTGAAATCTCCTAAGGTGGAGATTCCTGCGAAAGGAGAGATGAATAGGATGTGTTCCACTTTGAGTTTAAATAGTCAAATAATTTTGGAAAGTCAGTAGAGTTAGGGGACAGATAGACAGCACAGAAGTATTTAGTATGAGAGTGATAAGACAGTTTGAACCATAAAGCTGAGAATGCAGAGGAGTCAAAGTCAGGAACACTGGAGCAAGTGAGTTTGTTGCATACACAACCTCTGCCTTTGGCTTTGAAACTAGGATAGATATAGTAGGAGGTTACAGAGAAGGGCTTGCCATCAGTAGTCTCAGACAGCTGAGTTTCGGTGAGAAAGAGATCAGGGTTGGCAGAGGAGAGGTGGTGTTCAACAAAGTAGAAGTTAGAGTAAAGGCAGCGAATGTTGTAGAAGTTGATAGTGAGAGTGTCAGGCCGTGGTCCAAGACATTTTGATGGGTTGTTGGGTGTGGGTGTGTGTTGCTTATTTTCTGTTCGTTAACTGTGTATTATGAGTTAACCTTTGTTTTGAGTGCCACTGGGGTCTTTTAACCAGTGGTGGGTGCGCTCCGGTGGGACCGGTAATGCGGCAGCGCTCACGCACTCCTTTGGTCAGCCGACCCGATGCGCTTCCCGCTCTGCGCTCCTGCGCTCCCAAAAATAGGTATATAATAACAAAAAGTAAAAAACAGCTTCTAGAAGTTATTTAATTATTTACCTAAATTAATACAATCCTTTGTCTTTCACTTCATTAAATAAAAAAAATAAAAAAAAATAAAAAAAAATCGTCATGGTGTCTTTCTGAAGTTTAAGTTTCTCACTTTCTCAGTTTCTGTAATTCTTTATGTCATATCAATGATATGATTGATATCATTGTGACATTGTGACTGTCCATTGATATCTATGATATGACATAAAGAATTACAGAAACTGTCCAAACTGAGAAACTTAAACAGTTAAACTTATCAAGCTAACAAGCCTAACAATACAATAACAACATGATTAGTTGATTACATGATTAAACGATTAATAATTTAATATCATAATATGATATGATTGATATGATGATATCATTATTAATTTATTAAAATTTAATATTATTATTAATTCATTATTATTATATTTTAAAGTTTGTAGTCCTGCGACTCCTGCTCCATCAGCTCTTTAGGCTCATAGTACCCCAGCAGCTTCATGTTGCCTCGCTGACATGACTGTACACGATAATGACGTTCTTGAACCTGTTGTTGACAGAAAAAATCGCTTCCGGAGCGCCAGAAAGGAGCGCGAAATTCAAGCTGCTCCGCGCCTCCTCTCCGAGTTCAGATTTTTGCCACTCCTCGCTCCGCGCTCCTCTATATTGGTAGTGCGCACCGGATCGCAGAGCGCAGAGCGCCAAATCGGCGCGCCCACACCCACCACTGCTTTTAACCTCTTCTATACCGGATCGTCTTTTTTGTTTTCTTCTAGCTATATTTAGGCGATTTTGTGCAGATTAAGAAGGATCTGTGGTAGTAAAAAGGGTTAAGTGAGACAGTTATAAGCCTGTGAATTGCTGGAGGCCCTTTATAACTGAATACAATCGTCTAATACTAGCCAGAATAAAGTTAAAAGAACGGCACCGGTAAAGAAGGGGTTAAAAGTTTTTTTTTAGGCTCTGGATCTTAAGAGTCCCGTCGCCTTTACCAAGTAAAACCTCTTAAGAGTCTCGGCGACGTTCCCGGGTTAATAGGACAGGAATGCTAAGAGGGCCTGCTCGATCAAAAATTGCAATAATTCCTTTTTTTTCAATCCTGTAAGTACGCTAATCTAGAAACCATCCAACCTTCTAACTTTGCCAAAATACCTTACATTAATTTTTACCTAGCCCATAATTAACATAAGGAGAACTGATATATCACATCACGATGTGTTCATTCCAAACAAAGATTACAATAAAACTTCCCAGTCCCCATTTCGATGTCAAAAAAAATGGGGCTCCAAGTTTGGACTTACAAATTATGTTTAGTGGGAATTTTTTTAAATTTTGTGTTGTTGGACGTATATTGATTTGAGTTATTTTAGGAACGCATTGTGGGTTATGGGTAGGTTTTGTGCTAAGGAGATGGATTTGTTGTGGATGTTATGTGTTAGATGCTATAGGATATTATGACGGTTATTGTGTTGTGGTGAAAGTTGTGGTGAATGATGTGTTGTAGTGATAGGTGTGTTGTAGTGAATATTGTGTTGTAGTCAATGTTGTGTTGTAGTGAATGATGTGTTGTGGTGAATATTGTGTTGTAGTTAATGTTGTGTTGTAGTTAATGTTGTGTTGTAGTGAATGTTGTGTTGTATAGAATGGTGTGCTGTAGTGAATGTTGTGTTGTGGTGAATGTTGTTGTAGTGAATATCGTGTTGTAGTGAATGTTGTGTTGTAGTGGATGATGTGTTGTAGTGAATATTGTGTTGTATTGAAGGTTATGTTGTAGTAAATGTTGTGTTGTAGTGAATGTGGTGTTGTAGTGAATGTGGTGTAGTGAATGCTGTGTTGTGGTGAATTTTGTTGTAGTGATTGTTGTGTTGTAGTGAATGTTGAGTTGTAGTGAATGTGGTGTTGTAGTGAATGTTGTGTTGTAGCGATTGTTGTGTTGTAGTGAATGTGGTGTTTTAGTGAATGTTGTGTTGTGTTGAATTTTGTGTTGTATTGAATGTGGTGTTGTAGTGAATGTGGTGTTGTAGTGAATGTTGTTTTGTAGTAAATGTGGTGTTGTAGTGAATGTTGTGTTGCAGTGAATGTGGTGTTGTAGTGAATGTGGTGTTGTAGTGAATGTTGTGTTGTAGTGAATGTTGTGTAGTGAATGTGGTGTTGTAGTGAATGTGGTGTTGTAGTGAATAGTGTGTTGTAGTGAATGTTGTGTTGTAGTGAATGTTGTGTAGTAAATGTTGTGTTGTAGTGAATGTGGTGTAGTGAATGTGGTGTTGTAGTGAATAGTGTGTTGTAGTGAATGTGGTGTAGTGAATGTTGTGTTGATAGTGTAGTGAATGTTGTGTTGTAGTGAATGTTGTCTTGTAGTTGTAGTGAATGGTGTGTTGTACTGAATGTTGTGTTGCTTCTGAGCCTTCGGATGTCAAAAGCTCAGTGCCCCAAGGAACAGTGCTAGCGCCCCTTCTGTTCCTCATACTAATTTGCGACATAGATACCAACACCAGACACAGTACGGTGTCGTCTTTTGCTGATGACACAAAATTAAGCAAGATAGTAAACACACAAGAGGACACGGGCCGACTGCAGGAAGACATGAATGTAGTGTTCCAGTGGAACAGGGAAAACAACATGCAATGCAATGAGGAAAAATTCCAATTAATACGGTACGGAGATAATAATGGTGTTAAAGAAATTACAAATTACTTAACAGAATCTAACCACATAATAGAACGGAAAGACAGTGTGAAAGACCTTGGGGTATTAATGTCTGAAAATATGGGTTTCAAAGTACATAACCAGGTCAAAGTGGCGGCTGCGAAACGTCTAACGGGTTGGATTCTGCGTACTTTTAAAACACGCGGTGAATTGCCTATGATAACGCTCTTCAAATCTCTAGTGCTACCGCGGCTTGAATACTGTAGCGTATTAACATCCCTATACAAAGCAGGTGAAATAAATGACGTAGAGAGTGTACAAAGAAATTTCACTTCGCATATAAGTTCGATAAAACATCTACACTATTGGGAGCGTTTAAGAGCACTGAATCTGTACTCACTGGAACGTAGAAGAGAACGTTACCTAATAATATACACATGGAAAATCGCAGATGGTTTAGTACCAAACCTACATACTCCGATAGTCATGAAATTCAGTGATAGGAGAGGCTGGGAATGCGAAATCCCCCGGATGAATAACAGGGGTGCTATGGGCTCTCTGCGAGAGGGCTGGTTATCACACAGAAGCCCACGGCGAGTAAGAGACATGAGGGACATCTCGTTAGACAACTTCAAGAGAGCCCTAGATGTCGAACTGCAAAAAGTGCCAGACGAGCCCATCCTTGCAAGGGAGCGAGCTGTCGCTTCAAACAGTCTACTGCACCAAATCACCACCCATAACGAGGGGCGTCGCGCTCCTTGGTGCCGCTAGAGGAGAGGCGAACACATCCAAAGGTAAGGTATCCAAAGGTTGTAGTGAATGGTGTGTTGTAGTGAATGTTGTGTTGTAGTGAATGTTGTGTTGTAGTGAATGTTGTGTTGTAGTGAATGTTGTGTTGTATTGAATGTTGTATTGTAGTGAATGGTGTGTTGTAGTGAATGTTGTGTTGTAGTGAATGTTGTGTTGTAGTGAATGTTGTGTTGTATTGAATGCTGTGTTGTAGTGAATGTTGTGTTGTAGTTAATATTGTGTTGTATTGAATGTTGTGTTGCAATGAATGTTATGTTGTAGTGAATGTTGTGTTGTATTGAATGTTGTGTTGTAGTGAATATTGTGTTTTATTGAATTTTGTGTTCCAGTTAATGTTGTGTCACATGATGTGTTGCGGTGAATGTTGTGTTGTAGTGATATTTGTGTATGTATGAATTAGAGTATTAGACAAAAGGCAAAGCTGCCTTTTAACCCGTGGAGCCCCGGCTAGTTTTGTATTGTTTGTTCACCAGAACCCGGCCGGTTTTCAAAAAATGGTTTTATTCCAGAAACACTAGCGAATGGGTTAGGAATGAAGGAAAAACCACGAAAAACCGCTCAAAAAGCTTAAAGAATGGTCCTACAGAGCCCCCGAAAACGTATTTTACAAGAGTAAAAAAGTGAAGGCAATTACCCCAAAAAACAGGTTATTGCGCACTCACGCGCACGCACGTGGACTTTGAGAGTTTTCAACCATCGGCACGGTTGCGTGGGATACGTACACAGTTCCCATACAAATCTGAGCCCTCTCGAGTGGCTACACCTGAGGTTACGGTCGGAGCAATTAGGGTGACTCGTCAGACGCGTCGCTGGGGCTGTGCGTTACATACATCGCCGACGCGCCAGACGCGTCGCTGGGGCTCCACGGGTTAAAAGAGTGACAGAGCAAATATATATATATATACAGTATATATATATATATATACTGTATATATATATAATTATATATATAATTATATACCGGTATATATATATATATTTTTTTTTTAAGAAGTGTAGTGTCCTTGTTGTTGTAGTTAAATTAATTAAAGGAGGCGATTGTGAGAGATAGCTGGATTACTCTCTGTGTAGGTGAGACATAAACATAAACAGAAAGGGAAGCCAGTCAAATGAAACATGTTTCCACCAACTCCTTATCAAATCAAATGCCTACAAGGCCTCTCCTGGGTATTGCCCAGCTCGATTGGTGTCTACAATCTCCCAAGTGGTGTTGTAGTGGATATTGTGTTGTATTGAATGTTATGTTGCAGTGAATGTTGTGTTGTAGTGAATGTTGTGTTGTAGTGAATGTTGTGTTCTAGTGTGAATGTTATGTTGTAGTGAATGTTGTGTTGTAGTGAATGTTATGTTGTAGTGAATGTTGTGTTGTAGGGAATGATGTGTTGGAGTGAATGTTGTGCTGTAGTGAATGTTGTGCTGTAGTGAATGTTGTATTGTAGTCAGGAATGTTGTGTTGTAGTGAATGTTGTGTTGTAGTGAATGGTGTGCTGTAGTGATAATTGTGTTGTAGTGAATGTTGTGTTGTAGTGAATGTTGTGTTGTAGTTGTAGTGTTGTAGTGAATGGTGTGTTGTAGTGAATGTTGTGTTGTAGTGAATGTTGTGTTGTAGTGAATGTTGTGTTGTAGTGAAAGTTGTGTTGTAGTGAATGTTGTATTGTAGTGAATGTTGTGTTGTAGTGAATGTTGTGTTGTAGTGAATGTTGTGTTGTAGTGAATGTTGTGTTGTAGTGAATGTTGTATTGTAGTTGTTATGCCCTGATTCTATGCAGGATTAACAATGGATACAGGTGAGTTCTACTCCACTGGGACTTCCAAGTTCAAATAAGTACATATAAAATACAAGAAAAACAGAGGATAAGTATATCGCAAAATATGGTTTAACCCTTTCGCTGCGGGTGACGTTCTGGAACGTACTGGCAAGTTACAGCAATTTCCAGGCTTTAAAAGCCTGTAAAAAACGTAAAAATCGAGTGTCAGTGGGCGGGAGCATGAGGGGCCCACCTCCGTCCCTCAGAGAAGCGAGCGGCTCACTGAGGTAGACTGTGTCTCGCGCGGGTCTCTCTGTCTCTCACAACAGTGTAGCCAAGCGAGCGAGTGCTACCAAATAGCGGATTTCCCGCGTTTCACTGGCACCGCTGAGGGTGAACCAGACCACGTACGGGGCCCGTTCTGGTCTCATTTTGAAGCTACTTTCGCCTAGTTTTCGGCAGAATACAGTTCATTTAATGCAGATGTTTGATTTATCATTCAGGAGTGCCTGAATATGCCCTAAATAGCACAAACATAGCCGCAGCCAATGGGTTAAGAATACAGCTTTATTTCTCCTGCACTATATATGAAAAATAATCTGAAACCAAGAACATGGGACACATATCACTGCCAGTGAATAGTACTTAAGTTTATCACTTACTCCTAGCACAGTTACAGAGCTAGATAGGGAGCAGGTATTTTGTCCAACTTCACTTAGTAATCGAGATAGTTTTAAGACACTGGGAGTGGATTGAGAGAGAAGTATTTCTAGGAGTGGGGTGACCACTGTCCCTTTTCTTCAGGAATGTCACTGTGTTTCAAGTTCAAGGTCAAGTACCCCTGATAGGTATGCAGTCGTGTCGTATAGAGAACGTAGAGTCGATGGTGGACTCTGAAAAATTTTCAAACACTCTGGTGAATTTTGGCAGAGTCGCTGACTTCTCAAAAGCAGGTTAAAATGAAATAATTCAAAATTGAATCACTCTTTGTTGGCTAATTGTTCTTCCGGATCACGCGTACTGTAGGTGAGTACAACTCGTAGCTTTCTAATCTAATTATTAACACTTGTATAGATTTATAAGTAGTTAAGACACTTTTGGAAAAACTGTTTATTTCGGGAGAAAACTTGGATTTTTAGTCAGAGTCGCTGAACGTTGGAAATCAGCTTAAGTATCGCAAATTTAGTTTCTTCACATGTGTTTGTAAATTTCATTAATCGATTTTAGGAGTATAGTTGGTTGTTGGAAGGAACATAATAATTCTTATGGGGTTATATATTCTTGAATTTTGCTACGCTATTCGGAGAACTAATTCTTTTCGTTCTGCTTCAATTATTTTGACTTAGGAGTATTTGTTCACTTTCTAGATACTCTGGTTGGACTCTTGTTGATTTTTTGTTCACTCGACACTTTTCCTACTTTTTGTCACTCTATCTTCTTCTCTTGATCTCTTGGCGTGGTAACTTCTCTGGTGATGTCTCCTGTGAACACTTCAGGAGGTGGTTGGTTCTCGTCGTCTGCTTCCCTATGTGCCGTCTAGGTGGGCCGGCTGTGTGGAGTAGTTACAGATGGGTTGATTGGGCTTGAGATCTTAAGTATGGCTCCGTAACATACCGTCTGGCGAATTACTGTTGGGCACCGTACCGAACTAACGCGAGTATTTCAGAGGTAGGAGAAACTACTCGACTGTTCTGATCAGTATATCAACCGTTGATGAAGTCCTGTTAAGTTACTCTCGGGCTAGGATCTTAAATATCGAGTCTTATGTGGTCGATATCGGACGAACGCAGTAAGTTCAGTGTGAGTGATCTTACTGTCTGCCCTGATCTTTATGAGAGGTTCGGGGGACCCGTGGCGGTGTTTAAACCTTTAAGTTACACAGTTGTGTGGGATGCCACAGACTCAGTGCACCAAGGAGTTGTCTCTGCAGAGTGCCCGTGAGGGTATCTTGCCAAGCCCTGTCTCTAACACAGCGGTCTCAGAAGCTTGAGACTACCTGTGCCGAGTGGCAGTGTCCACTTTCAATAAATGAAGAATAGAGAGGGTGCCAGGCCGTAGTCTCAACTCTTCACTAGCGAAAAATGTAACCTCGCGGTGGAGCCAATGTCACGTCGGCATGCCAGACGACGATAAAGTTCCTTGACACTTTCGTACGAGTGTGCACTTGGACTCAGTAAACCAGAGAGGGCGGCAGGCCGGAGTCTCTCTACTTTTCCTAAGGAAAGTGAAGCCTGACAGAGACTATGTTCGCACTGGCATGCCAGACGTCAACAGAGTTCCTCTATCAGGACACTGGTACCTTCCCACCCTAGAGAATATTGAGGACGGCAGGCCGGACTCCTCAACTTCTTTTAGAGATGGTGCTGGTGTGGGCTTTCCTTAGAGAAATTGACAAGCAGGAGCGGCAGGCCGGTATCCTCCTTCCCAACCTCTGAATTAGAAAGAGAAATCGACAGGCAGTTAACTCTCTTCCTAACCCTGTAGGAAAGTTGTTCCTATCTCAGTAGCTGTGTGTCGGTCTAGCATGCCTGATGAAGACTGAGTTACTGGGATAGGCCACAGCTATCGATAACTTGTAGTCTGAGAAGAAATTTTTGGCAGGCAAAACACTTTCTCACTAGACTAGTTAGTAACTGCCTAAGTAGGGTATCTGCGCTAGCTAGGCATGCCTTTCTCTAACGAGATCCCGAGTATAGGGTTTTGGGGGTCACTGTCTCAGTATATGTGTGTCTTTCTAGCATGCCAGATGAAGACAGAGTAACTGGGACAGAACTCAGTTAACAGGGACTTGTAGTCTAAGAAGAAAGTTTCAGCAGGCCGTACACTTTCCCACTAGACTAGCTAGTAACCGCCTATGTAGGGTGTCTACGATAGCTAGGCATGTCTTTCTCTAACGAGATCCCTAGTATAGGGTTTTGAGGGTCACTGTCTCAGTATATGTGTGTCTTTCTAGCATGCCAGATGAAGACAGAGTAACTGGGACAGAACTCAGTTAACGGGGACTTGTAGTCTAAGAAGAAAGTTTCGGCAGGCCGTACACTTTCTTACTAGACTAGCTAGGAACCGCCTAAGTAGAGTCTCCACGTTAGCTAGGCATGCCTTTCTCTAACGAGGATCCCTAGTATAGGATTTTACTCACAGACGGTATGTTTGGGCTTTCGGCAGGCCGGTCAGTCCAACTGAATGGAGGGTAATCTTAAGACTTCATAAGTTGGCATGCCAGTTCTTTTGAAGCCTCAAAATTGCTTGACTTTCCTCAGAAATCCTGAACTGGTATTGCGGATTACTGAGTGCACTCCTCCGGTACCTTTAGGATGGTAAGGGCATGAGGAGGTATCCTAGATGGGGTCCTTGAACCCTTCTTGCACTGTTGGTCAAGGTCTCCTTCAATATAAGGACATTACTCGGTGGTGGTGTGATGAGTAAGGTCAATTTGTGTTCCTAGAGTAGGCTACTTCATCAATGGTTAATTATAAATTCATAGGGGGTTTGCATTACTTCAATAGAACTCTGTAAAACAATAATAGTGAGTGAACTGAATGAATTCTGAACTTTTGGTTCTCGGGAAGGATTGGTGGTGTCGGGTGCATTTAAGGTGTGTCGTGTGCACCTGACAAATGAGGGCAATGATGTGCGCGAGACAGCGTTATTCCTTCTCCCTCCTTCTCGTGGTGGTGGTGGTTGGATTTTACTACGGATCTTGATTGGCAGTAATTTTAGGTAGGAATATGTAAATCTCCCTCGGCATGGTGTTGTCTACAGGGGTGTTTACGTATCTAACTTTCCCGGTTCGTGTTGGTAGGCGTGGGTGTACAGACGGTATTTAAACGTACGGAGCGCCCTCTCTCGGGGAGCGGCAGATCTCCCGCGTTATTTTTACTCGGAGACGATTATTTACAGGGTATTCTTATATAGAAAGAAACGTGTGGTTTGTGTAACTAGTAAACTAGTTGAAGAGTGTAAAAACAAGGCATGTGTATATATGTGTGGAAAAACAGTGTTCCAAGATCTATCGAAGTATAGGTTCACATCTTATTGCATAACATAGTTTTCATACAGGCATATAATGGTTTCATCTGGCATTGATTTCTTCGGTAGCGAAGATACGCGTTTCTTCTTAACTTCTACTTCTCTATTCTCCCCGAGTTATATGGTGAGGTGGGGAGAAAAGGAAAACACAAGAATACATGGATCATAGTTGGTCTTCGATGGTGAAGACAATGTTTGTTTATTACAATGTACAGGGTCATGATGACATTTACTATATATTATATCAAGAAGTACATATTGGAAAAATAGGAGAGAAGTATAGGTGGTTCAGAAATGGATACTGAACCTCAGCTTCCTCTTCGTGGTGGTAGAGTAGGAGACAGCGTACGCTTTGATGTGGTGGGGCGTTCTTCTTCCGGAGCGGCTTCTCGCGCCTGCTTCCGGTTGTTCCTCTGTCTTCTCTCTCGTCTTCTTCAGGCTCTGCGATGGCCTCTTGGGCTCTTTCTCCTCCGGGGATTCTTCCTCTCGATCTCTTTTTCGAGGTATTTTACTTCCGACCTCCCCTTGTAAGGCCCGTCCTCGGGCCTCAGGTGCAAATGTTAATAAATTGCCCTGGGCGCGTATTAAGAGAAGTAGGGAGATGTGTGTCCACCACCTCAGCGATCTTGCGTCGGGCGTCTTCATGGGATCCACCAGGACAGCAATGTGGTCTTTGGTGTACGGTTCCAACGAGGCCATGAAGGCTTCGTGTATGTTCCGTATTCTTGTGAAATTTATGGAGTCGTTGGACCATTTCACTCTCTTAATGAATGGAGTGAAGGGCATGGTGATGGAGGTAGTAGACAGGAACTCAGCAGGGGTTGTGTCGGTGGTGGTGGTGGCTGGGTGAATGACATTCCTAGCTCTGTTAGCCGGAAGGTCATGACCTCTTGCGAACGCAAAGGTAGCAGGTAGGCTGGTTGGTTGGCATGGGGGCAAATTTTGTGTGTGTGGAGCGGAAATTGTGTTAGTTTTGTGGTGTACTTTATGGATTTTAGTCTGCTTAAGAGGGCGAATGGCGTTTATTTGGTTGTGATGGTATGGATGTGTGTCGGGAGTACGGATTGTGGACAATGTCTGTGTGAATCGGTTGGGTGGTTTACTTAGTCGACCTGATTTAGTGCGAATAGCTCCGCGGAGAGGTATTTAGTACTGGTGGTAGATGATGGCAACGGGGATGCTGGTTTAGGATTGGAAGTGGAAGGGGGAAGAGATAGAGGTTTTTGAGTAGAATTGGGAGAGTGTGTTGGTGTTGGAGATAGAGGTGTTATTTGTATGGTAGAAGAAAATGGAGATGAAGTTGGAGGAGCTAGACGAGATGGTGTTGGTATTTGAAGGGGTAAAGAAAACGAAGTTGAGGGTTGGGATGGGGAATAGGGAGTAAGGATAGGGGGGGAAAGTGAGTTTTGCAGGGTGGTAGGGAAAGACATTGTTATTGGAAGGTGAGGCGGAGGTGTTGGTGAGGTTATTCGAGGTTGGGATGTTGGTTGTAGAGGGATAGGTTTACTTTTTGTAAGTGGCAGGGCTTTAGCCTTGATGTGTAAAGGCTGGGGAAGGTGATGTCTAGGGGAGGAAGAAGGTAATCTTGAAGTGGAGCGTGGAAGGGCAGAGGAGGAGGTTGACTTGGGGGGTGAGGTGAGTGGTGACGTCATCGGGCGGCGTTTCTTTGCAGGTGGGGATGATGTTGGGGAGGATTCTGGAGAAGGATGAGGTTGAGGTGAGGGGGTTTTTCGGCTTGATGGAGCACGTTTGGACCTGAAGGGTGTGGGAATTACGTTTTTTCGCAATTTTCCACGCGGTCTTAGTTTATAGCGGGAAGTGGTGGGTTGTGGGGCATGAGTTGTAGGAGGTTTACGGTTGGTGGCATCTGATGTAGGGGGGCTTGTGGAGATATTGTGAGAAGCGGGAAGTGGGAGTGGTGTTCTTGGCGTGTGTTGGATTATCTGTTGTGTTGTTTGAGGGGTAATTTTTGGAATAGCGGGAAGCAATGGGGGCATAGGGACTAGCGGAAGGTTAGGAGACCCCATGTCGTCCTTAGCATGGGGTATAGTGGTTGTTGCTGGTGGGTCAGGAGTCTGGTTTGTCTCTTCTGGTGGTGGTGGTATGGTATCGTGATGAAGGGGTGAATATCTCCTCACGAATCTGTTTCTGTAGGTTCTGAATTCCCCGTGGTAATTTATGATGACATGGAAGGGGTTGGGTATTTTTTCGATTGAATATGGGCCCACATATCGTGGGTCAAGTTTGTTAATGACAGGTAACTTGGCGACCATGATGGTGTCACCAATAGCAAAGGGGTTTTGTGGGGTGGAGACATCGGTTGTGACGTCTTGACAGGTTTGTGCAGTGTGGAGGGTATTTTTCAATTGCTGGAGGGGGTCATGGTATGCTGGGTGGTCGGGGAAGTTGCAAGATGTCGGAATGGAAGCAGTAATGGCACCACTCCATAGACGCGTTCGTGGGGAGAGATTCCGTCTTCTCGAGGCCAAGAGTTTAAGTCCCACTGAATCATTTTTACTTGGCTGGGCAAGTCAGTTGTTTATAATTCAATCATTTTCGTTCTTAGCTAATTGTTAATAGATCGGTGGCTCCGTTCACAGATGGCGTTCCCTTGGGGCCAATAAGGGGAAGAGTGTTTCACCTTAACTAGCAGGGGTACCCGGCGTTGCCCGGGTACTACCACCACTACTACTACCATAATCACCATCATCAATCACTACTACCACAATCATCACAGTACTACTACTACTACCATAATCACCGGCCTTGACCTCCCTGTGCCTCATTAAACGGCGACCTCGATTTCGGCCGCTAAATGACCTCCGATTTGGGATCTGACCTCATCCGTACCCCCATTTTGGGAGGCTGCGAACAACTTTCGTTCCATACACCTTTCTCGATCGGAGGCCTACTTCTGCCCCAAACGACCATTTAAAAAAAACAAAAATTCAATTTCCGCCTCGAAACGACCTCCGATCGTGGCTTCGCCCCCTCTATGACCTGACCCCGGTCAATTGACACCCATATGCAAAGTTTCAGCTCCCCAGGTCCAAAACTGCGGCCGCCTATTAAGAACACACAGACAAACAGACACACAAACTGATTTAATAATATAGATTCCACATTTGAAGGTGAATGCCTCCCATATTTGTCCTGTGAATTCTGGGGCGTTGTCGGACACCAGTGCTAAGGGCAGCCCAAACACAGGAAAAACTTTAGTGGCTAGTAACTCGGCCACTGTTATTGCAGAATGGTCTTTGCTCGGGCAGGCGATCAAGAACTTCGAGTAAACGTCCACGAAAGTAACGATGAAACGTTTTCCGTGACTGGGTGGAAAAGGTCCCATGACGTCTAACGAAAGTACTTGCCATGGTTTATGGGCAGAGATAGTTCCGGCTGGCCCTGGGGTTTTGCATCTATCTTTTCCCATGGCACAGGATTTGCAGGCCTCGGTTACCCTTTTTGCAATACCTGAAGGATTAACCGTCCAGTATTGATTTTGGAACACCTGGAGCATCTTCTTTTGTCCCAACTAGATACCGTTTCCCTCATGGACGGAGATCATGTATTATTGGGCAATGGCGGGTTCTACAATAATATGTCCGGACTCGGTGGTTAATTGATCTCCCCATCGACAAATATGTTGGAATATGTGACGAGGGATCCACTTCGGTTTTATTTCCTTATCCCAGAGTTGTAAAAGGGTGGGCTCTGGTGGTGAGGGTTCTTCCGTCTGTGCAGATGAGTCATGGTTAGTGGGTTGTAGTGCGGCTAGGTTGGTGGGTGGCGGTTCTGGGACAGGTAAACGTGACAAAGCGTCCGCGTTTGTATGTAGCTTTCCTGGCCTATAATATATTTCAAAGTGATACTCCTCTAAGGCTTCTCTCCAGCGTACCAAGAGGGCAGAGCTGGTTTCGCAATGTCTAAGCCATTGCAGGGACTGATGGTCTGTGATGACGTCTAATTTGGCCCCTAACACAAAAGATCGAAAGTGGTTCAGGGCCCAGATCAGTGGCGGCTCGTCCATGAGAGCTGTTGAGCTGCAGACCTCCCTGGCTCACAGCACTGTCAGGCAGATGATTATGATAGACACAGGAGGTTAATATTTGACAACATACATTTGAAAATACTAAGCATTTGTATACTATTCAGCAGCTTGCTATGTTAATATTTGTTAAATTCTAACCTCAATTAAGCAGATTTCATAAGTATAACATCTAGTACCGTACAAGAGTTTTCCCAGCCGCAGTGGCGTCACCAAAAGACTCTATGAGCTGCACCAGCATCAGCCCTCAGTCTTGTGTTGACATATGCAGTGTTTATACGTGTTTATGAATAGACTAGGCCTACCATTAGTCTAGGGACACGATTTTATTCAGTTTATTAAACACCTTGCAGGCATTCCCTTAGCCTATTTAAGACTTCAAATTTTTTCCCTTTTTTCATAATCAGTGATGATTTTCTATGTTTCTAGCTCGGCCTACCTGGCTGTAGGCGATGTTCTTAGCTTATAAAGGAACTTCTGAAGTTTATGAACAAATAATTTAGCAAAAATACTGAAAATTTCAGAATTATAAGTTATTTTGTTTTTATATTTTGTCGTCCCTGTTTTAGTTAAGTTTGTTTTGCAAGCTTTACATTATTATTACAAAGCTTCGATCGTGGCTTTTGGTTATTTCTAACTAGGCTATGCTGTATTATTATTATAATCATAGGTTGATTGAGCGTAATGGCAAATAGTTAGATGTTTGCAAAACATTAGTTTTTCTCATTTGACACTTAGCAAAAATATTGATAGGAAATTAAAACGAAATTAAGACCTACACCATTGTTATCTTTTGAACAGTATGCAAAGAGAATAAAGTAAGTACAGTAGTAATGTTTTAAGTTTATAACATAATTTTACTGATATTACTGATATATAGGAAAGCAGTCCCTCCATATTATTTTATACGAGCCGCCACTGGCACAGATGACACCTAAACATTCTCGCTTGATGGCTGCGTAGGTTTGCTGTGCAGCATTCAAGGTCGAACTGGCATATGCGATGACTTGTTCCTTTCCGTCTTGTACTTGGGCTAGCACTGCGCCAATGGCGTACAAAGAAACATCGGTATATAATCGGAAATGTTGTTGGTAGTGTGGAAAAGCTACGGTCGGGGCTTGCACTAACTTCTCCTTCAAGTTCTCGAATGCTAGGTTGCGCTCGGCTGTCCATTCAAATGGGGTGTCTTTATGGGTCAATTGATGGAGGGGACGAGCAATTTCGGCGAATTTGGAACAAATTGTCAGTAGTAGGTGGCTAATTCTAGAAAAGACCTCATACCTTTCACTGTGGTGGGGGGCTGTTGATTAGCGATAGCTGAGAGTTTCTTAGGGTCAGGGGAGATGCCTTATGCTGAAATGACATGTCCTAAGAATCCTACAGTGTTTTAAGCAATTTCGCACTTCGAGGGTTTAAATTTCAGCCCGGCGTCTCGGATGCGTTGTAACACCTGACGAAGCCTTTGGAGATGTTCTGGCCAGGTTTTAGAATAGACGATGACATCGTCGAGGTAGGCCAGACAGGTTTCTCAAGTAAGTCCTTTGAGCACAGACTCCATTAACCGGGAAAAAGTGGCGGGACCGTTGCATAGTCCGAAGGGCAGCACGTTGAATTCGTAGAGATGTCCTCCACTGGTCGAAAATGCTGTCTTCTGTTGGTGCTCGGGTGTTATACTTGCCAATATCCGGCCTGTAAGTCTAGCGTGGTAAACCATTTGGAGCCATGTAGAGAAGAGAGGGAATCATCGATCCTAGGCAATGGTGTTGCATCCTTGATAGTGGCGTCGTTGAGTCGGCGATAGTCCACGCAAAACCTGCTGGAGCCGTCTTTCTTCTTCACCAGAACGACTGGGGCTGACCACGGGCTGACGGAGGGAGTGGCTATACTGGCATCCAGCATTTCTTGTACTTGTTGTTCTTCCTCCTTTCGTTGAACAGGATTTTTCCGGCGGGAAGGCTGCCGCAGAGGGGGTCCCGTGGTGTGAATGGAGTGCTCTTCCATGGTGGTCTTGCCAATTTCGGTCGAAGTTTGTGCGAATACGTCATGGAACTCCAAGAGGAGTTGTCTCATTTGCTGTTGTTGGTTTTTGGTCAACTTCTCGGGGATGTTTGGTAATATTGGAGAATGATGAGTTTCTTCTGGAATTGGGGCGATATCATCGAATGTTTCGAGGTTGCCTATGATGAGGCCTCGAGGTAACGTTAGCTTCTCATCCGAGATGTTGGCAATGAGGATGGCATTGTTTCGGGAGGACAGGATGGCAGGCTGGATCCTACACCGGTCGGGTCCATCGGAAATACCGGTGGGGGTCAAGATCATGACAGGTTGCGGCATGGGTCGGATTCTAACCCATTTTTGGTGTTGCGGGGGAATCTCGTTTTTTTCTTGGGTCATGGCGGGACTGATTATGGTGGATGGTGGCAATGACTGAAACAATTTTGTCTTGCATGATACTTTACTGGGCGGGCAAGGAGGGGGATGATGCGGGCTTCTCTTTTCTTTAGTGGTGGCTGGTGGGTGACATTTCGGAACAACATTTTGTTGTTGTCCTGCCTGTTGGGCATCGTAATTATTGGCTTCAGTAGCAATGGAAGAGTTAGAGAAAGCGTCATGAAGATCATTTTGGGCTTCAGTAGCAATGTTCACTACAGGTGAAGTGATATCTGGTTCAGAATGGTGAAGAGACAGAGCTTCAGTAGCATGGTTGTAACTATATCCTCTACTGGGCGTACGGTCAGATTCGTCTGGTCGTGTTTCATTCCATTCGCGAGAAGGGGTGACATTTGGGCGGTCGTATGTGGGTGAGGGCTTCTTGCGACTGTCGTGGTGACAAGTGGGGTTAGTACATGCAGGCTTGGAATTTGTGCAAGCTTGGGGGTTTACTTTCTTCTTCTGCTGTTTACTCTGATCTGTGGGACTCAGTGTTTTTTTTTAAGAGGGAGTGGGGAAGCTGTTGTTTCTTTTGAAGACTTTTTTGTTGAAATGGATCAGTCGTTGCCCGCAGTCCACTTGGACTTGGAGTTTCTGAAGTAGGTCCAATCCCAAATATCCGTCGTAGTGTTTGTATTCCGAATGGAACACCATAAAAGAATGGTAACAGTTCGCATGTTCGAAAGGAGTGGATACATGGATGGGGAGGGTTTCTCCTCTGATGTGAAGAGGGGTATCACCTGCACTAACTAGGCTCGTGGTGGTAGGTTGGAGGTTGCCAAATATTTTTTTTGTGTTTTACATAGTATGAATTAAATAAACATGATCGAGCAGCGCCAGTGTCGATCAGTAAGCGTACTGGAACGCCCTTTATCTTGGCTAGGTGATATATGGGAGGTGGGCGCTCGCTTTTCGACTCCCCCGCTGAAGCCATGGTGGGCGGAGGAGAACTTAAAAATCCGGGGATTCTGTCTCTTCCTCGTCCTCTACAAGGTCGAGGTGGTTTTCCTCTGGGTAGGTCTGAAGGACGTCCTCTACTTCCGTGGCTTCATTTATCTCCTCTTCAGGCAGTTCTTCTTCATTTGCGGAGATTCTGGGCTGGATGGCTCTGTTAGACTTTGCGGAGTCACGGATGAAATGGAAAGGGCACCGGAAATTACAGGCAGAAAAATCATAGGGGTTGATTATAACTAGAGTGTGTGGTTTACCTGGGCGTTGATGTTGATTTCGGCGGAACACTCTCTTCAGCTGGTGTGTTTTGAAGGCTGGCTTGCTTGGTTGGTAGTACCTGGGACGGTGGTGGATGGTGGTTTGTCTGTTGTACTGGGCCTGTTCGTCAGCTCGGGGGGGTAATTGTGGGTGCGTGGTGAACCTTTTTATGGCTGCTATCAAAGGTTTCTTGGGTTGGGAGGCTAATATTCTCCGTATGGTCACGATATCCCGCTAGAAACCTATGGGATCGTGTATGGCGAAATATTCCTATACTGCGGAGGGTAGTAATTGCAGTAAATGCACTAGAATGTGCTGCTCTTGCATATTTCGAGTCAACGTAGGGAATACGGCCCTGACTTGTTGGTTGATGTTCGTGATAGTTGCATCAAGGTCACCATCATATTTAATGTCCTTGATTTTATTGTGGGCTACGAACACACCCAGAGAAGGCTTGATTGCCTCAATCACCATGGGCTTAAACTCATCCCAGGTGAGTGCAGGGTTTACCTGCGGGGCTACAAGGGAAACAGCTTTTCCCAAGTGCGTAAGAAGGACGGCTAATTTCTTGCGGTCCGTTGTATAAGCTAAGTCTAGCACTGGTTTCACTATGTCCATGTACACTTCGATTTCATAAGCCTCCCCATCATTTTTGGGGATGGGAATGTGTGAGCGTGGAGCGGCCATATACTGTATATATAGTATCTTTATATCTGTTTCTTTCCAAATATGTTCAATATATTGATATCTTCCGTCCGAATAGAGAACCACCGCTAGCCACCAATGTTATGCCCTGATTTTATGCAGGATTAACAATGGATACAGGTGAGTTCTATGTTATGCCCTGATTTTATGCAGGATTAACAATGGATACAGGTGAGTTCTACTCCACTGGGACTTCCAAGTTCAAATAAGTACATATAAAATAAAAGAAAAACAGAGGAAAAGTATATCGCAAAATATGGTTTAAGAATACAGCTTTATTTCTCCTGCACTATATATGAGAAATAATCTGAAACCAAGAACATGGGACATGTATCACTGCCAGTGAATAGTACTTAAGTTTATCACTGACTCCTAGCACAGTCGCGGAGCTAGATAGGGAGCAGGTATTTTGTCCAACTTCACTTAGTAATCGAGATAGTTTTAAGACACTGGGAGTGGATTGAGAGAGAAGTATTTCTAGGAGTGGGGTGACCACTGTCCCTTTTCTTCAGGAATGTCACTGTGTTTCAAGTTCAAGGTCAAGTACCCCTGATAGGTATGCGGTCGTGTCGTATAGAGAACGTAGAGTCGATGGTGGACTCTCAAATATTTTCAAACACTCTGGTGAATTTTGGCAGAGTCGCTGACTTCTCAAAAGCAGGTTAAAATGAAATAATTCGAAATTGAATCACTCTTTGTTGTCTAATTGTTCTTCCGGATCACACGTACTGTAGGTGAGTACAACTCTTAGCTTTCTAACCTAATTATTAATACTTGTATAGATTTATAAGTAGTTAAGACACTTTTGGAAAAACTGTTTATTTCGGTAGAAAACTTGGATTTTTAGTCAGAGTCGCTGAACGTTGGAAATCAGCTTAAGTATCGCAAATTTAGTTTCTTCACTCTTATGGGGTTATATATTCTTGAATTTTGCTACGCTATTCGGAGAACTAATTCTTTTCGTTCTGCTTCAATTATTTTGGAGTATTTGTTCACTCTCTAGATACTCTGGTTGGACTCTAGTTGATTTTTGTTCACTCGACACTTTTCTTACTTTTTGTCACGCTATCTTATCTTGATCTCTCGGCGTGGTAACTTCTCTGGCGATGTCTCCTGTGAACACTTAAGGAGGTGGTTGGTTCTCGTCGTCTGCTTTCCTGTGTGCCGTCTAGGTGGGCCGGCTGTGTGGAATAGTTACAGATGGGTTGATTGGGCTTGAGATCTTAAGTATGGCTCCTTAACATATAGCAACCGTCTGGCGAATTACTGTTGGGCAACAAACTGAACTAACGCAAGTATTTCAGAGGTAGGAGAAACTACTCGACTGTTCTGATCAGTATATCAGCCGTTGATGAAGTCCTGTTAAGGTACTCTCGGGCTAGGATCTTAAATATCGAGTCTTATATGTGGTCGATATCGGACGAACGCAGTAAGTTCAGTGTGAATGATCTTACTGTCTGCCCTGATCTTTATGAGAGGTTCGGGGGACCCGTGGTGGCAGCAGGGGCGGATTTACATGTTATGGGGCCCTAGGCACTGGGGATATGCAGGGCCCCTGTAAATGGGTGGGTGGGGGGCGAGCGAAGCGAGCCCCTACACCTGGGGGGTTTGGGGGGGCGCTGTAAGCCCCCCAAGAAAATGTTGGCAAATTGAGTTCTTTTAGGGGCATTTTGAGTCCTATGGAGGGAGTGAAATCCTGTAATTTATAATGGTTTTAATATGACCATAGTGCTTCTCACTCATGATAATCAAAGACCGATCATATATCTGAAGAAATTCTCTACTCACTATCTGAGGATGCTGGATGGCTTGTCAGAGCAGGTACTAGCATTCAGTTAAGAATAAAACTGAATATTCTTTTTTAAGTTGCCAGAGACTGGCTTCTCATCTTAATTTCTGAGCAAATACCCTTTGGCAATTACATGATGCAGTGGTCTTTCATATTAGTTTATTTTAAATATTTTCCATTAGGATTTAATTTATTATTATGTTGGTACTAGATTGTAAAACGTTATTTGCTATAGTACTATACAGTCTAAGCAGTGTAACAGTTATAAAATAAAACACACATAGTAGGTTTTCACCGTTGTAATATTTTTTTTTGAAAATGTCACAACTTTAGTGACATGGTATAATTCTTTTGTATACCCCTATATTACCTATGGGGTAAAAGTTTGGGGTAATGAAAGTGATTTAAAAATTAAACTTATATTTATTTAACAAAAATAAACAAAAATTGTAAGAATAATTTAATCGGCTCATTGGCATTGCAGAGAACATTCAGCACCATTATTTAAATCCTTCAAGCTATTACCATTCAAAAATGTTTATGTTTCTTCAGTAGCTAAACTTATGTTTAAGATAACGAAAGATCTTACTCAAAACTTAATTACAGATGCTTCCATCAAATGCAAAGTGCAGCAAATCTGCATCAACATTTAACCAGGAAGTCAGAAACTGCTTTGTAACTACTGTAGTAAATTGAATTAGCAGATGTATACAGGTATAGACAATTAACCATAGATCTATGTATAACAACGATAACACTGACAATATTGATTGAATCAGAGTCTGCTTTGTTAAAAAAAAAATAATGCATATTTTGCAGCTTTTGCTGTATGTAGCTAGGCTATGGGAATAGATCAGTTGTTGGTTTTGCCGAATGAGGCTTTGAGCTTCTATGAAATATAGAAAATCATTTATATTTTACTTTGATCAAGTTTTCAATGTGATAATTGTCATTGACATTATGTCATATAAATTAGAGTGAGTTGCTGAAGATGAAGGCATGATCGCATTGCCAATTATATTTATCTTTAGACTAGCATGATAAAACCACCTTTAACGCCTTACGAGCGGGCCCGTCAGTAACTTCTACTACCCGCCAAGCAGGTGGTTTTACCCTAAACGACCTTGTTTCTGTGCTCTTTTTCATGCATAAACAAGAGCCAGAGCGTAATACAATTATGTATCCCTGAAAGGGCGATAATTGAGCTTTCCAATGACACCAGAACCATCCTTCTACGACCACGCGTTCTCTTGCAACGATCGTGCAAGACGAAGGAAAAATCCCTAAAATACGGTAATTTCCTTACATAATGCCCTGTGTAGCGAGGCAGTGAGTGTGGATGTGTGTGGAGGGAACGGTCAGAGCCGACCTACGCTCCTCCCACCGCTCGTCTCTCTCTCAGAGCCAACTATTGCTCAAAATTGCACACCGCCTTAAGTCGGTCCCCGCCACATAGTCCTTTCTTCTCTAGACCGACTTAAGTCCGGTCCCGCCAGTTAAGGGTTAAATTGTAAACTACTGTCCAAGACTACAAACTATAATTGTAACTTATTACCTTCCTACTTAGCCTAATGCAAGACGGTATCGTAAGTGATTGGAAAGTGGGCTAGACAAAATTAGTTTTCATAAAAAATAGTACAATAGCCTAGATTATATAGATAAAATATATATATTGGTAAAATATATATTGCTATATAGGCTACTATACATTTGTAATATAATCAAATCGTCTAAAAGAAGCCAGACAAAAATGAAAAGGATGGCACTGGTACTGAATGGGTTAAGCTAATAGAGGCAAACAGCCTATGGACTAAGGAGATTGATTAGCATGGGTCTAAATTCCATAGACCTAGGCACACAATATTGCACCTCCACCTACGGGAACTATCTGCTCCTCTTGAATCTCGTCTGGGCTAGGAAACGAGCGTGCCGAGCTCTGTTCTATAGTGACGCCTACTATCCATAGACTACCCATCAATAATAATAAGTTTAGCAAAAATACAAGGCATAGGCAGTGCCAGTAATGTAACCACTTAATCACAGGTATTTATAAGTGAGAATCGGTGAAAGAAATTGAGAAAAGAGTCCTAGATTCCCAATAATCAATAATATAATGTTAACAAAACATTCGTTCCTAACTTCTCAGCCAAGCTGCTCGGTCAATTCTGTTTATCAAACGCCAGTAACATTCGAGGCTACGTGAACTTTGAATTTAATAACTTATGACATGAATATGATATTATAAGGGATAACGAACTGTTTTCTTCTACCAGGTAAACGGATTATGTATTATACGGTTTTAAATTAAATATAACGCAATCATTATACATTTAATACCCATTATTTTATGTTTTAAAAGTCATAATGCCATTAATCCCAATAGTACCGGGAATGGGGTATATAATGGGTAATAATAACCGAAAATGAAATTTTTATTTTTTTGTTTTTTTGTTTTTTTTTAGAAGGTGTGGGCCCCTTGAGGGCGCGGGGCCCTTGGAGGCGCAGGGCCCTAGGCCATGGCCTAATCCGCCACTGCGTGGCGGTCTTTAAATAAACCTTTAAGTTACACAGTCGTGTGGGATGCCACAGACTCAGTGCACCAAGGACTTGTCTCTGCAGAGTGCCCGTGAGGGTATCTCGCCAATCCCTGTCTCTAACACAGCAGTCTCAGAGGCTTGAGACTACCTGTGCCGAGTGGCAGTGTCCTCTTTCAATAAATGAAGAATAGAGAGGGCAGCAGGCCGTAGTCTCTCAACTCTTCACTAGAGAAAAATGTAACCCCGCGGTGGAGCCAATGTCACGTCGGCATGCCAGACGACGACAAAGTTCCTCGACAGGGACACTTTTGTACGAGTGTTGACTTGGACTCAGTAAAACCAGAGAGGGCGGCCGGCCGGAGTCTCTCTACTTTTACTAACAAAAGTGAAGCCTGACAATATATACTATGCTCGCACTGGTATGCCAGACGTCAACAGAGTTCCTCTATCAGGACACTGGTACCTTCCCACTCTAGAGAATATTGAGGACGGCAGGCCGGACTCCTCAACTTCTTTTAAAGATAGTGTTGGTGTGGGCTTTCCTTAGCGAAATTGACAAGCAGGAGCGGCAGGCCGGTATCCTCCTTCCCAACCTCTGAATTAGAAAGAGAAATCGGCAGGCCGTTAACTCTCTTCCTAACCCTGTAACCTGTAAGCTGTGTGTCTTTCTAGCATGCCAGATGAAGACAGAGTTACTGGGATAATCCTCAGCTATCGATAACTTGTAGTCTGAGAAGAAAGTTTCGGCAGGCCGTACACTTTCTCACTAGAGTAGCTAGTAACCGCCTAAGTAGGGTATCTGCATTAGCTAAGCATGCCTTTGTTACGACCGGGGCTCGTATAAAACAAGGGCTCTTAATCATTGGACTAGGAAAGCACACAGCTATAACGGTAATACTAGATCCAACCCCTGAACTTATAATGCCGGCGCACAAAAACACCTATACCCTCCAGAGTTAAATCTGCGATAACGGGGTATCCTATAACTCAGTATAAGTGCACTACTACTACAGGCTGATGATCTCTGATACAGCCTGATCACAACAACATACCATTACGGTAATAAGGTATACTAGGAAAAGATAGAGATCTTAATTAAATCACTGCAATGATTTAATGCAAACTAGAAGAAGGTATATTTAAAGTTACTCTAAACAATAATGAACTGTCACTCCTATACTAAAGAAAGTGAACGAAAGTCCCAAAGCATCGAGCAGGAATCTTCTGAAGAAAGTCTGATGCTGGGGTAAGATGATCGTATCGGATTTTGAACTGTAGTATAAAGCAGGAACAGGATATGACAATTGTAAGGACATATAGGGTTAACTGGCACGGGAATAATAACTGCGCAATAGTAGGAACTCAAACAGCAAAAGAAGTACTTCCTCATCAATGAAACAGCCTACTAGGGTTGTGCAACTCAACAACAACCTAGACTAATAAATGCCGTGAATAATAATGCATACATAACAGAAAGAGTTTATAATCTAAATCTGGTGTCTGCTAGGCGAATAAAGTCTAGCTGGGATGTAGTAGGCTAGGAAACAATGGCTGAGCAAGCGGCTCGTAGCCTAGCGAAGTCCTTAAGGCTGTGCGGCCAAATTACGTTAATTGACGGGGTGCTCTCTTGAGAGATCCAGATCGCTAGTATCTGGTTCTCTCCTGGCGACCCTCTCAAAGTCAAAGCAAACGAGTTAGCACAGTGTTGGATGGCAGAGGCAAAAGCCCTCACTCGCAACACAGCGCTAAACTGACAAGGTACACAGTCAGAAAGACCACCTAGGCTTCCCACGTCTCCGTTGCGATTGTACAGGTTCAACAAAACCTAGTACACATGGAAATCACAACACCAGTAGCCCCATCCCAGTCTAGCATTAAATCCCCCAGCAGACCACCACGATACAGGAAGGGAGACACCGGGAGTGTGTCAAACCTCTACAGACAAAAATGGCAACCCTTCCAAAATTCCTAACTAAACATGGGTTATCTGAGAGCTTCAGCATATAATACGATGGCCGATATATGAAATCGTGCAGAACCAAAGGGAAGTTATGATATTAAATAGAGTGGAAGAATAAGAGGTAAGAAGTTGAGAGAGAGAGAGAAAGTGCTCTATAGGTAAAAGTCGGGAGACAGGTGCAAGGGATATGTGAAGGGTATGCTGGTAAGGCAAGCTCTAAGGATGGAACTCCTCGGGACCCCTCCAGGATCACACACAAAGGCATGGTGGTCAGCCAATCACAGGCTGCCACATCACCAGGCAGCAGGGCTGCAGAAGGCGCCAGGAACCACCAATCAATCAAGAGGCGCGAGGCGGCACGCGCGCGAGCCTACAAAGCGAGGGGGGAGGCAGCACATGTATACGCACGCACACACTACCACCCCACTGCCTATATTATTCTCTCTCCTTAACCCGTACAGCCCCAGCGACGCGTCTGACGCGTCGGCGATGTATGTAACGCACAACCCCAGAGACGCGCCTGACGCGTCACCCTAATTGCGCCGACCGTAACCTCAGGTGTAGCCACTCAAGAGGGCTCAGATTTGTATGGGAACTGTGTACGTATCCCACGCAACCGTGCCGATGGTTGAAAACTCTCAAAGTCGACGTGCGTCGCGCGAACGCGCAATAACCTGTTTTTTTGGGATAATTGCCTTCAATTTTGTACTCTTGTAAAATCCGTTTTCGGGGGCTCTGTAGGACCATTGTTTAAGCTTTTTGAGCGGTTTTTCGTGGTTTTTCCTTCATTCCTAACCCATTCGCTATTGTTTCTGGAATAAAACCATTTTTTGAAAACCGGCCGGGTTCTGGTGCGCAAACAATACAAAACTAGCCGGGGCTCCACGGGTTAACTATATACAATGCATCCTATGTTCAACTCATGATATAAAATGCTTCCTGTTGTCACAGACGAAAATAAAGACCTCCACGGGACTGTCTGTAACAACACGAACACTATGAAAGAAAGAACAACATTGTAGATAGACTGTAGCCAAATACCTTGCCCCGGCGAGTGCTAGCGAGTGGCCAAGCGAGCGGCTGAGCCCCCGTGGCGTTCTGCTGAGCTGCAGGCGTCACACCTTTCTCTAACGAGATCCCTAGTATAGGGTTTTGGGGGTCACTGTCTCAGTATATGTGTGTCTTTCTAGCATGCCAGATGCAGACAGAGTAACTGGGACAGAACTCAGTTAACGGGGACTTGTAGTCTAAGACGAAAGTTTCGGCAGGCTGTCCACTTTCTCACTAGACTAGCAGGCCTGGTATCTTCATATAGAATTATAGATGATCAGGTCAGGTGCAGGTATTAAGGGATAAGCCTTTACAACGCCACCTCTTAACCATTTTCTACTTTCCTTTTTTTCTGAAGAGTGTAGAGAGGGGAGAAGGAGTGTTGGGGAGAGAGGAAGCTGTTGGAGTGATTTTGTTGTGTGTGTTATTAGTCTGTTTACGTCGTCGAGGTGTTTCGAGGTGTCCCCTGACTGAGTGCGAGCATGTGAAACATGCTAGGACCTACTACCACAACCACTAAATGTCCGCCTTGGCTGGGCGGATTCACACATGAGCTTGCTCTTCACTCGACCGCCGCGGCTTGATAGTCATTATGATGGTACCAAATCTCTGAGATACTTTAAAACGCCTGCGTTACAATACATAATGGTGTGAATGTTTCATGTTTAAAAAACATTTTTCAGTTGCAATTTTTTTCCCTGTTATTTCCCACGCGTGCACGCGCGCGCTCTCCCTCTGTCTGTCTCTCTCTCTCTCTCTCTCTCTCTCTCTCTTTTAGTGTAGCGATGTTGGTCATGTAAATGAGGACATTTATGTTTAGTGGCTACTCTGTGGGAATTAATAATATAAGCATTCCATCTAGTTTTCACTTAACAATGGTGAACACTTAATAACCAACTTATCTGCCCTTATAGGCGTCTCCTTATAAGTCACTAGGCCATATGCTTATTTAGACAGCGTAAGTGTTAAATAAATAAATGTTGCTATATTAACTTCATGTTAGGTTTCGTATGAATTACGGATGATAATTGGACACGTTGGTCATCTTACGCAGTCTATTGAGTCTTCACACATGTTCAAAGTGAAAATGTGCACACTTTCCATTACCTAGATTTAAGCTTACCTAACTTGATTTTGTGCGCGCAAAAAATACTACAAAAACTCCATATTCCAGGGTATTTTCTCCCACTAGTCCATAAAGCCTCTCAGCCAACATTACGACATTTACAACTCTCTCATTAAGCCCGCACTCTTCCACCACGTCACACCACATGTTATAATATTTTTGTTTTTATCGCATAATTTGTACTTTAAATATCTCGTAAAAATTAACTTAATATTATGACATAAATAGTCTCACTACAACCTGTCCCTTAAAACACTTACCAATTCCTATTTGCTACACCACACAATACACTAAAGTGAAGTTTCTGCGCCTCTTTATATTATAAATACATAGTTTACCATATTTTCCCTATCCACATAACGTACGACCAAACTAATCGTTCATTTGATATATATATATATATATATATATATATATATATATATATATATATATATATATATATATATATAATTTATATACTGTATATATATATACAGTATATATATATATATATATATATATATATATATATATATATGTATATATATACTATATAATAATGTACTGTATAACCAAATAGATGGGGTTAGCATGGATTCAAGTCTTGGTCCGGGTTTCGCGGGTGCTTTTCTGTGCCATAATGAAGTTCGGTGGTTAAACAGTTGTCCTAATGAATTTAGACCTATTTATTATAGACGCTATGTGGACGACACTTTTCTAATTTTTAAGAATGAAGATCAAAACAGTAGGTTTTTTAAAATATATTAACAGTCAACATAAGAATATCAAATTTACTTGTGAAAAAGAACAAGATGGTTCACTTTCATTTCTTGATGTAAAGATTAATATAGGTAACAATGGATTAACCACCGAAGTATTTAGATTACCAACACACACGGGACTGGGCTTGAGCTGGTTTAGTTTTTGCCCAGAGATATACAAAGTCAATTTGATAAAAACTTTACTTGGTAGGGCTTATGATATTTGTTCTACTTATGTGACTCTTCATGCTGAAATTTGTAAATTAAGGACATATATCGTGCTTAATAATTATAAAGAGGAACTGTTTAATCTTGTTCTAAGAAAGTTCTTATTTGCTAAACAATGTCAGAGTAATGTGGTAAAATTTGATGTCAATAAGTTAATAAAATATATGAAAATACCGTTTTATGGCAAAATAAGCTATGAGTTCCGGAAATTTTTGTTAAACACGTTTAGAGATAATTTCCCTGCAGTAAATTTTAGAGTTTTATTCACTAATGAATTGAAAATTGGATAATTTTTTAACTGTAAAGACCGAGTGCCGAATCCTCTATGTTCGAATATTGTGTATACATTTACTTGTCCTAGCTGTCAGGCGAGGTACAATCGGGGGTATTAAGTGTTGTCATAGATTCCACTGGTTTTCGCTCAACAAGTGTTATTGGCATGTTTATAGTTATTAGGAAAAGTGCTTATCCCTCAGAGTATTAGTCAGTGTCCGAAACTTTGTGAAATATCTGACAACACTTATCAACCTCGACTGTACATTGGATGCTCTAGTCGTTCATATAAAATCAGAGTATTCGAACATATTGGAAAAAGCTATCGGACTGGCAAGTTTTTACAAAATATGCCATTCTCGACTGTGCGAAATCATTTTCACCAAGAAAATCACCCTTTCACAGATAGAGATTTTGAAATAGTTGCTAGGTTTAGATATCCTAATGATGCACTTGTAGGCGAAAAATTACTAATTAAGAGTCAAAATCCCGAAATCAATCTTGCCAATAATTGCTAACGTCACTGCTTCACAGATCTATATATTTGGTGTTTTGTATGTTTTGTTTCTTTCCTCTCCCTTTTGTTTTATATTATTTAATTTCAACTTTGGGTACTTCTTGCCAAACTAATCAGTTTACATTGGTCACTTGTCCTTGTTGATCCCTTACGTCAGTATCCCCCGAGTGTGGGTAAGTTTTGTGTATGATTGATTATTTATTTTAAGCATAGGTGGTGTAGTTAAATGAGTCGAATTGATTTTGGTCCTAAGTGTGAGTTGGTTGTTGAATATATTGTGTAGACATTTCTATTAGTATTTATAGTAAAGTTTGTTTAACGTTATTTTGGTAACTTTAATTGTGGTTTCATGTAGATTAACCCTCTCCAACATATGCCGCGATGTTGAGCCTATTGGGGATACTTTAAAGCCTTTGTTACCATCAGGGGTATTTAGAAACCTTTAGTTTAGTTACCTCAACCTCTGCAGTTGTCTTTGAGTTAGCTGTGGGTAGAACACTAATTTTGGAGAGGTAATTATAAGAGTGAGAGAACTCTATTTCGTATTGCTAATCTGGCTACCTCTGCGTCATATGTGCGTGAAAGGGTTAATAGTATTGCAGAAACTCTTTTGTTTCGTGGACAAGTTTCTGAGTAATTTACTTTTTTTCTTTTTTTAGAATTAAACCGGGAATCTCTCTTTAGTCAATGTTGCCTTCTCTGATTGTTGGTGTTCAATCTTAGCGTATTATTGTTCAATTTATATTTACCTTATTTGCATAGATAAGTTCTTAATTTGTAAACTCAATTGTTTTAAATATTCATTGATTAGTTTCACTATACACTTAGAGTGTTCGTTTTCTTATATATAAATATTATTTTTTTAGAAACCGTTCTTTTGTATGATTCTAGAGTGTATACTCTATTTTTAGGTTCTGTATTGCTCCTGAAGATGGCTCCGTGAGGTGCCGAAAATTCGAAAAATAAAGTTCAAGATGTTTCCAGGCGTCATTTCCATCCTTATCCTTATCATATAATTATATATATATATATATATATATATATGTAAAATAGGCCTTTTCACAATATTTCGGACTATATATATATAAATCTATCTATCGCCTGACGCCGTGATCCCCGAAGGTGTGGCCACGAACGAACCGCCCCCATGCACCTCTGTCCCCAGTCAGTCGACGCCCCTCCCCCCAACCAGCACCGCCTTCATTCATGTAGTTCCTCACTCCATCCTTCCACCTCATATTCGGTCTACCTCTCCCCCTCTGTCCCTCCACCTCGCTCTCGTACACCCTCTTAGTCATTCTCTCGCTCTCCATACGTTCCATATGGCCGAACCATCTCAAGTTGTTCCTTTTCACACTTTCCAGCACATCTACCTCCACACCAGACCTCCTTCTTACTTCCTCATTAGTCTGTCTATCCCTCCATGTAACTCTGCACGCACTCCTTAAGTAATTCATTTCCACTGCTCTCACTCTTGGTCTGAGTCTCTCAACCAACGTCCATGCTTCGCTTCCGTAAGTCAGTGTCGGGATTACCACACTGTCATGCAAGGACTTCTTCACTTCCATACTGACCACCCTATTTCTTGTTACTGCTTTTAGCGTTCCTACAACCCTCTTCCCCTGTTGTACCCTCTCCCGCACCTCTTCATCCATAGTCCCATCTTTACTCAACACACTGCCCAGATACTTAATATATACTTAATATATAAATACATGGATATAATATATATATATATATATATATATATATATATATATATATATATATATATATATATATATAATATATATACATTATATATATACACATATATATATATATATACTGCATATACAGTACAGTATATATATATTGTTACGAATCTGGACCTCAGTTGCTTAGAGACGGTATACGAAAATAATTACTAAAGCAAATACACCTTGTCTCTCTACCAAGCAACACCACGACGCAACAGGTAAGAGCACTATAAACGCTTCCAGGCTCTTCTCAGGGCTTAAGGTGCACACTGCCCTGCTCCTATTCTGAATAATATGTAGAACAGAAATACTCATGTAACTTACTAGCTACGAGAACTCGAAACCAACACCGGGATTATCAATGCTGGGTTGGATAGCCAAACAGTTAAATACATAGGCTACCAGCAGACATCAACGAAAGAAAAGTGCAGGTGTACTTCGAGCATAACAGGCTATGCGCACCCTCGACAGTACTAAACCGTGCGCAAACCAGCCAACGGTAATCCACTCTCAACCCAAGAGAGTTGCACATAATAATATTTTATACACATAATAATGAACTAACAATACAAGGCAGTGTCCTAATATGACTACTAACCTCGGGGTGATATTAGTGGAAGCAGGTTGCCCTGACCACCTCTAACATAACACCAATATATCCTACTTCAACCTAGGCCCCCCAGTGAGATACCGCCCAAAAACAATGAACTCTAGAGAGTCCACCTCCCACACTCACTTAACTATGGTGGTGGGGGGGGGGGGTCCAGACTGAAGCTGGATTTCTACTTACTATTAAACACTCCGTTGCCTCAGTTCGAAACCCGAGACAGGGAACAATCAAAATCGCTGGGGCAGAACCGTCAAGGTTATTACCGGGTCCTAAGCACAAACATTGGGAAAAATATGTAGGGTTATGGATGTGTGTGTGTGTGGATTGTCTATGGTATTAACAGTGCTATTAGTAAGGACCCCGGCAAGCCTCCCAACTCGCCCTATCACGGATCCCGAAGTAAGCCACCGGAGATACAGGACATATGATACAAATGGAAATATAATAAATGCTGATCAGAGGAAAAGAATAAATGAATGTCTAGGATTCTCTGTTAATTACGTTTCGTTAATATTTGTGCAAGCAAGGACATCCAAAGGGGCAGACTGGTGGGGCACGAGAGAGAGAGAGCACCACCTATATCGTCTGGCCGCCTATCAGAGGATGGCGAGGCCAAGACCAGGGGAGGTGTGGTGGAGTGGTCATGCCACTGGATTGGTAATCCAATGGACCCGGGTTCAAATCCCGATATGTCAATGGGAAGATATTATTGGGATTGAATTTGTGCTGTACCTAGTATCAGTGCATTACCACAAAGCCCACCGAAATGCCAAAAAAATACCCTCGTTGTTCCCTGATTAAATAACACTGTATGAATATTCCCATATTCAAAATATGTTACAGGGGGACAATGCCTAGTGAGTTCACTGCTCAATAGGTGGCGTTCAGAGAGTGAGGGTCTGAGTCTGGAGGGTGAGACGGTGAAGCACTTGAGCGAAGCAACCAGCTGCTTCAGAGATGGAGCTCCTTCGAGCCATGATGGATGTTTCACATGTCTCACTCCCCAGACTGGAACAAGACCTCACGGGCTTCACTGTGTTGAGCGGTGGAATGTGCAGGCTCTCAGCCTATGCCCGAGAGGGAGTAGTTGGAATATAGAAAAAAAAAAAAAAAAAAAAAAAAAAAGCGTCACTAGCGGCAGCCGGCCTCGAAACTAAATGGTTGCAATATATCGCCACACGATATGACAACACTAGGACACTTCACAAGAATAACTTATAATAACATATTCCTGTGTTAACATATTGGCTAAAACAGCGTGGCAGATACAATAAAGTATATCTTGATGTTGTAACACAACTAAACTTGCAATGGTCACGTAATTAAATAAAAACTCCTGGTGCCAGAACCCCCCCCCCCCCCCGCGAGACAGGAGCAACATTCCTTCCGACCCTTCCCTCCCCTCGCTTGCATCCCGACGTTGCCACTCTCAATATCATATCCGAAACTGATAACACTCTATTGGCTCATTCTAAACAAAAGTTTATTAAGACAAAAATGCTTAGAGGTACGGCAAAACTAGAAATGTGGAATTAGAAGGGTATCTGAGTGAAACTCACAATACCAGGTCTTTCTAATAGACTTGGCACAGCCGCATACAGAAGACAGGCGCCAACTACAGTCTAGCTACTCCTAAAAGACCCTTGTCATTGTGACAATATATATATATATATATATACTATACACACATATATAAATATATATATATATATATATGTATTATATATATATATATATATATATATATATATATATATATATATATATATATATATACAGTATATATACTGTATATGGTGTAGTAAAACTCGCTAGGAAAATTGAAACAATGTAACACCAAACTTTCGTCTCTTCTCTCAAGACATATTCAGGGTAATACAAGACAAACAGGGGGAGAGTGATGCTTAAATACCCGTCCTAAATCAGCTGTGAGTTGCTAACTAGCATAAAAAAACAAAAAGTGTTGAGAGAATAGACGAAAGTTTGGAGTTTTATTGTTTCAATTTTCCTAGCGAGTTGTACTATATATATAATTATATATATACAGAGAGTGATGCTTTATATATAATTCATTATAAGCATTATCTATCATATATACCGTTTGTCAATGATTTATCATTCACATTCTTCGCGTATGGCAAAGTATCCTCAGTATTGTAGCACACCAAGTAGATATTCACTTCAATAAACAATACAACACCTTTACTATACTTAATAAATATATCCAAATTGTCCAGACCTTTTAATAGCATATATACACTTTACACCACACCAAACACACCTAAGATAGACTATTGTGATCATTAATAGCATATATACACTTTACACCACACCAAACACACCTAAGATAGACTATTGTGATCATTAATAGCATATACACTTTACACCACACCAAACACACCTAAGATAGACTATTGTGATCATTAATAGCATATATACACTTTACACCACACCAAACACACCTAAGATAGACTATTGTGATCATTAATAGCATATATACACTTTACACCACACCAAACACACCTAAGATAGACTATTGTGATCATTAATAGCATATATACACTTTACACCACACCAAATACACCTAAGATAGACTATTGTGATCATTAATAGCATATATACACTTTACACCACACCAAATACACCTAAGATAGACTATTGTGATCATTAATAGCATATATACACTTTACACCACACCAAATACACCTAAGATAGACTATTGTGATCATTTTTATGGGGGAATGGGCTTATTTGTTTGCTTATTGTTTTTGTAATGTTATTATTTCTTAGTTACCTCCCTAGACCTCCATCAACCTGTACAAAACACCCCCTTCAAGAAATGTGTACTTTTGTGGGTAGAAAAAATTTCAATGTACTGTACAAGCTCGTTATTGCTCGCCAGGAAAATATCGACACCTGAATGGCACGAAAGGTCTTAATATTGACAACGAATTGGGGCGTAAAGTCTTAAAATTGCCAAACTAATGGGCCGAACGTCTTAAGATAAAAAACCAAGGGGCTAAATACGAGGGACTACTCTCTCTCGGGCATAGGCTGATAGCCGTTACACTCTACCGCTGAAGACGGTGAGGCCCGTGAGGTCTTGCTCCAGTCTAGGGAGTGAGACATGCGAAGCTTCACGGCTCGAAGCAACTCCATCTCTGAAGCTGCCTCGCCTCTGTGCTTCACAGTGTCATCCCCCAGACTCGGACCCTCACTCTCAGAACGCCACCTATTGAGCAATTAACTCACTAGGCATTGCTCCCCTGTAGCATATTTTTGAATATGGGAATATTCATACAGTGCTATTTAATCAGGGAACAATGGGGGTATTTTTTTGGCATTTCGGTGTGCTGTGGTAATGCACTGATACTCTAGGTACAGCACAAATTCCATTCCAATAATATCTTCCCATTGACATATTGGGATTCGAACCCGGGTCCATTGGATTACCAGTCCAGTGGCAAGACCACTCCGCCACTCGCTTTTTCTGGACCCCCTTCTCCCTCATGTTTAGCATATTAGTTTTGAAGTTTTAAGACGCTCGTTCCGTTAGTTTGACGATGTTGATACTTTTCGCCTCATTTTGTTGTCAATAATAACACTTTCCGTGCCCTTTAATAATAACACTTTCCGTGCCCTTTAAGTGTCAATAATAACACTTTCCGTGCCCTTTAAGTGTCAATAATAACACTTTCCGTGCCCTTTAAGTGTCAATAATAACACTTTCCGTGCCCTTTAAGTGTCAATAATAACACTTTCCGTGCCCTTTAAGTGTCAATAATAACACTTTCCGTGCCCTTTAAGTGTCAATAATAACACTTTCCGTGCCCTTTAAGTGTAGATTTGTTCATGGTGAGCGAAAGCAAGCCTCTAATTTTAGAAGGAATTGGCATTCGGCCGGGACATTTTTCTACCAAAAAAATTCCAATTTATCTTGAAAGGTGGTCTAGGTTTTATTTTGTCTAAGTTTGATGGAGGTCTAGCGAGGAAACTCATAAATAAATAACTAAATAAATATATTGACCAAAAACCAAACACTACCCACTAGGCCTAGGGAAGTGACGGCTGGGTAATTTATTATGTTCTACTTTCTTTCTTGGCCATTATTGTAAGGTCCATGTTTCAATACTTGCTTGTTCAGGAAGGCGTGGATACCCCATGCAATTTCTTGCTCAGTACACGGGATTGATTTGCCGTTCCAAGGAATACTGGGGTAAGGAAGAATGTTTAGCAGATTCATCTTTAGTTGTACAAGGGTATTCCTACCCTATTACTAAAGCTAACATATACCTTTCAACATCATAAGTCCATATGTTGTCCAAATCTCTAACTCTAGAGTGAACCAAACGTGTGTTTGTGTGTTACCCACATTTGTTTTGTTTTCTATATTCCAACTACTCCCTCTCGAGCATATGCTGAGAGCCTGTACATGCCATGCCCTTGCATCGGGTTTCTTGTGCATCATCTTTCACCTTGGAAAAGCTGTAAAGCTTAGTATGCAATGACAAAACCTACTTAATTTAGTTCTATTGAATACTGAATTAACGTTATTCTCCATGCTGTAGTTCCTTGTTTAATACTAATCATTGTGTTGAGTGCAAGTGTTCTGTCGATGATTGATAAAATCAAGCAATCTTGATTTACTCAAGATTATAATGGTTTTTATCGTATACGTTATTGTTTCTATTGTATTAACTGCTTGACGAGAGCGCTAATATACTTCAGTTAAATGTGTGATTGGTATTATATATCTAATATATGTTTACACCACCTGGACATCTAATATATTTTCTATTTCTTCATCATTATTGTGTCTGGAACATTTCTTTCCATATACCTCTAGCTCTTGGTAGCAACTTCCTCTTGGTAGATTTTTGTTTTACTATTTTCATGCCAACATTTCATGGATACACAATTTTGATCAGCTGCATATAGCTTACGAATTATTTCTCTTAAGTATATTATGTCAGTTTCTCTTGCCTATTCGTACTTTTTTTTTTTTTTTTTTTTTTTAACCGAGTTACATTAATTATGAATCCTAATATGGCTTTCTATATGCCAATGTTGCATTTAACTTTACCTAAACATCAACCATTAAGTGTCTATCTCAATCGCTTTATAATTGTTATGGTCCAGAGAAGATATGTATTTCTTTTCGTTAATTCGCACTGCTTCAGTTAACGTATATTTTGCATTATTATCCCACTGTTTCTCTAATGTTATTAGTTCATTTTGCTGTATTTTACATTCTCATTAGTAATATTTGAGGAACATATTGACTTTTAACATGCATACCATGTCATTGTCAACCCATCAGTTCTCAATTCACTTCCCTGCATTAATATCTGTTTTTCTTTTGTTGCAGATAATGATCAACTGGAAGTTTGGATGCGATAGCCATACACAAATTTACGAAAACAAAATGTACTTTACGGTGATTATAGTTTTGACAATGAATTGCCATTTCGCCTTACCTGTATAATTACCTCATTAATACATTTACAAAATATCATATCAGCTATCAAGTTGGTGTGATAGTGAATATACATCAGTAACAGTGGCAGCTCCATGATGTATCGCGCCTTTCACAGGACTAATGCAAACAAGCACAAGATATTTTTTGTTTGAGAGGTAAAGGAAAATCCGAAAAGTGTTCATTGTAGATTGTTATCGTTGTAACAGGAAGGTAATAGAAGGCCCAAAGTTAAAGGCACCACTAAAACTTGTTGAGTCACTCCAATCAACTCCCTGGGCAGAAATCCCACAGGAAATGAATGAGAGTTGAAACTGAAAGTGAGAAAAGTGGCTTCTGCACTTAATTTGTGAGTTGGGCTTCATTTGTCCATTCTTAACCCCTTCATGATTAGGTGACACGCATATATTCTATTAAACAAAGTTATGCAATTTAGGAATTAATTCGATTGAAAAAAGGATTACACACTCTCCTGATTATCCCCTTGATTTCTCATAGTGATATGGGTCACTTTTCTGGTCCCCCTACTCCCTCACGTTTAGCCCCATTAGTTATCAGACTTAAAGACGTTCGGCCCATTAGTTTGACAATTTTAAGACCTTTCGCTACATTTATTTGTAAATTTTAAGATTGTTCGTGTAATTTTGGTGTCAATTTTTTCCTGGCGAGCGACAGTGAGCCTGTAATTTAAGAGACCTACATCAAACTTAAAAAAAAAAAAAAAAAAGGAGCCTCCTTCAAGATAGGCCTATGTGTGTACATTTTTCGGTAGAAAAATGTCCCGGCCCAAGGCCGTTTTCCCCTAAATTACAGGTTTTCTATCGCTAGCCAGGAAAAACTCGACACCTAAATGACACGAATGACAAATTAAAGGGGCGAAGGTCGTACAATTGCCAAATTAATGGGCCGAACGTCTTAACATTTGAAAACTAATGGTGCTAAACACCCGCTCGTCTCTCTCTCTCAGAGCCATTATTGCTCAAAAATTGAACACGGACTTAAGTCGGGCCCCGCCACATTGTCCTTGGTTCTCTAGCCCGACTTAAGTCCACCCCCGCTAGACAAAGGTTAAGATTGCATTCGAAACATACAAGCACACACACCCGAATCATAGACCTATATCCATATTTTGAAGTGTGTGAGATTTATTTGCAGTGTTTTAAAATTTGAGAGTGCAGTGATGTTTAACCCCTTCTGTACCGGTGACGTCTTGTTTACTATATTACTATATATATACTATATATATATATACTATTCAATGATTTTATGCAGTTTAAAAAAAGCCTCCAGCAATTAACAGGCTTCGAACTATCGCATTTGACCCTATTTTACTACCACAGATCCTTCTTAAGCTGTACAAAATCTTCTAAATATAGTTACGATAAAACTAGAAAGACGTCGCCGGCACAACAGGGGTTAGAATTTGAGAGTGTCGTGATGTTTAATGGATGGATAACTAAACAATAAATCCGAACGACATCCAGTTCGCAAGCAATCAGTGTCTAGCAAACGTTCCCATGGCCTGGCAGAAGCTCTCCTTTACGTAATATTAACTAATGATATGCTCTCATATTAAGGGGGTAGTGCTTGGTTTTTGGTCTGTATTTTTATTTATTAATTCATTTTTTAGTTTCCTCGCCAGACCTCCACCAAGCTTAGAAAAACACCCCCTAGACCCTCTTTCAAGATAGTTGTACATTTTTTCGGTAGACAAATGTTCTTCTAAAATTAGAGGCTCACTGTCGCTGGCCAGGTAAAAATCTACACCTAAAGGGCACGAAAGGTCTTAATATTGATAAATAAATGAGGCGAAATGTCGTAAAATAGCCAAACTAACGGAACGAACGTCTTAAAACCTCAAACCTAATATGCTAAACATGTGGGAGAAGGGGGTCCAGAAAAAGCGTGTACTACCCCCAAATTAAACGCACTAACACATTGACTTGCTTGAGGGAAAACGGGGTTTTCTTACAATACTGTTTTATTTTTCCCGCATCCTGAAGTTTTGTGTTCAAGTTCTGAGATACTGAGGCTTATTTGTCTTGTTACAGTTACTGATATGTGAACAAGTTCCGAAAGTAATCACATTATTCTCCCTTAAAATACCAATGAGACTAATATACTAATTTTGTTTAATACGTAATAAATAAAACAATAACAGCAATCAAATAATTAGTAGATTATATCTAAGCAAGTATGGAAGCAGTATCAAGTATGGAAGCAGTATCAAGTATGGAAGCAGTATCAAGTATGGAAGCAGTATCAAGTATGGAAGCAGTATCAAGTATGGAAGCAGTATCAAGTATGGAAGCAGTATCAATTCAACAAATATAATGTGCCTGCGATTGCATTGAAACCAGTATTTATTGAACAGTAGAGAGTTAACGGGAGATGGGTTTAGTTTTTTTGGTCTATTATTAATTTTTGTTACCTTTATTTCTTAGTTTACTCGCTAGACCTCCATCAAGTTTAGAAAGACTCTCCCCCCCCCTAGACCTCCCCCCCCCCCCCCCCCCCCACACTTCAAAATAAGTTTGTACATTGTTCGGTATGGTTCCTCTTAAAACGTCAGGCTCCTTATCGCTCGCCAGGAAAAAAATCGACACCTGAATGGCACGAAAAGTAAAACAAAATACAAGGAAATGGGGCAAAAGGTGTTAAAATCACCAAACTAATAAGCCGAACGTTCAATAATCTCAAAACAAATCGGGCTTAACACGAGGGAGAAAGGGGACCAGAAACAAAATATTCCAAACAAAATGTAGTGGCAGGCATCACTTCCCTGTATTATAAACTTTCCCCGGCGCTGCCAAACTTACGGGACGCGGGATTTTTTAAGGGGGGTCACCTGCTTTGTTTATCTTTTTCTCATTTTCTCTCTTTCTCTGGCTTGTATTCATTCGGCCCCATTCAGCCAACTGTGTTAAGACGTTTATCCCCATGCAGGTGTCAATTTCTTCCTGGCGAGCGAGAGCGAGCCAGCATTGTATTGAGAAATCCGGCTTCGCCGGAGAAATTTGTTCTATCGGAAAATGTACAAATTTAGCTTGCTGTTAAACAAAAATATATATATGCTGGCTCGCTACCGCTCGCCAGGAAATTATTGACACCTGGATGGGGGTAAACGTCCTAAAATAGTATGCTGAATGGGGCCGATTGGATACATGCCAAAGAGAGCAAAAGAAAGATAAAACAAGCGAGGTGGGCTCCCTTAAACCTCCTCCGGGACATGAATGCAAGAAGGTGAATCTGATGTGGAAGTTTGGTTTAAGATATTTTTTCGTTTTTACTTGAGTCATAAATCACCTATCTAAAACTTCCGACTAAAGTTGGTGTATCCGACTCCCTGCTTTCGTCCGCGAGTCAATTGTGTTTAACTTAAATTAATGGGGGATGAGCGTATTTATTTGCTAATGTATGTATATTTGTAATATATATGTTTAGTTTCTTCCTCCCTAGACCTCCATCAAGCTTAAAAAAACGCTCCCCCCTCCCTCCCCCCCTAAGACATTTTGACATTTTTCAAGATACATTTGTACATTTTTCGATAGAAAAATGTCCCGGCCGAAGGCCGGTTCCTCTTAAATTGCAGGCTCGCTTTCGCTCGCCAGGAAAACATATCGTCACCTAAATGACACAAAAAGTCTTAATATTGACAAAGAAATGGGGTGAAAGGTCTTAAAATCGCCAAATTAATGGGCCGAACGTATTAAAATATGAACACTGATAGGGTTAAACATGAGGAAGAAGCGGGACCAGAATAGCGACCCATCTCCCTTAAGGTTAAATATGAGTGTGTGTTTGGAGAGCCTCTGCTTATATTTCACTGCCTTACATGCGGCGTGAGAAAATATAAAAAAGGAAAGATTTTGTTTTGTATTTATGTACATTAATTGCAAGGAGAGTTGTTAATGGATATCTGTTTACATATACTGTATTGCAAGGAGAGTTGTTAATGGATATCTGTTTACATATACTGTATTGCAAGGAGAGTTGTTAATGGATATCTGTTTACATATACTGTATTGCAAGGAGAGTTGTTAATGGATATCTGTTTACATATACTGTATTGCAAGAAGAGTTGTTAATGGATATCTGTTTACATATACTGTATTGCAAGGAGAGTTGTTAATGGATATCTGTTTACATATACTGTATTGCAAGGAGAGTTGTTAATGGATATCTGTTTACATATACTGTATTGCAAGGAGAGTTGTTAATGGATATCTGTTTACATATACTGTATTGCAAGGAGAGTTGTTAATGGATATCTGTTTACATATACTGTATGGATAAAACATGATTTAAAAGGTGTCATTATGTCATAACGAATAGCCTACATAAATAAATATATACAAATAATGTAATTGCTTACAATATTTGTATTATTTTCAATGTACTGGTTTTATACTAAACACTGCATTAAATATACACATACTATAGTCACACAGACAGGTAATAGTTATTAATGCTAATGCAAACAAAAACATACCTATTATGATAACAAACAGTGATAGCCTAATGTGCTCAACATAGTGTGATGGCAAACAACAAATACATCGACTTACGAGTGGTACGAAGGGAAGCAAGGTGAAACAAAGGAAATATTAAGGTTCAAATCCCTTACTTCGCACTGAGACACGACAATGTTATGTGGAGTGAAGCACCTGTGTTTCCTCCTCGCCCTTCTCCTTCCAGCAGCCTCCACACACGCAGTTCACAAAGGTTAGTCAACAGCAGAGTTAATAATGTTAACCCCTTCTTTACCAGCGACGTTTTATTTTATTATTTTAGCTATATTTAGACGATTTTGTGCTGCTTAAGGAGGATCTGTGGTAGTAAACAGGTAAAGTGAGATGGTTCGAGGCCTAATAAATGCTGGAGGCCCGTTTTTAGCTGAATAAAAAGGTCTAAAAGTAGCCAGAATAAAGTTAAAAAGACGTTTCCGGTATAAAAGGGGTTGAGGGGAGACGGTCGTTTTTCTGGTCCCCTTTCTCCCTTGTGTTTAGTCCCATTATTTTTTTAGATTTTTAGACGTTCGGCCCATTTGTTTGGAGATTTTAAGACCTTTCGTCCCATTTCGTTATACATTTTATGACCAATCGTGCCATTTAGGTGTCGATTTTTTCATGGCGAGCGATAGCGAGCCTGTATTGCCAGAAGAACCAGCCTTCGGCCAGGACATTTTTCTACCAACAAATTTACAAATTTATCTTGAGGGGGGGGGGGGGTCTAAGGGATGTTTTTCTAAGTTTGAGAGATGTCTTGCGAGGAAACTAAGAATTTATGAATGAATGAATTTATAGGCCAAAAAAACAGTCGGTGTCCCCTTAATACTGTTGTTAATGCTGTTGTGTGGATGTCTTTTGTATTTGTATAAATTAATACAGCTAGGAATCAAGTAACATGTGACAAAACATGACCAATGTATTGCTTGGGATATATTAAATGTAAAAACACAAAAATATAAATAAGTATTTACCATGTAAGGAATGTATGCCTATAATTTGGCAAATTTGCTTAGTCTTTCTTCTACTCAACAAGTGAACTCTGGAACTCTCTCCTTCAATCAATCCCCCCACACCTACCTCACCCTCCCACAACCTACCACACCGCCCAACAACTAACCATCACCCTCCCAAAAAACCAGCACCGCCCAACAACCTAACCATCACCCCCTACAACCTAACCAGCACCCTAACAACTAACCATCACCCCTACAACCTAACCATCACCCTCCCACAACCTAACCATCACCCTCCCACAACCTAACCATCACCCTCCCAACAACCTAACCATCACCCTCCCACAACCTAACCATCACCCTCCCACAACCTAACCATCACCCTCCCACAACTAACCAATACCCTCCCACAACCTAACCATCACCCTCCCACAACCTAACCATCACCCCCCACAACCTAACCATCACCCTCCACAACCTAACCATCACCCTCCCACAACCTACCATCACCCTCCCACAACCTAACCATCACCCTCCCACAACCTAACCATCACCCGCCACAACCTAGCCATCATCCTCCCTACAACCTAACCATCATCCTCCCACAACCTAACCATCATCCTCCCTCAACCTAACCATCATCCTCCCACAACCTAACCATCACCCTCCCACAACCTAACCATCACCCTCCCACAACCTAACCATCACCCTCCCCACAACCTAACCATCATCCCCCCACAACTTAACCAGCACCCCTCCCACAACCTAACCATCACCCTCCCACAACCTAACCATCACCCTCCCACAACCTAACCATCACCCTCCCACAACCTAACCATCACCCTCCCACAACCTAACCATCATCCTCCCTCAACCTAACCATCATCCTCCCTACAACCTAACCATCACCCTCCCACAACCTAACCATCATCCTCCCTCAACCTAACCATCATCCTCCCTACAACCTACCATCACCCCCACAACCTAACCATCACCCTCCCACAACCTAACCATCACCCTCCCACAACCTAACCATCACCCTCCCACAACCTAACCATCACCCTCCCACAACCTAACCATCACCCTCCCACAACCCAACCATCACCCTCCCACAACCTAACCATCATCCTCCCACAACCTAACCATCATCCTCCCACAACCTAACCATCATCCTCCCACAACCTAACCATCACCCTCCCACAACCTAACCATCACCCTCCCACAACCTAACCATCACCCTCCCAACAACCTAACCATCACCCTCCCTACAACCTAACCATCAGCCTCCCACAATCTAACCATCACCCTCCCACAACCTAACCATCACCCTCCCACAACCTAACCATCACTCTCCCACAACCTAACCCTCCCACAACCTAACCATCACCCTCCCACAACCTAACCATCACCCTCCCACAACCTAACCATCACCCTCCCTACAACCTAACCATCACTCTCCCACAACCTAACCATCACCCTCCCACAACCTAACCATCACTCTCCCACAACCTAACCATCACCCTCCCCACATCCCAACGAGCACCCTCCCACAACCTAACCATCACCCTCTCCCACAACTAACCATTACCCTCCCACAACCTAACATCACCCTCCCCACAACCTAACCATCACCCTCCCACAACCTAACCATCACCCTCCCACAACTAACCATCACCCTCCCCGCAACCTAACCATCACCCTCCCACAACCTAACCATCACCCTCCCACAACCTAACCATCACCCTCCCCACAACCTAACCATCACCCTCCCACAACCTAACCATCACCCTCCCACAACCTAACCATCACCCTCCCACAACCTAACCATCACCCTCCCCACAACCTAACCATCATCCTCCCCACAACCTCACCATCACCCTCCCACAACCAAACGATCATCCTCCCCACAACCTCACCATCACCCTCCCACAACGTCACCATCACCCTCCCACAACCTCACCATCACCCTCCCAACAACCTAACCATCACCCTCCCACAACCAAACCATCACCCTCCCACAACCTAACCAGCACCCTCCCAGCAACCTAACCATCACCCTCCCACAACCTAACCATCACCCGCCACAACCTAACCATCACCCTCCCACAACCGTAACCATCACCCTCCCTACAACCTAACCATCACCCTCCCACAACCTAACCATCACCCCGCCCACAACCTAACCATCACCTCCCACAACCGAACTATCACCCTCCAACAACCTAACCATCACCCTCCCACAACCTAACCATCACCCTCCCACAACCTAACCATCACCCTCCCACAACCTAACCATCACCCTCCCAACAACCTAACCATCACCCTCCCACAACCTAACCCTCCCCCAACCTAACCATCACCCTCCCTACAACCTAACCATCACCCTCCCACAACCTAACCATCACCCTCCCACAACCTAACCCTCCCACAACCTAACCATCACCCTCCCAACAACCTAACCATCACCCTCCCACAACCTAACCCTCCCACAACCTAACCATCACCCTCCCAACAACCTAACCATCACCCTCCCACAACCTAACCATCACCCTCCCAACAACCTAACCATCACCCTCCCTACAACCTAACCATCACCCTCCCACACCTAACCCATCACCCTCCCACAACCTAACCATCACCCTCCCACAACCTAACCATCACCCTCCCAACAACCTAACCATCACCCTCCCTACAACCTAACCATCACCCTCCCACAACCTAACCATCACCCTCCCACAACAACCTAACCCTCCCACAACCTAACCATCACCCTCCCACACAACCTAACCACCATCACCCTCCCACAACCTAACCATCACCCTCCCACAACCTAACCATCACTCTCCCACAACCTAACCATCACCCTCCCACAAGCTAACCATCACCCTTCCACTACCTAACCATCATCCTCCCACAACCTAACCATCATCCTCCCTACAACTTAACCATCAACCTCCCACAACCTAACCATCACCCTCCCAACAACCTAACCAGCACCCCAAACCTAACCATCACCCTCCCACAACCTAACCATCACCCTCCCACAACCTAAACCATCACCCTCCCACAACCGAACCATCACCCTCCCACAACCTAACCATCACCCTCCCAACCTAACCATCATCCTCCCACAACCGAACCATCACCCTCCCACTACCTAACCATCATCCTCCCACAACCTAACCATCACCCTCCCACAACCTAACCATCACCCTCCCACAACCTAACCATCACCCTCCCACAACCTAACCATCACCCTCCCACAACCTAACCATCACCCTCCCACAACCTAACCACAACCCTCCCACAACCCAACCACAACCCTCCCACAACCCAACCACAACCCTCCCACAACCCAACCACAACCTCCCACAACCCAACCACAACCCTCCCACAACCCAACCACAACCTCCCACAACCCAACCACAACCCTCCCACAACCCAACCATCACCCTCCCACAACCTAACCATCATCCTCCCACAACCTAACCATCACCCTCCCACAACCTAACCATCACCCTCCCACAACCTAACCATCATCCTCCCTCAACCTAACATTCACCCTCCCACAACCTAACCATCACCCTCCCAACAACCTAACCATCACCCTCCCAACAACCTAACCATCACCCTCCCACAACCTAACCATCACCCTCCCCACAACCTAACCATCACCCTCCCACAACCTAACCATCACCCTCCCCACAACCTAACCATCACCCTCCCACAACCTAACCATCACCCTCCCCACAACCTAACCATCACCCTCCCACAACCTAACCATCACCCTCCCACAACCTAACCATCACCCTCCCAGAGCCTAACCATCACCCTCCCACAACCTAACCCTCCCACAACCTAACCATCACCCTCCCAACAACCTAACCATCACCCTCCCCACAACCTAACCATCACCCTCCCCACAACCTAACCATCACCCTCCCACAACCAAACCATCACCCTCCCACAACCTAACCATCACCCTCCCAACAACCTAACCATCACACTCCCCACAACCTAACCATCACCCTCCCACAACCAAACCATCACCCTCCCACAACCTAACCATCACCCTCCCAGCAACCTAACCATCACCCTCCCACAACCTAACCATCACCCTCCCAGAGCCTAACCATCACCCTCCCACAACCTAACCCTCCCACAACCTAACCATCACCCTCTCCACAACCTCACCATCACGCTTCCCACAACCTAACCATCACCCTCCCCACAACCTAACCATTACCCTCCCCACAACCTAACCATCACCCTCCCCTCAACTTAACCATCACCCTCCCCACATCCTAACCATCACCCTCCCACAACCTTACCCTCCCACAACCTAACCATCACTCTCCCACAACCTAACCATCACCCTCCCAACATCCTAACCATCACCCTCCCCACAACCTAACCATCACCCTCCCCACAACCTAACCATCACCCTCCCCACAACCTAACCATCACCCTCCCACAACCTAACCATCACCCTCCCACAACCTAACCATCACCCTCCCACAACCTAACCATCACCCTCCCAACAACCTAACCATCACCCTCCCCACAACCTAACCATCACCCTCCCAACAACCTAACCATCACTCTCCCACAACCTAACCATCACCCTCCCCACAACCTAACCATCACCCTCCCCACAACCTAACCATCACCCTCCCCACAAACTAACCATCACCCTCCCAACAACAGAACCATCACCCTCCCCACAACCTAACCATCACCCTCCCCACAAACTAACCATCACCCTCCCAACAACAACCATCACCCTCCCACAACCTAACCATCACCCTCCCCACAAACTAACCATCACCCTCCCAACAACAGAACCATCACCCTCCCCACAACCTAACCATCACCCTCCCAACAACAGAACCATCACCCTCCCCACAACCTAATCATCACCCTCCCCACAACCTAACCATCACACTCCCCACAACCTAACCATCACCCTCCCACAACCTAACCATCACCCTCCCCACAACCTAACCATCACCCTCCCCACAACTTAACCATCACCCTCCCCTCAACCTAACCATCACCCTCCCCACAACCTAACCATCACCCTCCCCACAACCTAACCGTCACCCTCCCACAACCTAACCATCACCCTCTCCACAACCTAACCATCACCCTGCCTACAACCTAACCATCACCCTCCCCACAACATAATAATCACCCTCCCCACAACCTCACCATCACCCACCCACAACCTAACCATCACCCTCCCAACAACCTAACCATCACCCTCCCACAACCTAACCATCACCCTCCCACAACCTAACCATCACCCTCCCACAACCTAACCATCACCCTCCCACAACCTAACACTCACCCTCCCCACAACCTAACCATCACCCTCCCACAACCTAACCATCACCCTCCCCACAACCTAACCATCACCCTCCCAACAACCTAACCATCACCCTCCCAACAACCTAACCATCACCCTCCCACAACCTAACCATCACCCTCCCACAACCTAACCATCACCCTCCCACAACCTAACCATCACCCTCCCACAACCTAACCATCACCCTCCCACAACCTAACACTCACCCTCCCAACAACCTAACCATCACCCTCCCCACAACCTAACCATCACCCTCCCACAATCTAACCGTCACCCTCCCACAACCTAACCATCACCCTCCCACAACCTAACCATCACCCTCCCTACAACCTAACCATCAGCCTCCCACAACCTAACCATCACCCTCCCACAACCTAACCATCACTCTCCCACAACCTAACCCTCCCACAACCTAACCATCACCCTCCCACAACCTAACCATCACTCTCCCACAACCTAACCATCACCCTCCCAACAACCTAACCATTACCCTCCCCACAACCTAACCATCACCCTCCCCACAACCTAACCATCACCCTCCCTCAACCTAACCATCACCCTCCCACAACCTAACCATCACCCTCCCCACAACCTAACCATCACCCTCCCCACAACCTAACCATCACCCTCCCACAACCAAACCATCACCCTCCCACAACCTCACCATCACCCTCCCCACAACCTAACCATCACACTCCCCACAACCTAACCATCACCCTCCCACAACCAAACCATCACCCTCCCACAACCTAACCATCACCCTCCCACAACCTAACCATCACCCTCCCACAACCTAACCATCACCCTCCCACAGCCTAACCATCACCCTCCCACAACCTAACCCTCCCACAACCTAACCAGCACCCTCTCCACAACCTCACCATCACGCTCCCAACAACCTAACCATCACCCTCCCCACAACCTAACCATCACCCTCCCCTCAACTTAACCATCACCCTCCCCACATCCTAACCATCACCCTCCCACAACCTAACCATCACCCTCCCCACAACCTAACCATTACCCTCCCCACAACCTAACCATCACCCTCCCCTCAACTTAACCATCACCCTCCCCACATCCTAACCATCACCCTCCCACAACCTTACCATCACCCTCCCCACAACCTAACCATCACCCTCCCCACAACCTAACCATCACCCTCCCCACAACAGAACCATCACCCTCCCCACAACCTAATCATCACCCTCCCCACAACCTAACCATCACACTCCCCACAACCTAACCATCACCCTCCCACAACCTAACCATCACCCTCCCCACAACCTAACCATCACCCTCCCCACAACTTAACCATCACCCTCCCCTCAACCTAACCATCACCCTCCCCACAACCTAACCATCACCCTCCCCACAACCTAACCGTCACCCTCCCACAACCTAACCATCACCCTCTCCACAACCTAACCATCACCCTGCCTACAACCTAACCATCACCCTCCCCACAACATAATAATCACCCTCCCCACAACCTCACCATCACCACCCACAACCTAACCATCACCCTCCCAACAACCTAACCATCACCCTCCCCACAACATAATAATCACCCTCCCCACAACCTCACCATCACCCACCCACAACCTAACCATCACCCTCCCAACAACCTAACCATCACCCTCCCCACAACATAATAATCACCCTCCCCACAACCTCACCATCACCCACCCACAACCTCACCATCACCCTCCCCACGACCTAACCATCACCCTCCCCACAACATAATAATCACCCTCCCCACAACCTAACCAACACCCTCCCCACAACGTCACCATCACCCTCCCCACAACGTCACCATCACCCTCCCCACAACCTAACCATCACCCTCCCACAACCTAACCATCACCCTCCCCACAACCTAACCATCACCCTCCCCACAACCTAACCATCACCCTCCCCACAACTTAACCATCACCCTCCCCTCAACCTAACCATCATCCTCCCTACAACCTAACCATCACCCTCCCACAACCTAACCATCACCCTTCCCACAACCTAACCGTCACCCTCCCCACAACCTCACCATCCCCCTCCCACAACCTAACCATCATCCTGCCTACAACCTAACCATCACCCTCCCCACAACATAATAATCACCCTCCCACAACCTAAACATCACCCTCCCACAACCTAACCATCACTCTCCCACAATCTAACTATGACCCTCCCCACAACCTAACCATCACCCTCCCCACAACCTAACCATCACCCTCCCCCCCAGCAAACATTTTAAGTACGGACCAATTCCGGCAAGTAGCGGCAAGTCCGGAATGTTGGTGTTTTTGTATCGGGCCAAAATATATTGGCCATAATATTCTAAAACGGTATTGGTTCAATATATTATTAACCCTTTCACGCATATATGACGCAGAGGTTTCCAGATAAGCAATAAGAAATAGAGTTCTCTCACTCTTATAATTACCTATCCAAAATTAGTTTTCTGCCCACAGCTAACTCAAAGACAACTGCAGAGGTTGAAGTAACTAAACTAAAGGTTTCTAAATACCCCTGATGGTAACAAAGGCTTTAAAGTATCCCTAATAGGTTCAAAATTGCGTCATATGTAGGAGAGGGTTAATAAATGTTTTCCTTTGTCCGTTTTGTGGCAGGATATATAATGCTGGTCCAGCATTAGCAAATGATGGCATTAAGTATAACTTAGTTTGTTTACTGGGCCAATATTTGTCGGCCTGATTAAGGCATAATGATATCGGTCCATTGTAGAAATAATAATGGGTTTCCATAGTTGATTCAGAAGAGGATGCACAATGTTGGGCCGATACAGTAAATACATCCAATAAATGGATAACCATTTTTAATAAAAGGGCCAATATATTCCCAGCAAACATTGGAAGTACGGGCCAATGCCGGCAAGTCTGGAATGTATTTTTTTTTATATTGGGCCAATGTATGTTGGCCAGAATATTCTGAAACTATGTCTGTCCGATGTTAAATTTATAAAAAGTTTTCCTTTGTCCGTCTTTGGGTTGGGTTTACAGTGTTGGGCCAGCACCGGCACTTAACAGGATTCAGGATAACTTATTTTCTGTATTGGGCCAATGTCTAACGGCCAAATAATTGCGTAATTATATCAGCCCAATATAGAAATAATAAATGTTTTCCATCATTGGATACGGATAAGATGCCCAATGTCGGGCCGATACTGTTATATAGCAAAAAGTAAAGGATATTGTTTTTCTTATATTGGGTAGATGTACTTTGGCCTTAAGAAGGCAACATTTTGTTTTTTCATTATCATATTCAAAATGGTTTTCCGTTCACCGGCATTAGATTGGATTCCAGGTGTTGGGCCATTACTAGCATATAACATTATTAAAGGGTATTGTTTGCCTGTGTTGGGCATACGTATAGCGGCCAAAATTAGACCAAGCTATATCGGCCCAATACTGAATAAATAACTGTTTTCTATCATAGGATAGTAGATGGATGGCAGATGTTGGGACAATACTGGCAAATATAGTGGATGATAACAGATGATGGCTTTCCTATACCTGGATATTGTGTTTCGGCCAGAAGATGGCAAACTTGTATTGGTCCAATATCTTATTCAGTATGATTTTCCATTAACCGGTAATTGGTTGTCTTCAATAATTGGGGCCAATACTGGCATTAGCTAGTCATGATGGATAATGAACTTTCTGTGTTGGGCCAATGAGTAACGGCCTTGAAGTGGCAAAGTTATATCGGCCCAACTTTAATGTAATCAATATTTTCAATCATCGAGAATTATGTGGTTATCAGACCTTGGGCCAATACTGGCATATAACGGAAAGTAAGAGATGATGACTTGCCTATATCGGGCCATTGTATGTAGCCCCAAAAAAGGCCCAAAAATAGTGGTCTAATATTATGTTCATTACTATTAAACATTAACCGGTCTAAGGTAGTCTTCCATATGTATGACCAATACTGGCATATTGCAGTACTAAAGGATAATAGTTGTCCTGTATTGGGCATATGCATAGCAGCAAATAAATGGCCAAATTATATCGACCCAATATTGAATTCATAAATAAATTTCCCTATGTGAATAGATAATGGCTTCCTTACAACGGCCCATTGAACTTTGGCCAGAAGAAGGCAAAACTTTATTGGTCCTTTATCATATGTATAGTGGCTTTCCGTTAATCGGCATTGTGTTTGGTACCAGATGTTCGGCTGGTACTGTCATATAACCATACTAAAGGATATTAGATTTCCTATGTGAGACCAATGTATAACAGTTTAGAAATGGCAAAAGGATATCGGCCTGATATGAAATAGATAAATGTTTTCTATAATGGGATATTGGGTGGCTGTCAGATGTTGGGGTGATACTGTTATGTTACTAAACAAAAAATACAATATTTTTCTTATAATTATTTGGTAGATGTACTTTGGCCATAAAAAGGCAATACTTTGTTGGGGAAAGGTGCTGGGAACGGCCTCTGGGGCAGTCTGGAACCGGTGTCCTCGGGACGGTACATTTTCCTGGCCAGCTTCCATTTAGCTGACTATGACAATTACAACATCACAGAAAACAAGTCTGATGAACACATAATCTCACCGGGGACGGCATGCAGCCTCTCGAGCGTTCAGGCTTACTAATGTGAATGTAGGAAGTTTGAGTGGCAGATCAAATGAAGTTGTGGAAGCACTTGAGAGAAGAAGAGTGGATTTGTGCTGCACCCAGGAAAGCCGATGGAAGTGGTGCGGTGCACAGTGGATAGTTGGCAAAAAACAAGAGATACAGGATCTACTGGAAGGGAGATGAGTCTGGAAAAGCAAAAGGAGGAGTGAGAGAAGAGTGTTCTTCAGATCAAGAGAGTAAATGGAAGATTGATTGTACTGAAGCTGAAAGTTGGTGAAAGAATACTGAATGTGATATCAGCATATGCCCCACAGGTTGGTTTGAGTAGGGAACGGAAAGATTTCTGGAACGACCATAATTTGTGTTGTTTCGGGCCTCTTTGAGAATGACACCACAGTAATAGACCGTGACCTAAATGGGAATGTGGGAGCACGTGTGTGGGGGCATTCATGGAGGAAATGGATACGGAAGGAGAAATCTAGAAGGTGAATGTATACTGGAGTCCTGTGTTACACTTTACATGGTTGTGTGTAAAATGAAGTTCAAGAAACGGGTGAGTCATCTGATCACATACAATTCTGGGGTTCCAGTAGCCAGATAGATTATTTCCTGGTGAACATATAGAAATGACTGGAAGTGGTTTAGGGATGTAGGCTAAAGGTCATCCCGAGTGAGAATGTATCTCTCAACATAATATTAAAGCGAGATCTTGTGTGCAAGAAGGTATGCATGCCAAAACGGAAATTAAGGTTGTTGAATAAATCAGAATATAGAGATAGGTTTTGCAGCGAACTGGAGAAAATGGATAGGAATAGGGGCACTAGGTCACATGATGTAGGTAGTCACTGGAACTTCCTTGAACGTAGCCTTCTTGTGGCAAAGATATTTACTTAAAGCTAGGGATCTGTATCTTGTGTTTGTAAACCTGGAGAAGGCTTTTGATATGGTGCTCAGGGATGTTGTGCAGTGGGCCATGAGAAAACTTGGTGTAGAGGAGTGACTGGTGTGTGTGCTATAATGAAAATATACGAGGACTCGCAAACGGAAGTGAGGGTGAAAGGAATACTGAGTGAGGAGGTTGCAGTCCATGTTGGAGTTCACCAAGGTTTTTTGTTGAGCTCTCTCCTCTTTGTTATAGTTTTGGAGGCCCTATTTGGAGATTTTAGAACTGGGCTCCCATGGGAACTGCTATACACAGATGGCTTAATTCTAATCACAGATAATGTGCAGGATGCCGAGGTTCCAGGACCCAGATTCACTAACGGTCGTACGATCCGAAAACTCCCTTACCGTTCCCTTACGTCTCAACGCTGATATTCACGAAGCGTCGTAGCGGCCATCTTTGATCGTAGGAAGCTCCTAAAATCCCCTTTCGCAAAGGGTGGTCCAGACCACCCTTACATGAATTTGACCCGGATATAGGTACACAAATATCGATAACACAACCCACGACCATAACAAATTCGTCTGCAGTATAGCTCTTTATGACACACTAAGTCATTATTGAGGCAATAATAGCGCAATATGATTGTTAACTTGTGTTTACAACACCATTAAGGCATTTAATACAAAGTATGAATATATTTGTATCCTTAATGTCTTATGACAGGCCAAATAAAGCTATGAATAGCCTACATATGCCAGCCTAGACCTAGTCAAGGTTAATTGATGCACAAATTCATGTGTTGCGACAACACGTAGCCTACCATTAGTAGATTTTAACCCTCATTTATTGCGGAAATGTTTTATTCCAACTCCCCACCACCTCTGAGTTAGATTAGGGTAGCCTATTCCTCAACAAATTTGAAAGTATCACAGGAACAAAATGATGAAAAGAAATACCCTAGGCCTAGCCTAAAAAATGAATAAATAATAAACGCTGTGTGAATAATTTTGTTTAGCCTAGCCTAGGCTATAACCTAGGTTTATTTTGAAAAAGTTAGGGCTATTTAGGCTAGACAAGTTAGGCCTATGTATGGTATTTTGGTTAGGCTAGCAATGCCTAGCTGGGTTAGATTAGGGTAGCCTATTTCCTCAACAAATTTGAAAGTATCACAGGAACAAAATGATGAAAAGAATTACCCTAGGCCTAGCCTAAAAAATGAATAAATAATAAACGCTGTGTGAATAATTTTGTTTAGCCTAGCCTAGGCTATAACCTAGGTTTATTTTGAAAAAGTTAGGGATATTTAGGCTAGACAAGTTAGGCCTATGTATGGTCTTTTGGTTAGGCTAGCAATGCCTACCTGTGTTAGATTAGGGTAGCCTATTTCCTCAACAAATTTGAAAGTATCACAGGAAAAAAATTATGAAAAGAATTACCCTAGGCATAGTATAAACAAAAAATAATAGGCTAGCCTATATGGTGTTGTGAATATTTTTGTTTAGCCTAGCCTAGGATATAACCTAAGTTTATTTTGAAAAAGTTAGGGCTATTTAGGCTAGAAAAGTTAGGCCTACGTATGGTATTTTGGTTAGGCTAGCAATGCCTAGCTTGGTGTAGCCTAAGCATGGTAAAGAGGAAGCCTAGCAGGTTAAGATGGTGTTTGCAGGCATACCGTCCTCATTGTTAACTAGCTATTATTAGTCCCATGCTGGTAATATATTTGATGATGGCAATAAGTCATCGGAGGTGAGGGGGACAAAGCCCCCCTCAACCTATCATTATTTCCCATGGCCATCTGTTGGATAATAGATTGAGGAGGCCTATGCTAGGCATATTTTGAAAAGGTAGATAGGCCTTGAGGTGTTGTGAATACAACAAAATTACCCTAGGCCTATTTTGAAAAATTAGGCCTAGGCTAAGTCAGGCCTAGGCTAAGTCTGGCATTTTGGCTTGGCTAGAACTGCCTGTGTAGGCATAGACATAGTAAAGTCTGGCAGTTTGGTTTGGTTCGCCCTGTCTAGGTGTAGACATGGTAAAGTAGAACAATATACTGTGGTTAAGGTATAAATAATACACTCCCAACTAGCCTAACATATGATTATCAATGATCAATCCGTCGAAAATCCTTTAACTTGGGCCACTAACAGGTTTCCCTGTAGCCTAGCTAGGCTAATTTCTTATCATCAATTCACAAGATATTCTATTCTTCTTCCTTCTGGCTGTGGTGGATCGAATTAGCCATGCTAAACAATGACAAACTCATAAATTAAAGTATATTAGGTTCTTCTTGGCGCTTCAGTCATGTGGGTGACATATTGTTTATTTACAAAGGCCAAGCGCCTGATTGGTCAAGAGAAGCCTCGGTGAAAATAACCGAAAGGGAGCCGTAAGGGAGCTCAACGATGCGTTCGTGAATACACCTTCCGCACTCCCTTAGGAACGATCTTAGGTTGCTGTACGACATCGCACGCTACGACCGTTAGTGAATCTGGGTCCAGAGCTGGGCACTTTAGCCAACAAAGTGTCATTTTGTTGGCGAATTAGCGTTGGCGCCAAAATGGCTGCCTATTTGCGGGTTTGAAGCTCTGGAAAGTACCTCCATGTTGCAAACCTCGAGTCCGCAAAATAAAAATTCCAGCCGCCAGCCAGCCCTGGGCCGCTCCTGCAGCTCCAGCCCAAAAAAGTAATGTGACCAAGCCAACTACCTGTGTTCTGGAATCTAGGCCTATACATCGGCTCTTCACGTTTCACGGTTTCTTCACTTACTTAGTAGCAAGCGTCGAGCTAACACCTACAACACACAGCAGTCCAACCTGCTAGCACTTCAACTTTGTTTATATTTTCGGCCTATTGAAGTGAACATGGAGTCTACCATCATGCCTACCGCAGCTGCCAACAGCATGGGGAGCAGTTCACCACCATCATCTGACAGTGATGCTGCAGAGCATGCAGAAATCGAGGACCTAAGCCACCCCTGGCCCCACCTAGAAACCTATGGGCCTGTAATTACCAAGAAGATGTCTCTGGAGAAGGGCTTTATAACTTTATAATCTAGCCTAATTTAAGATTATAAAGTTAGGCTATCGTTAATTTGATTGATAGCTTGTTAATTTTTAACCTAAACTAATGTTATTAGGCTACCCTAATCCCATCAAAATGCCTCAAAGCATGTAGGCCTAGGCTAAGTCTAACTTCTATATAGGCTAGGCTATATAGCCTAGGCCTAGGTCTATAATCACTAATCCCATCAAAATGCCTCAAAGCATGTAGGCTAAATATTGCATGTTCTAACTTCTAAATAATTATAGCCTAGGCCTATAGGCTAATTACTAATATAAGTAATTTTATTAGGCTAGGCCTAGGCTACCCTAATCCTATCAAAATGCCTCAAAGCATGTAGGCTAAATAATATTGCATTTTCTAACTTCTATATATATAGGCTAGCCTAGGTCTAGGCTATAATCAGTCAATCACTAATATCCATCAAAATGCCTCAAAGCATGTAGGCTAAATATTGCATGTTCTAACTTCTATATAATTATATAGCCTAGGTCTAGGCTATAATCACTAATTCCATCAAAATTCCTCAAAGCATGTAGGCTAAATATTGCATGTTCTAACTTCTATATATAGCCTATAGCCTATGTCTAGGCTATAATCACTAATTCCATCAAAATGCCTCAAAGCATGTAGGCTAAATATTGCATGTTCTAACTTCTATATAAATTATATAGCCTAGGTTTAGGCTATAATCACTAATTCCATCAAAATGCCTCAAAGCATGTAGGCTAAATATTGCATGTTCTAACTTTAATATATAGCCTAGGCCTAGGTCTAGGCTATAATCAGTCACTAATTCCATCAAAATGCCTCAAAGCATGTAGGCCTAGGCTAAATATTGCATGTTCTAACTTCTATGTATAGGCCTAGGCCTATAATCACACTCATTTTATTAGTGTCAAGTAGAAAGTGTTAATTTTGAAAGTATCATATAGGCCTAGACTAAATTTAGCCTACAATAAAATTTTATTAAATTTTGATCTGAAGCTAGGCCTTTATTCTGAGCATTAAAATTAATAGGCCTAGGCTACTTTCTATTAAATTACTTAATCTATCTAAAGTAGACCTATCTAGGCATATATAGCCTATTGCCATTCCCAAAGGGGCAACCACGAATAAATTGCCTCCTTGCACCTCTGTGATCCGGCGTACCTCCTGAATGGTGCGGAATTGCGAATACTGATTATTACTGAAGCACTCTCCCCATAAACAAGTTGCCCCAACGTTTTACTGCCCATGTGGGCAAACTAAGTGGCCTATGCTATATATATTAACCCTTTCACTGCGGGTGACGTTCTGGAATGTTTTGGCAATTTACAGCAATTTCCAAGCTTTAAAAGCCTGTATGTATATCCTTCAGGTCCATGGAAGTTGGGCAACATTATATTTAAGTAAATATATATATTTATTGACATTAGAGATTGAATTTATTGATTTACCCTTGATTCTGTAGTTTAAATTTAAAATTAATAAAAAACGGTTTGCGTTTGCATATTTGCATTTGAGGACTAGAAATTTAACAAGGTTTGCACATTTGTGTTTGCTGAGTTATGTTCTGGGTTTGCTGATTTGTGTTTGCTGACTTGACTTTTTGTTTGTGGTGCCCAGCTCTGCGAGGTTCAGAAGGTAGAGTGAGGGCATGACAAACAAAGAATTAAAAGTTAATATCAATAAAACCAAGGTTTTTGCACAGTATATAGCTTGGGCCGTGAAAATGTAGAACAAAAACAGTGCATACCCATGTGCAGTATGCAGAAAAGGGGTGGGCGTGAATTCAATTCAGTGTAGCATCTATCGTTTCTGGGTACTTCATGGGAAGAAGAGCTGTAGTACAATAAATGGACCTCTGCCGAGGAAGAAAGCTGAATTTGAGAAATTTGGGTGTATAGTATGCAAAGCTGAGCTTGTGTTGAATGATTGGCTCGAGAGTGTGAACCGTGGCAATGTGTCGCTGGAGATGGTGGACAAGTTTTGCTACTTGGGAGATACCATCTCTGCCGGTGGTGGGGCCGAGGCCGCCACTATTGCCAGAATTAGATGCAGCTGGGAAAAGCGCAGAGAACTGCTGCCAATTCTAATCATGAAACGACTCCCTCTCCCCTGAAAGAAAAAGGTTTACACTTAATGTATTAGTAGCGCAATGACCTACAGTATATGTGCTTCAGAAACGTGGCCTGTCAAAGTGGATGATATCAACAGATTATAATGCCTAATAATGATAGGCCTGTAGGCTACATGATGATGTTTTCACGGTTTAATCAATAATGGTTCCACCACCCCAGGACTTTCACCCATTTTTCCCATCATCGAGATTGCTCAGTTAATGATTTATCAGATTCCATGTTAAGTTCTGTGAAGATAGAGACAATAGGTCTACCAGTACAATTTTTTCAATACCAAATCAGTATCACTTCTACTGAAACTGAAAGCTAGTAGTCTACCAAATACAACTAACATTTCTGTAGATTTGGATATTTATCATGATAAAAGTACTGTAGATGGTGTTAGTGACCTGGAAACTGAGGCAGATGGCTCGGAAAGAAAAGTCTGTGAATTATGTAATTATATTAATAATTTTGCAAAAGTTTTAGGTTAAATTACAAGCAAAGCATTTTATAATTATATCCTCCAAGGTTATTCAAAGTATTGTGGAGTGCTTTCAAACCATATGTATTCACTAGGAAATTCATTTTTTCCACTATCTAGAATCTAGATCTATGTAGATCTCTATTTATCTCTCTCTCTCATCTCTCATATATATATATATATTCTGACATAGGAGCCCTGTATATTAATTTAAGAGTTAGAATTAAGAGTTGAAGGAGTGCCAAACTACCCAGGCGGCGAAGCAGACTAGCGAGCGAACCAGCGAGTAGGAAACCAGCTCGTCCGCATACCAGCAAACAAGTCTTCACACCTGCGTGTGTCATAGGGGACCCTGCAAACTACTTCGATGACCCGACGCTATGACGATGATTCGACGCCAGGAGACTCCATTGGACCACGCACCTGCTACGCAACTCGAGGAGCTGTGATTGGGGCGCGCACCATCTCCCGCCACCTGATTCGTTCCTACACCATCATTGTTTAGTATATAAGACCCGAGTAGTGGGCATTCAAATCAGTCTCATTTGGAGTTGGGAAGGTGAACTTGCAGCTGGAGGAAGACGGGGTGAAGTATTATAATGGGTTTGTGACTGTCAGTCAGATTATATAAGTGTGTGTTAAGTGTGTTCGGTGTAAACACTTACGTTATGTTGGTTAGTGAGATATGTGATTGGGAACTAACGTTAACGCTACTATTATGTACTTAACTATTTGATTGGGAATTAACGTTAACGCTACTATTATGTACTTAAATATTTGATTGGGAATTACCGTTAACGCTACTATTATGTAGTTAACTATTTGATTGGGAATTAACGTTAACGCTACTATTATGTACTTAACTATTTTAGTTGACTGACTTGTGGACTAAAGCAACTCTTTAAATAATTGGGTTATGATGAAAGTAATACTATTGTTTTATATTCATACTTACGAGTTCTTTCATTTTCTTTTAATTTAGCTTACATTGCTTAATGGTGCTCAGAACGGTGATGCTATTGTCTCTTATTAGTAATATCGCCTTAGATTAACATGGCTGTTTTAATGTTACTTCTAGTGATTTCCTAAGCTGAAGAAAATTAGTTTAGCTTCAAAATATTATTTTGCTTTTCATATTATTTGAGTGAGACTTGAATCGAATCTATGAAGCGATCCTGTAACTTAATTTACTCATAAATCAAACCTCAATGTTATGTGGTTAAGAAATACATTTAACTAATTATTAAATATATATCTAACTTTTTATGTGACTTTGATATTAATCCTGATGATAATAATAATATAATACTATTAACGTAAGACAAGAACCAAGAATAATTACATTAAATATAAATAAAAGGACATATAAGAAAACTATGTTTTCATTTCAAAAAGGGTAAGAGACAGAAATATTCTTACTTTAATATTTATCTTTCAAGACTTTTTATAGAATTAATAGTCCTTCTTTAGATATAACTTCTTCGGTTCATAACCATAGCCTACTAAGCTTCGGTTAAATACTAATTCTTTATAAATACTACATGACTTTAATTAGTTTCAGTATTTTTTCATAATTAAAGAGTGTCAGTCAATAAAGGATACCAAGTCCTAAGATCCAAAAGGAGAGGAAGCAACAACAGGAACTAATTTTATTAGATTTTACTTTTGTTTTGCCTTCAGCTGACTGATACCTTAATATACATCTCTGTGCTATCTAGATTCATCAAGTTAACCACTTGAGGATCAAGATACGTAACAATATACACATATGTTTATATATACAGTATAATAATAAGGTTTGGTGCTACATGTTTGAGAAATTCTTTTTTTGCGCGAATATTGTGGGTCCGAGACTCCTACAGCTGACTGAGCTGAACAAAAAACATACCAATATAGACCTTCTGTCACCCGTGAGAAGAGGTTGAAATTAATTGTATTAGAACAGAGTTCAAGTTAGAAGTCTCGGATATAAGCTGTAACCAATAGTGTGGCGACTTATATCCCCTATGTTTACATCCCAGCTCAGCCAATCACAGGCCGGCATGCTCTCCGTCTAGGTACCTAAATTAGTCACGTGACGTTACCCGCTCGCCAGTCACCAGCTGTTTCAAATATTAGTGAAAAGAAGTACCCCTCTCGTGTTTTATCGCTATTTAAGTCATATTCCGGCCTAATAATGGTGTCAAGTGACACAGAGTGAGGTAAAAGATTCAGTGATAACGAAAAGTGAAGACAAACTAGCCTAGTGGTGAGTGGAGGAACGAGTGAAGGAGCTCATTCACTTCCACAACAATCAGATTTGAATTAGCTTAGGGCCTAGGCCTAGGCTACAGTGTTTGGTAGTGTTCACAGTTACGGTTACACTTAAGGTCAGGGCGAGGTCCTGTGTAGCGTGCATAACTCTTTTCAGATGCCTATTTATTAAGAAACTGAACAATAGGCTAACCTATCTTTAACCTAACCTAATTTGGCTAGTATCCTATAGGCTAGCCCTAGGCTATTAGTATATTAGAGGACTAGGCTATTTATGACTGTACAATGTAAACATAGGCCTATAGGCTATTGTAACATTACCAAATTATTGAGATAGGCCTATAGGCCTAGCCTAAGTATACAAGTCTCCCCGCTACACAGGATTAGGCTATGCCTAGGCTAGGCTATACCAAGATCAATTGTGCGGGCTTAAGTTAATACTTAATAGGCCTAGGCTTAGGATATTTACCAAGAAATGTAGTTATTTCTTTGATAATTAGCCTAGCCTATAGGGGTCCTAGGGGATACAGTACGTTTCGTCACCGCGATCTCGGACGTTTCGTCACCATAATGAGCCACTACCATTTCAAGGCCATTGGACGTTGATTTAAGTATTTATGGTTATAATTTGTGATGAAAACTTAATGATTGGTTGCCTAGGCCTATTTGTATTATGGGACGGTAGATATGTATCTGATATGGTTTTGTTAGATTCTGGGAGGCGTTGTCTGCAGCACCAAATCCTTCCAAATCCTGTCTTCTGCGCATGCATGTGAATCTTAGGCCCCTTGGCACGATTTGTTTTCCTTTATACTATTATATTATCTTAACTTAACTTAACTTAACTTTAAATTAACCTAACAGTTGAGCCTAAATTAAAAATTAGCCCATTAAACATAGTGGTGACGAAACGGGTCGGAATTTTGGTGACGAAACGGGTTTTTGGGGACGAACCGGGTTGGTGACGAAACGGAATGGTGACGAAACATCCATAGGGAATAGGCTCTCGCCCTTATTTTAGTACATAGGCCTAGGCCTATTACCGAAACTAGGCTACCACTAATTATTTCGCAATATATGAAGGCTATTACAGAATAAGGATGTTGCAATTTAGATCATATTAAAATTTGTTTCACTTTGGTGAAGGTTTTTAATACTTCAATGTAGGCCTATCTATTTCAAGTCAAATATGCAGTTCCGAGCATCATCGAAGTTCGAACCATATTAAGTCTACTACGAACAAGTCAATAGTAACCTATTATGAGCAACATAATAGCGACAAATCAGGGGTTGTGAAGCTGTAGCGGTAAGATCCTGTGTAGGCAGTAGCGAGAGTAATTGTTTTTCAGCTGCCTATTTACTAAGAAACATTGAACAATATCTTTAACCTAACCTAACCAAAACCTAACCTAACCTAACCTAGTATATTAGTGGATTATTTATGAATGTAAAATGTAAAAATATATTGTAACATTACCAAATTATTGAGATATAAATACAGGTCCTCCCGCTACACAGGATTATACCGCTGTGGCCTGTAGAGTTATCATTAGTTGTAGTTACATTTTACCTATTCAAGATTTTACTCCAATACGTAAAAACAGCTACATTATACCGATTCAAAATGAAAGAAGTCCTATCGTTGTTAGTTAGTTAGGGGATGGATGTAGTTTTCGGGCGTACGGTCGTCATTTGCGCTCGCAGTTACGTTCCTGTCTATTTCGACGCTATATGTTCTGCTATTTGCCCCCTGTCATTACTACATGAATACTAGGTTGTTTGGTTAGGCTAATGTATTTTTATATCCAAAGGCAGTCAAAATAGACGGGAACATGATGGGAAAGGTCCGACGCCACTGCGCGTAGTGTAAACAAGGCTGGCGGTACGCCCGCACTTAACATTCTTGCCTTAGTTAGTTATGTAAAGCAGATTAACCAGACTACTGAGCTCCATACGTAACTCGGTAAATTTTTTGCCTGGGAAACACTCTCTAGCCACCTAACACTGGAAAATAATAGGACTAGCCTATAAGAAAAAATACCGTTTTTATGTAGGCTATTCAATAGATTTTACCTATTCAATAAGTAATAAGTACGGTAACTAGTTATAGTTACATTTTACCAATTCAAGATACAACTCCAATACCCGGTACTGGTACGTAAAAAGAGCTAGATTTTACCAATTCAAAATGAGAGAAGTCCTATCATGGCGAGATAGATTTTGGGAAGGATGTAGTTACCGGGTGTACCACTACCGACATACAACATAAATCATCTATAAATATTTATAATAAAATAAATACTTATAAATCTATAATACTAGGTTAGGTTAGGTTGTTGTTGTTGTTGTTGTTGTTGTTGTTGTTCCCCAAGCTGCCTGGCCGAACAGCCCCAAGGCCCCGAGCAATTCCAAGGCCATAACCGAGTGCCCCCACAGAACCCTCCCCGCCGACCACAATAAAAGCCTGGGTGACCGAAGCCACTCCATGGCGGGGGGCTGAGGAGGGTGAGGAAACGCCCAGGAAACCAAAGCCCCACCCAGGGCCCTGGGCCCCTCAGCAATTATGAAGAGAAAGTTGAGGGGCAAGGGAAAAATGTAACGCTTTGGCTTCCAATCTTGGTAGATTGGGAGGTCAATCCACGGAGGAGACGCCGTCACTTGAGATCTAGAAAATATATAAGTTAAAGGAAAAGTCAGAGTAAGCTATGGGTATGGCAGAGATTGCTCAGCTCTCACTCTGATAGACCAGCCCATCACCACATGACTAGAACCCAATCCTCTCAGCATCAGCTAGGAAAGGCCCTAGAAAGCCGCCTTTGGCGGGGGGATAGCTCCCCTATTTCAACCCCTTTCGGGGTTGGGCACCCGTTAGGTTAGGTTAGGTTGTTTGGTTAGGGTAATGTATTTTTGTATCCAAAGGCAGTCAAAATAGACGGGAACATGATGGTGAGCGTCCGCGTAGTGTAAACAAGACGGGCGGTAGTACGGTACACCCGGTAACTATATTCTTGCCAATAACAGTTGGTATAATCCTGTGTAGCGGTTAGACCTGTATTTATCTCAATAATTTGGTAATATTACAATATAATTTTACATTTTACATTCATAAAATAAATAGTTCACTAATATACTAGGTTAGGTTAGGTTAGGCTTTGGTTAGGCTAGGTTAAATATATTGTTCAATGATTCTTATAGTAAATAGGCATCTGAAAAACAGTTCCTCCCGTTACACAGCATCTTACCTAACAGTTTTTACGCATTCGATAGATTTTACCTATTCAATAAGTAGCCTAGCCTATATAATAAGAAACTAGGATAAATCTACAGTTATACTACCCCTATTTTGTCACTATTCTGTTGGTACTAATGGGTTAATATTATTAGTAGTAGACTTAGTATGGTTTGATGATGAGTGGAAATAAATATTTGACTTGAAATAGATACATTGAAGTACTACAAACCTTCGCGAACCCATAAACAGGGAACGTGAGCTGGGTTTAGACCGTCGCGCACCCATAAACAGGGAACGTGAGCTGGGTTTAGACCGTCGGCGAGATAGGTTAGTTTTCGGTTAGGTTAGGCTAGGCTAATGTTAAAAATACTAAAATGTGACGGTCCTCAGTATTAAACAACACTAATAAAAAAAAAAAAAAATTACCTTTGAAACTCGTATCTGGTTGGTAATAAATTTGTATAAAAATACGTGTTTTTTTTCGGTTTCCGCGTCTGCTGAACCATCCAAAAACACGCTAAAAGGCGTGTTTTGAAGGGGGGAGGTGGTGGGGGAGGGGTAGTATAACTGTACATTTACCGAAATTAGTTATAGCCAAATAACATTTTACCAATTCACCGTGCCATGAAAGATTCCATCATCATATATATTACCAGCAGGAGGCAAATAACAGCTGGCCGTGGGATAATTTTGAAAAAAGCATTCGGTATAATCCTGTGTAGTGAGGAGACGTTGTACATACTGTATATCTCAGTAGACTAATTAGGTAAGGTTGCAATATATTTTTACATCTTACATTCATAAATAGTCAAATATACAGTACCGGTACTTACTCCAATTTTTGCGTGTTCTGATTTTGCGAAACACCAATTTTACGACCGAGACCCCACTAACCAATTTTGGCAAGAATGTTAAGTGCGGGCGTACCGCCAGCCTTGTTTACAGTGCGCGTAGTAGCGTCGGACCTTTCTCATCATGTTCCCGTCTATTTTGACTGCCTTTGGATATAAAAATACATTAGCCTAACCAAACAACCTAACCTAACCTAACCTAGTATGCATGTAGTAATGACAGGGGGCAAATAGCAGAAAATATAGCGTCGAAATAGACGGGAACATAACTGCGAACGCACAACATGACGACCGTACGCCCGATCACTACATCCATCCCTCAATTTTTGATGAAAACCTAATTTTGCGATGTAACTCTACTTTTGTGGGTGTCGCCGTAAGAAAGTGGGGCTTTCCGCACTAGTTTTCGGGGGGGGGGGAGGAGGGTGGCCGGGCCAACCACAAGCCTCGGACACCCTCCCTCCATCCCCGCAAGCTCAGCCATCTTTCGAGTCTAGGTAAATGCTCAATTGCTCATTTAACCCGTGGAGCCCCGGCTAGTTTTGTAATGTTTGCGCACCAGAACCCGGCCGGTTTTCAAAAAATGGTTTTATTCCAGAAACAATAGCGAATGGGTTAGGAATGAAGGAAAAACCACGAAAAACCGCTCAAAAAGCTTAAAAAATGGTCCTACAGAGCCCCCGAAAACGGATTTTATAAGAGTAAAAAATTGAAGGCAATTATCCCAAAAAACCAGGTTATTGCGCGCTCGCGCGCACGCACGTGGACTTTGAGAGTTTTCAACCATCGGCACGGTTGCGTGGGATACGTACACAGTTCCCATACAAATCTGAGCCCTCTTGAGTCCTCTGAGGTTACGGTCGGCGCAATTAGGGTGACGCGCCAGGCGCGTCTCTGGGGCTGTGCGTTACATACACCGCCGACGCGTCAGGCGCGTCGCTGGGGCTGTACGGGTTAATTTGATTTTCTCAAGGATGATGATAATGTCTTATGTTTTTCTGTATTTTTCTTTATTGTGGGATGTATAATTACATGTATGTGTGTACAAACAAAGCAAATAAATGACGGAAATCATGAAAAATTGGGCCATCACTGATGAAATGTCGACCATATTCATTTTGTTGAGTTGCCGAACGAGTCCCATCCACCCTGTATATACCGTATATATATATACTGTATATGTATATATAGTATATATATATATATATATATATATATATATATATATATATATATATATATACATTGTATGTAGTACTATATACGGTATATATATATATACCAGTTCATGTACTGGGTTTAATTTTCCAATTTGTATACAAAAATACTCTGCTGAAACATGACTTACTGGACAGAATGTACAGCACTGTCATTTATTGGTATAATCTTTCATTAGTTTTAATTTATGCAGAGTTTTATCATTACAGGAACATAAAATGCAGTGAATATTAGTTCAGATATACATCACATCAAGTACGTACCGGTATCAGTATATAGGTGTTGTTAAATGGTAGGCCTATCATCATTAGTACAGTACCGATATGCATGTAGGCTACCGGTATATTATATTTTGCCTTACATTGAGTCTTACTCAATACCGGTATCAATTATTCTTAACAAGAAAGAGGAACATAGTGTATACAAGTTTGAACCAGCCTGTGTGAAACCTATGAGAGCTCTCCAGAGTTTTAAATTCAGTTTAATGATCCCAGCTGAAGTCAGTAGCGTCGAGTTGCCGTGATCTTTAAATTTGCTATATATTTGTTTATGCTTGCAAAGATATACTGGTCTGCTGGCTATGGTAAGCAGGCCCACCTACCATGACTAGGCTATAAATATATCAAACAAAGGTTTATTGTCTTGTGATACCGATACTAGAAACTGTGCTCTCACATCATGCAGAAATGCACTGTTTACAGCTATCCTAATTGTGAGTAAAAGTGAGTAAAATATAGGTGTCTCCATGTTCCGTACTGAGATAAATTAATGAAGCTCATCTTTTTGATAGGCATTGACGGTTTGTAAATCAGTAAAGCTCTGCATACAGTGACAAGCAGAAACTAATTTCAATATAGGCCGGGTAGCAGTACCGGTACGGTAGGCTTACATATTTGCAATGATGGAGTACCGGTACCGTGCCGTAGTTCATCTTATAGAAAGGTAGTTTGGCCTTCTCAGATTGGCAAGCAGATTACCGTAGCATTCCCTTCAAGTGGTTCTCTGAATTTAGGTTGGTATAAGTTTGCCAGTCTTAAATAGTGTACAAATCTTGCCATATGGAAAATGTAGGTTACTAGTGTGACCAATCTGTCATTCAAAGCAGTGTCTGCACTTAAAAACTGTCAGGGGGAACATACAGGTGGATTCATGATCTTCAAGCTATACCAGTACATTAATACATTATAAATAATAGTTATTAACCAAATATACTACCGGTACCGGTGAAAGTACAAAATAATTAATTGGCATCATGTCTTACATTTGGAATTCCATTACGGTACGCCATCAGACAGTACACTAGGACCATACGGCTGGGAAAGTGTAGATAGTAGAGACGAGGTGTTGTAGATAGAGGAAGTATGTGTTGGAATGGCTTTGTTGTGTATGTCATTAGTCTGTATAGGCTAAGTCATCGAGGTGTCCCCCGACTGGGTGCGAACATGATATACATGCTAGGACGTACTACCACACCCACTAAATGTCCGCCTTGGCTGGGATTGAACCCAGGTCAAGCAGATTCACATGTGAGCGTGCTCTCCACTCAACCGCCAGGGCTCTGCGCATATTATTTCCCGTAATTGGGTACGGTATGTAATTATATATATTTGTAATTTCTGTAAAAATGGGGTGAATTCAGACAGGATGAAAATGAATAAAATAAATACAACCTGTCAGATTCAGATATTGTTTGTAATTGGGTTGATTGTGGTCACTTACAGGGGTATTTTTTAGTTATGTCACAATAATCCTTATTTTTACATTGTCAGGGTCATAAATCCAGATATGTCTGAATTTGCCCCAAAAGGGTTGTACCATATCTTATGATATGATAGGCCTATTTATGCTTTTAGGAAGTGTGATAAGACCCTTTTAAAATGTTCAAATATGTCCGAATTGACCCGATAGGTCCGAATCTATACTGGGATCACTTGTTAGTCTTACGAATATGTTTTATTTCCATGTACAAATTCAGGCTATAGGTGTCCGAAATTGCCCCAAACTCGGACACCTTTATTATAGGCCTACAGTATTTATAAAAAAAATATATGTACGGTACAGTACAGTATATGTATTTTTATTTCTTTAATGTTATGACTGTATAGCCTAATTAATGTACCAACTACACATACAATACTAAACATAACTGGGAATATTTATTCTATCAATTGCCAGATGTCATAATCCCTGAGAGAGATGGCCACGAATGAATCACCTTCATATGCTTTCATATGCCGAGGCAACTCACTATAGTATCTAGCTTGTACCGTAGACCTACCTGTTTACGAGGGAGGGTCGCTTAATCCCAACCGCCATTTAATTGGTGTGTATTGTCTATAGTGTGTGAGGATGAATGTGGGATACCGTAAACTGGGGTGAATTCGGACGATTTTTACGTATTTCCGTATAGCATGTAAGCTTGGTATGGGAGGGAGAAGAAGAGAAGTAGTGGAGGAGGAGGTGGGGATCAGGTCAGAAGTGTGGGAAGCCATGAAAAGAGTGAAGTTCGGGAAAGCACCAGGAACAGATGGAGTGTGTGGGGAAATGTTGAGGTATGGTGGTGAGATAGTGATAGAATGGGTATGGAAAATGTGCAAACTAGCATGGGAGAAGGGGAGTGCACCCGAATAACTGGAAGACTGGCATAATAGGCCCCCTATATAAGGGCAAAGGGGAAAGAGGAGTGTGTGGTAACCACTGAGGAATATGTCTTCTAAGCGTAGTAGGGAAGGTATACAGAAGGGTAGTGATTGAGAGAGTGAGAGTGAGAACGGAGAAATGGATAGGCGACGAGCAGGGATGTTTTAGGAAGGGAAGAGGATGTGTAGATCAGATTTTTACCCTGAATTGTGTTGTGGAGAAGTATCTGGAGAAGAAACAAAAGATGTATGTTGCCTTTATGGACTTGGAGAAGGCCTATGACAGAGTGGATAGAGAGGGTTTGTGGAAAGTACTTAGAATATACGGAGTAGAGGGCAAGTTACTGAAAGCAGTGAAGAGCATGTATGAGGGTGCAAAGGCGGCAGTACGTGTGGAGAGTGAGCAGAGCGAGTTCTTTGACCTGAATGTTGGTTTGAAACAGGGGTGTGTGATGTCCCCGTGGTTGTTTTCTGTATGTCCCCGTGGTTGTTTTCTGTATATATGGATGGAGTCATGAAAGAAATACTATCAAGAGCAGTGGATGTTGGTGTATCGCTGAAAAGGGAGGGAATTGAGTGGAAGCTACCTATACTGCTGTTTGCGGATGATACAGTTCTGATGAATGATAATGAATGGGAGTTGCAGGGTCTGGTAAATGAGTTTGGAACAGTGTGCGAAAAACGGAATTTGAAGGTAAATGCGGGGAAGAGCAAGGTTATGGTCTTCGAAATAGGTGAAGTCACAGAGTGTGAGGTGAAGCTGAATGGTCAGGCTATGCAGATCGTCAACTCTTTTAAGTATCTGGGCAGTGTGTTGAGTAATGATGGGACTAAGGATGAAGAAGTGCGGGAGAGGGTACAACATGGGAAGAGGGTTGTAGGAACGCTAAAAGCAGTAACAAGAAATAGGGTGGTCAGTATGGAAGTGAAGAAGTCCTTGCATGACAGTGTGGTAATCCTGACACTGACTTACAGAAGCGAAGCATGGACGTTGGTTGAGAGACTCAGACCAAGAGTGAGAGCAGTGGAAATAAATTACTTAAGGAGTGCGTGCAGAGTTACATGGAGGGATAGACAGACTAATGAGGAAGTAAGAAGGAGGTGTGGTGTGGAGGTAGATGTGCTGGAAAGTGTGAAAAGGAACAACTTGAGATGGTTCGGCCTAATGGAACGTATGGAAAGCGAGAGAATGACTAAGAGGGTGTACGAGAGCGAGGTGGAGGGACAGAGAGGGAGAGGTAGACCGAATGAGAGGTGGAAGGATGGAGTGAGGAAGTACATGAATGAAGGCTGTGCTGGTTGGGGGGAGGGGCATCAACTGACTGGGGACAGAGGTGCATGGGGGCGGTTCGTTCGTGGCCACACCTTCGGGGATCACGGCGTCAGGCAATAGATAGTAAGCTTGTTTTTATCTCGATGTAAGATCTTTACTCTGGTTTTAATAATTTGAATACAAAGTCTTATTAATGCTTAATTTGTTTAATCAATAATTGTCAATGTTCAAAGTAGTCTATAGTCTTACAATGTAAGACTTACAGTACAGTACGATACCGTAACCAACATTTTTAATTATATACTGTATATTATTAATTATTCAAACTATAGTGTCTTCTACCAACACCATATTTTAGTTTGTTTCATCAATAACTGTGGACAAATATATTTGGGAAGTGGGCATTACCACATCTGAACACGATGTCATCAACTTCTAAGACGGTCATTCCTTTTTATCTAAGGATAGACCTTTTCATCCCACAAGTCAAACCATACTGACTGTTGATTATGTACCATAGGCCTATATGCTCACCCACTGGACTAATAAATTAGACTATGGAGTTGTTTGAGTATTTATACTTATTTGTATGCTAAATATACAGTAGCCTATATGCATTACCGATATATACTGTACCTTTTATATTTCAGTACCGTAGGGTAGGATCGTTAGTATCCAATCAAAAAGTGTTATTTACTGATTTTGGCTGCCAATTTCAACAAGAATTAAATACACAAATACTTTTGTTTACCCTTTAACACCCACACCAGTAATGGAAGTTTATATTAAGAGTAATCTCAAGTGTGTTGAGTAAAGATGGGACTATGGATGAAGAAGTGCGGGAGAGGGTACAACAGGGGAAGAGGGTTGTAGGAATGCTGAAAGCAGTAACAAGAAATAGGGTGGTCAGTATGGAAGTGAAGAAGTCCTTGCATGACAGTGTTGTAATCCCGACACTGACTTACGGAAGCGAAGCATGGACGTTGGTTGAGAGACTCAAACCAAGAGTGAGAGCAGTGGAAATGAATTACTTAAGAAGTGCGTGCGGAGTTACATGGAGGGATAGACAGACTAATGAGGAAGTAAGAAGGAGGTGTGGTGTGGCGGTAGATGTGCTGGAAAGTGTGAAAAGGGACAACTTGAGATGGTTCGGCCATATGGAACCTATGGAAAGCGAGAGAATGACTAAGAGGGTGTACGAGAGCGAGGTGGAGGGACAGAGAGAGAGAGGTAGACCGAATGAGAGGTGGAAGGATGGAGTGAGGAAGTACACGAACGAAGGCGGTGCTGGTTGGGGGGAGGGGCGTCAACTGACTGGGGACAGAGGTGCATGGGGGAGGTTCGGTCGGGGCCACCCCTTCGGGGATCACGGCGTCAGGCAATAGATAGATAGATAGAATGTCAAGTGTCTGAAACATATTTTTTTTTATATATATTTTTATATTACCTGATTGGACTTAACCCTTTCGCTGCGGGTGACGTTCTGGAGCGTCCTGGCAAGTTACAGCAATTTCCAGGCTTTAAAAGGCTATAAAAAACTTAAAAATTGAGTGTCAGTGGGCGGGAGCGTGAGGGGCCCACCTCCGACCCTCAGAGCACCGAGCGGCTCACTGATGTTGACTGTGTCTCGCTCGGGTCTCTCTCTGTCTCTCTCAACAGTGTAGCCAAGCGAGCGAGTGTTACATAATAGCGGGTTTCCCGCGTTTCACTGGCACCACTGCGGTTGAACCAGACCACGTACAGGGCCCGTTCTGGTCTCATTTTGAAGCTATTTTCACCTAGTTTTCGGCAGAATACACTTCATTTAATGCAGATGCTTGATTTATCATTCAGGAGTGCCTGAATATGCCCTAAATAGCCCAAACATAGCCGCAGCCAATGGGTTAATGGTAATACCGCTAAGTCCTATCACTTGACAGCTAATTCCAATCACGTACCATTAATAATCAAAATATACCGGTATATATTATACCTATTCCCTTTAGTATATTATTTTGCAACATAAAACTTACATTTCGTCTAATTTATTTCAAAATATAACCTTTATTTTGCCCTTAATTAATGACGAAATTAAGCAAAAGGATTTTTTTGGAAAAAATAAATAAAAGATGAATAAAGATGATATTAATGATTTATTAACTTGTAATGATGATAACAAATAGAAAACTATCAGTATTATTACCCCTTTACATACAAATAATGATTTTAATGGCTAGGATACTTTATTCTGATAAACCCTTTCAGACACAATAGATCGCAATTGTAATTTTTCTCCCGTTTCTTACGGCAACCCGTAAGGAAATTACTTTTTTATCAGCTTACAAAATATCTATTAATTTGTCCTTTTTAAATATATGATAATATATTGACAAGGAGAGGTGATTGGATACTAAACCCAAAATCCTTGATGCGTTAGTATCCGATCACAAAATCCTTTCAAAATGCTTCACTTTATGTTACATATTTTTATTTTAAATTTTACGTCTTACAGGATTAATAATTTCCCTAGCACTTATATTTTGTTATATAGCCTAATCTGGTGTGTTAGTATTCGATCACTGATCCACCACTGTGGTCGACTGGTTGACCACTGTGGTCAACCGATTGAGCACTGTGGTCGACCGATCGACCACAGTGGTGTATCAGTGGACAACTAGGCCTCTGTACCCAGCTCAGTACCAGTACTTGCACTGCTGCGGTCGTTCACGGTGTTGGCGGCGGCGGTAGCAGACGCAACATTTTTACTATTCTGTATTTTTGTTTTATAATCAAACTTCAAATCTTGTCTTCCCCATGCTTTATCAAGATTGCTTTCAAACTCCCTTATTGATTCGGAATCGACTACATAGTGCGTTCCACTCATTTACCACTCTATCACAAAATGAGTTCTTCTCAAGCCTATTTCTTTCTTTGTAAATTTCCTTAGGGTGTCCTCTCGTTCTTGTTCCCTCCCGCATCAAGAAGATACCTTCACACACATCCTCATCGTACTTTCCTGACACTATCTTAAAAGTCTCTATCATATCCCCTCTCTTTCTCCTATATGCCAGTGTCGGAAGCCTCAGTGTCCTCAACCTCTGCTCATAGCCCGCATTCTTCAACGTTGGTGCCAGCTTGCTAGCTCTCCTCTGCACTTTCTCCACTGCTTCTATATCCTTTACCATATATGGAGCCCACACCTGGTTCGCATATTCCAGGTGCGGCCTAACCAGCGCTGTATAGAGATTCCTGAAGATTTCTTCGTCAAGTGACACAAATGTCCTCCTTATCAGCCCTACAATTCTATTGGCTTTGTTTATCTTTTCCGCTATATGTTCTGAGATATTTAACTTATTGTCTATCACTACTCCTATATCCTTTTCTGCATTCACTTCCTCCATCGCTTCATACATACTGTATCCTACCTTGTCTATCTTGCTTGTCCCAATCCACATGTACTTGCATTATTTTGGATGAAAAGGCATTAACCAATGCTCAGACCATCCCTTCATGCCCTCCACATTCTTCTTGAAGCAAACCCACATCTTCCTTACTCCTCACTCTTCTATACAGCTTAGTGTCATCCGCATACAGGTATACCTCACTTCCATTAGTTATAACTTCAGGTAAGTCGTTGATAAATATAACGAACAGCAGTGGTCCCAACACAGATCCCTGAGGTACCCCACTTGTAATTTCCCTCCACCCCGAGCCTATTCCATTCACCAGTACCCTCTGTCTCTGATCTTTCAGGAAGGCTTCTATCCAATTTCACACATTTCTCCCCTATATTATAGCTTCTAACTTTCTCTATTAACCTTTTATGTGGGACCTTATCGAAGGCCTTCATAAAATCGCAATATACCACATCTATTACATCACCATCTTCTAGAATTTGCATCCAATCATCTACCACCTTAATTAGCTGTATTACCGTCGACCTCCCCGGCAAGAATCCGAACTGTCTCCCAATTAAAAGTTGGTTTGACTTCATATGATCCATTATTCCTTCTCTAATTACTGTTTCCATTAGTTTACACACAACACTTGTCAAACTGACTGGTCTATAATTCCCTGGGTCATTTCTCTTTCCCTTCTTAAATATAGCTGTTATGTTCGCCTCTCTCCAGTCCATCGGGATTTGTCCTGTATTAAACGATACCTCAAATAACATTTTCAATGGCTCTACTAACATCTCACCTCCTTCCATTATGATTCTTGGGTGTATCCCATCCAGTCCCGGTGACTTACTTCTGTTCATTTTTTCTATAGCCCTTCTTATTCTAGCATGGGAAAACTCTATTAGTTCTAGTGACGGTGCCTGTTTGATGGAAATAGTAGGCACTGCATCATCCGACTCCACTGTTAGTACCCCCCCAAAGTATTTCCCCAGCACCTCTGGTTTCTCCTTATCAGTCTCCGCTCTACTCCCATCATTCAACCCCCCTACCAGCTCTGGGATCACTACTCGTCTTGTTAACTTTTTCTGAATGTACTTCCAGAATATTTTTGGATTATCCTTCACATTTCTAGCAATCTCTCTCTCCCTCTCCTTCACCCCCTCCTTGTTTCCCACCTTATTTTATTATATATGGCACACTGCCGAGGCTGGTGGGGTGCGGATAGGTGCCACAGGGGACTGAGTCTAACTTGGGGGCCGTTTGGCACCACACCTGTGTCGGCAACAGTGTTTGCATGTTGGGGCCGGATTTTATTGTTCTATAGTCCAATTGCCTAATATACAGTAGAGTCTTGATATGGTGCTGTCTTTTTGTAACAGTGTTAAGGCTGGTGTGGCTGCAGATACTGCAGGGGGACTCTGTTGAGTCTTGCTGAGGCACGGTTAGCATTATACCAACATCAGCCACAGTGATCACTTGGTGGGGCAGTGCTGTGGCGTGACTTTTTTGTACTACAGTACACTCCAACTACTTAAAGGCAACCCCGTCTGAACCGTTACAATGCATGTAATGGACAAATAACGTTAAACCAATGTATGTACCGTATGTATTTAACTAAAAAGTATAACAAAATACTGGACCGGTACCGGTATATGAGCATTATGTATGGTACGGTACCATTCAAGACACCTTCAACCCCTATTATACACCATAACTACAATAATCCCTTCTTCATACATTATTATATATTACCGGTATATGCTAATGTGCACTACTATCAGCTTGGAGAGGTACCGGTACACCTTACTTACACATTTAATTGGATTGATTTGTAAATTCATCTCAAATAACTTATCAAAATTAGTGGCAACCCTGTGAAGTTCTTCCACACTTTATGCAAGCAGGATGGCATCACCCATATAGGCTATCTAGACACATACCCGTATGTCCTTCACTTTTCCCGCCCACTAAACACTGCCATAAATGTGAGTGCCATACCGTGATTCTTTCATAGCGTAGATATCTATTTAATTCAGGTGGGATCAGGTTATAATAATTAAATAAAACACAAAATATTTAATTGAGAAAATACATCCCACAAACTGGTATATCAATTTGTATGGGATTATATAAATGTTCCTTTAACCCGACAAATGCGGCAAGACTTATATAAGTTTCACTGGTGCGCTGCGGGAAGCCTTATATAATCCAAGGCCTATTTTGTTTTTATTAAATCAGCCCTGTATCAATTTTTTTTTTTTTGTATTGCCCCTTGGCCATGCCAAATATCACTCCTCCACATTCCCTCCTTCCACCCCCCCCCCCCCCCCCCCCACCTTCGATTATCACCTATTCTCCCTGTTATTCCCTTATTCTTAGATATATATTCGTGGTAACATTAGCGAGTTGCTAGCAGGGCGTGGTCATCTATGTTACCAAGCGTGGGAAAGAGCGAGAGAGAGACTACCACGCAAGAGTGTCTCTCCAGCCATCTTCACGGCTGGCTGGCTGGCAGGCTGCCTGAGCCATACGTTACGTAACTCCCGGCCTCTATCGCCGATTTTGACCATCCAAACGCTGTTTCCACTTGTTTTATTGCTGTAACAGGTTATTACCTTTATAATCAACGTAAAATAGGCGCATATGGATAAGTATTAATGATATTTATGGTACAATGGCGATTTGAGTTTAGGAAACAGTTTAAATACCTCCGCACAGGGAGGGATGGCCAATATCCCACCTACGCAGCGGAGAGGTTAATCGATACCAGTAGGCCTATATAAACAAATAATTGTGCAGTACTGGTACATATGAAAATCCAATGTTTATATGACAATATTATCAGTTTTGCATTCCTAGTACATATTTTATGTATTTGTATTTCTAACATTTTGTATAGAACTTTGAGTACTCCAACTGTGAGTGCCATGTAAGGGACATGTATCATATTGTTCAATAAACATATGGCTGTGCTATTATCTTTCATAATCATGTAAACAATTTTGTTTTAAATTATAGTGTGATCTTCACTGTATTATACAGTACAGTACTGGTATATATATACTGTATATTATATATATACCTGTATACAGTATATATACCGGTATATATATATACCGGTATATAATTTATATACCAATACAATATTAAGATTATTAGATGCTGATATCACATACAGTACATTAATTTTCATAACATGTAATTTTTTTTTTTTGGCAAAATGACTACACTCGACAATGATGATCCTTAACCCTCTCGCATATATGCATCAATAATTTTGCCAACTTTCATTGAGCGAAGTATCCAACTGCCAGGGCAGTGGCAAAAGTAAGACTGATTAATGGTTAGTATGTGCCACCATATGGTGTGGACGTGATTGAAAATTACCGTATTACCTCCTTCAAATTACTAAACCATAAATGCGTCCTCTGAGGGACGTAATCTAGTCAATTTGATTCTTATTTACTTTACTTATCTATATATAGAGGGTGCATTTCGAATCATGGGTTCACATTTGGTGACCTACTCCAACTCGAAGAACTTGAAGCGCATCCCTATATGCGAGAGGGTAGATTTTCCATTTAACTCTTAAAAATAAACTCTTTGTAGATTTTCCCTTGAGTAGCACACACATAGCCTACACGGGCCAGTACTAAACACATACATTCCTGGGTGTAAATGGATATCAATATAAAATGTTGTTACCAGTTTTGGACCGATGTATTTTAAATATCAGCTTTTAAGGTACAGTACTTTGTCCAATATAGGACAATTTGGTGTTGGCATGATTTTGGTCTCCCATCATCAGTACTACACATGGGCCAGTTACTAGGCCCATACATTTCACTGTGAAAATGATAACTTAAATAAATTGGGCCAAACATGAGTCAGATTTATGGTTATTGGCAAAATATAGTTATAATCTATAATGGCATGATTACGGTTCTTCCTCTTTTGTCCAGGTTAAAACTATTATAGAACTGTTATACAAGCTGATATATAAATTGAATTGGGCGAATACTGGCACCTAGGTTTAAGATTGTTGGTCGAATGTAGTGCAAATTGGAGTCGGCATGACTTCTGTTTCCCCTCATCGGTCCGAAACATCGACCAATACTGGGCACATACCGGTACATATCCTGCTGTGCAAACGGATAACTATATTAAATTGGGGCAAAGCGGGCAATCGGAGTAAAGGTTATCAGATTTATAAAGTTAAAATTGACATTGGCATGATTCAAGTTCACTTACATCGGTCCTGATTAGGGCCAACATTGAACCAATATAACAAAAATATACTTAACAGTAAAACTTCGCTGTTTCGGACCCCAAAGATCCTGAAATCCGGCAGAACTGGCATCTGTTGGACCAATACAGGCAGCCAGCTTAAGGATTAATGGCACAATGTAGTAAAAATGCTGTCAACATGATTCAGGTTTACCTTTATTGGTCTGAAACACGGGCCAGCACTGGGCCCGTACATCCCGCTGTGCAAACGGACAACGGTAGCAAATTGGGCCAAAGATGGCAATCAGAGTTTAGGTTATCAAATCAAAAGAGTGAAAATTGTTATTGGAATTATTATGGTTTCCCGCAATCGGTTCTGAATATGGCCAATATTCAACCAATACAGACAGCCAGCTTCATAACATTGACATTATTAACACTGTTGTTTTTGTCCCCTTTAAGGGATATTGGCACAATATAGTAAAAACTGATGTCATGAATCAGGTTATCCATTATTGGCCCATTTACCGGGCCAATGTTGTTCCATCTAATGCCGGGGTGCAAATGGTAAACTAAAATGAAACGGAGAGGTTCTGGCAGTTATTGGCCCAGTACAGCATAGAGTGAATCGGCAAATGCAAGGTCTTCCATCATTGGTCCAATGCTGGCAGCTGACATTTGATTTACTAGGCCACTTAAATACAACATTAATTGGCATGATTATGGTGATCATGCATAGGGCCAAAATATCTTGGGTTTCTGAATACCGGTATTTGCATAAATCAAATGGGCCGATATTGGCCGACAGAACTAAAGGTATCAGACCAATACAAGACAACACAGTGCTGGCCTGATTACATGGCCCAAATAATCTGGGATTCATTGGCCAACTTCAGGCAGCTACATTACACATATAATTGGCACAACATGTTAACATTGATGTCAGCACAATTATGGTTATCCACCATTGGCCAAGTTACCGGGCCAATGTTGTTCCATCAAAGGCCGGGATGCAAGCGGTAAACTAAAATGAAACGGAGCGGTTCTGGCAGAGTTATTGGCCCAGTACAGCACAGAGTGAATCGGTACAAGCAAGGTATTCCATCATTCGTCCAATGCTGGCAGGTGACATTATATTTACTGGGCCACTTAAATACAACATTAATTAGCACGACCATGTTTCTCATGCATAGGGCCAATGTATAATGAGTTTTGGTATACAGGTATTTAATTAAATCAATGGGCCGATATTGGCTGACATCAAAAGGTATTGGACCAATATAAACAAAACAATGCTGGTCTGATTATTGTTTTACTGCAGTGGCCCAATTAACCCTTATTTAGCGGCGAGCAACATAAGTCGAGTTAAATAAAGCTGGACTATGTGGCGGCGCTCGACATAACTCGAGTGGCAATTTCAGCACGTAATGTGGCTGAGAGAGAGAGACAAGTGGTGGCAGGAGACTAGCGAGCGTATGACTGCTCCAGACCACCGCGGCGAACCTACTGACACAAATCTCAGCTCCCTCCTCCCTCTCTCACTCGCTACATACTCAATTATGTACTGAAAGTACCGAATTACCTGCTTTTTGCACTCGCGTTGCACGGTTATTGCAAGAAAACTATCCATCATACAAGGATCGTTATGGTGTCATTCGAAAGCTCTGTTTATGCCCTTTCAGGGATAGGTACTTGTTTTACGTTCTGGGTCTTATTTAGGCATGAAAATGATCACGTAAACAGCCCTATTTTGGCTAAAAACACCCCGCTGTGCGGTACACATAAATAAACCGCATAGGCCGCTCGTAAGGTGTTAATCTTTGATGCTTATGAAATAACTAAAGAACATTGGCCCACTTCAGTCAGCTACATTACAGGTTATTGGCACAATGTGTTAACATTGATGTCACCACGATTTGGTTATCCACCATTGGCCAAGTTACCGGACCAATGTTGTTCCATCGAAGGGCGGGGTGCAACCGGTAAGCTAAAATGAAACGGAGCGGTTCTGGCAGTTATTGGCTCAGTATAGCACAGAGTGAATCGGCACATGCAAGGTCTTCCATCATTGGTACAATGCTGGCAGCTGACATTATATTTACTAGGCCACTTAAATACAACATTAATTGGCATGATTATGGTTATCATGCATAGGACCAATATATCTTGGGTTTCTGAATATTTGCATAAATCAAATGGGCCGATATTGGCTGACAGATCTAAAGGTATCAGACCAATACAAGACAACACAATGCTGGCCTGATTATTGCTCAAGACATTGGCCCAATTAATCTTGGATGCTTATTAAATAACTAAAATACATTGGCCCACTTCAGTCAGCTACATTACAGGTTATTGGCACAATGTGCTAACTTTGATGTCGGCACAATTATGGTTATTCACCATTGGCCCAGTTACCGGGCCAATGTTGTTCCATCGAAGGCTGGTGTGCAAACGGTAAACTAAAATAAATTGGGACGGTGACGACAACAAAAACTACCGATATCGGACCGATAAAAACAAATATTATAAGGCCGTTATTAAGACTATATCGGGCCGATTGTTCAATGTTTGCGGGAAATACATTGGCCCACTTCAGGCAGTTACATTACAGGCTATTGGCGAAATATGTTAACATTTGTGTCGGCACGGTTAAGGTTATTTACCACTGGCCCAGTTACCGGGCCAATGTTGGTCCATCGAAGGCTGGTGTGCAAATGGTAAACTAAAATAAATTGGGACAGTGACGGCAACAAAAATTACGGCTATCTGGCCGATACAAACATAAATTATAAGGCCGTTATTAACTCTATATCCGGCTGATTGGTCAATGATTGCTGGAAATACATTGGCCCACTTCAGGCAGCTACATTACTGGTTATTGGCACGATATGTTAACATTTGTGTCGGCACAAATATGGTTATCCACCATTGGCCCAGTTACCGGGCCAATGTTGTTTCATCGAAGGCTGGTGTGCAAACGGTAAACTAAAATAAATTGGGACGGTGACGGCAACAAAAAATGCCATTATCGGGCCGATACACACAGAAATTATAAGGCCGTTATTAACTACATATCGGGCCGATTGTTCAATGTTTACTGGAAATACATTGGCCCACTTCAGGCAGATACATTCCAGGTTATTGGCGCAATATGTTAACATTGGTGTCGGCACGGTTATAGTTATCCAACATTGGCCCAGTTAACGGGCCAATAAAGTTCCATCGAAGGCTGGTGTGCAAACGGTAAACTAAAATAAATTGGGACGGTGACGGCAACAAAAACTATGGTTATCGGGCCGTTATTAAAAAAAATTAGAAGGCCGTTATTAACTATTTATCGGGCCGATTGTTCAATGTTTGCTGGAAATACATTGGCCCACTTCAGGCAGATAGATACATTACAGGTTATTGGCACAATATATTAAAATTGGTGTTGGCACGGTTAAAGTTATCCACCATTGGCCCAGTTAACGGGCCAATGAATTTCCATCGAAGGCTGGTGTGCAAACGGTAAACTAAAAATAAATTTGGACAGTGAGGAAACAAAAACTACGGTTTTCGGGCTGATACAAACAAAAATTAGAAGGCCGTTATTAACTATTTATCGGGCCGATTGTTCAATGTTTGCTGGAAATACATTGGCCCACTTCAGGCAGATACATTACAGGTTATTGGCACAATATATTAAAATTGGTGTTGGCACGGTTATAGTTATCCACCATTGGCCCAGTTAACGGGCCAATGATGTTCCATCGAAGGCTGGTGTGCAAACGGTAAACTAAAATAAATTGGGACGGTGACGGCAACAAAAACTACGGTTTTCGGGCCGATACAAACAAAAATTAGAAGGCCGTTATTAACTATTTATCGGGCCGATTGTTCAATGTTTGCTGGAAATACATTGGCCCACTTCAGGCATATACATTACAGGTTATTGGCACAATATATTAAAATTGGTGTCGGCACGGTTATAGTTATCCACCATTGGCCCAGTTAACGGGCCAATGAAGTCCCATCAAAGGCTGGTGTGCAAACGGTAAACTAAAATAAATTGGGACAGTGACGGTAACAAAAACTACGGTTATTGGGCCGATACTAACAAAAATTAGAAGGCCGTTATTAACTATTTATCGGGCCGATTGTTCAATGTTTGCTGGAAATACATTGGCCCACTTCAGGCAGATACATTACAGGTTATTGGCACAATATACTAAAATTGGTGTCGGCACGGTTATAGTTATCCACCATTGGCCCAGTTAACCTTATACCTTTGGATACCTTTGGATGTGTTCGCCGCTCCTCTAGCGGCACCAAGGAGCGCGACGCCCCTCGTTATGGGTGGTGATTTGGTGCAGTAGACTGTTTGAAGCGACAGCTCGCTCCCTTGCGAGGATGGGCTCGTCTGGCACTTTTTGCAGTTCGACATCTAGGGCTCTCTTGAAGTTGTCTAACGAGATGTCCCTCATGTCTCTTACTCGCCGTGGGAGTTTGTTGAAGAGACGTGGGCCTCTGTGTGATAACCAGCCCTCTCGCAGAGAGCCCATAGCACCCCTGTTATTCATCCCGGGGATTTCGCATTCCCAGCCTCTCCTATCACTGAATTTCTTGACTATCGGAGTATGTAGGTTTGGTACTAAACCGTCTGCGATTTTCCACGTGTATATTATTAGGTAACGTTCTCTTCTACGTTCCAGTGAGTACAGATTCAGTGCTCTTAAACGCTCCCAATAGTGTAGATGTTTTATCGAACTTATATGCGAAGTGAAATTTCTTTGTACACTCTCTACGTCATTTATTTCACCTGCTTTGTATGGGGATGTTAATACGCTACAGTATTCAAGCCGCGGTAGCACTAGAGATTTGAAGAGCGTTATCATAGGCAATTCACCGCGTGTTTTAAAAGTACGCAGAATCCAACCCGTTAGACGTTTCGCAGCCGCCACTTTGACCTGGTTATGTACTTTGAAACCCAAATTTTCAGACATTGATACCCCAAGGTCTTTCACACTGTCTTTCCGTTCTATTATGTGGTTAGATTCTGTTAAGTAATTTGTAATTTCTTTAACACCATTATTATCTCCGTACCGTATTAATTGGAATTTTTCCTCATTGAATTGCATGTTGTTTTCCCTGGTCCACTGGAACACTACATTCATGTCTTCCTGCAGTCGGCCCGTGTCCTCTTGTGTGTTTACTATCTTGCTTAATTTTGTGTCATCAGCAAAAGACGCCACCGTACTGTGTCTGGTGTTGGTATCTATGTCGCAAATTAGTATGAGGAACAGAAGGGGCGCTAGCACTGTTCCTTGGGGCACTGAGCTTTTGACATCCGAAGGCTCAGAAGTTGGGACGGTGACGGGCCAATGAAGTTCCATCGAAGGCTGGTGTGCAAACGGTAAACTAAAATAAATTGGGACGGTGACGGCAACAAAAAATACAGTTATCGGGCCGATACACACAGAAATTATAAGGCCGTTATTAACTACATATCGGGCCGATTGTTCAATGTTTACTGGAAATACATTGGCCCACTTCAGGCAGCTACATTTCAGGTTATTGGCGCAATATGTTAACATTGGTGTCGGCACGGTTATAGTTATCCACCATTGGCCCAGTTAACGGGCCAATGAAGTTGCATCAAAGGCTGGTGTGCAAAACGGTAAACTAAAATAAATTGGGACAGTGACGGCAACAAAAACTACGGTTATTGGGCCGATACTAACAAAAATTAGAAGGCCGTTATTAACTATTTATCGGGCCGATTGTTCAATGTTTGCTGGAAATACATTGGCCCACATCAGGCAGATACATTACAGGTTATTGGCACAATATATTAAAATTGGTGTCGGCACGGTTATAGTTATCCACCATTGGCCCAGTTAACGGGCCAATGAAGTTGCATCAAAGGCTGGTGTGCAAAACGGTAAACTTAAATAAATTGGGACGGTGACGGCAACAAAAACTACGGATTTCGGGCCGATACAAACAAAAATTAGAAGGCCGTTATTAACTATTTATCGGGCCGATTGTTCAATGTTTGCTGGAAATACATTGGCCCACATCAGGCAGATACATTACAGGTTATTGGCACAATATATTAAAATTGGTGTCGGCACGGTTATAGTTATCCACCATTGGCCCAGTTAACGGGCCAATGAAGTTGCATCAAAGGCTGGTGTGCAAACGGTAAAGTAAAATAAATTGGGACAGTGACGGCAACAAAAACTACGGTTATTGGGCCGATACTAACAAAAATTAGAAGGCCGTTATTAACTATTTATCGGGCCGATTGTTCAATGTTTGCTGGAAATACATTGGCCCACTTCAGGCAGATACATTACAGGTTATTGGCACAATATAATAAAATTGGTGTCGGCACGGTTATAGTTATCCACCATTGGCCCAGTTAACGGGCCAATAAAGTTCCATCGAAGGCTGGTGTGCAAACAGTAAACTAAAATAAATTGGGACGGTGACGGCAACAAAAACTACGGTTGTCGGGCCGATACTAACAAAAATTAGAAGGCCGTTATTAACTCTGTATCTGGCCGATTGTTCAATGTTTGCTGGGCCACAACCTAACCATCACCCTCCCACAACCTCATCATCACCCACCCCACAATCTAACCATCACCCTCTTACAACCTAACCATCACCCTCCCACAACCTAACCATCACCCTCCCACAACCTATACCATCACCCTCCCACAACCTAACCATCACCCTCCCACAACCTAACCATCACCCTCCCTGCAACGTAACCATTACCCTCCCCACAACGTAACCATCACCCTCCCCACAACCTAACCATCAGCCTCCCACAACCTAGCCATCACCCTCCCCACAACCTAACCATTATCCTCCCCACTACCTAACTATCACGCAGCCTCGCCCCGTAAACTCCACAACTTTCATGATTGTCACAACCTCTTTCTATCAATCCGCCTCCAACTGTCAGCTCTTCGAAGTAAAGACTATAATATAAATGCGATGTCGGTGCTATTAGTGTATAAATGGAACTCTCTTGTGTATCTATCTACAGTATATATAGCATAAATACAATATTGCAATTATATATTTGATGTCTTTGCACAATTGGTTTTCCTTGGTGTATTTTTTTTTTTTTTTATTAATTTACAAATAGAAGCCATACCATTTATCTTTCTCTCTCTCTCCCTCCCCATCTCTCTCTCTCTTTCACACACAACTTGGAACGCGGTCAACCTTGAGTTACCAAAATTATACCTAGTCTAAAAAATAATCCATACGAGTAGCGTCATAGATAATTAAATATTTTTCCTTTAACCCGGCGCAGATTAAAAGGCACCCATTGCAAGTTCCCAAAATAATCAAAGGCATCGACAACATGAACTATAATATGTATTTTACGATCGACTAATCAATTTATAGGCGGGGAAATGGTTGCATAATCATTGGAAAGTCTTTTAACTCACACGAGTCCAAGAATTTCGTCTTCAATCGAGTTGTCAACTTGTGGAATGAGCTTCCTCGAGATTTTATAGACTGAAACACCATTGATTCGTTTGAACAAAGGCGTTGTCTTAATTCCGCGACTTTTATATTTGCCCTCAGATGCATCGAGAATCACTGCAATTATAAATAAATATCTAAGATGTTACTCTCTTTTCCTCAGATACAAGAAAGATACTCACACATTCATACACAAATTTATAGACTGAGTGCTCCACACAGAGTGCTGTTCCAGTCTCATGTCTTAATGGTGGCGCTCCAGGTAGCCCAATTCAGAGCTGTCTCACTTGTCAGGTTTTTGTATTCAAGATCAGACCATCAGGTCTATTTCTCGCAAAAACTATCCCTGGCCGTGAAGGGTATGTCTGGACGGACCGTCTCTGGGGACCCACAAAGTCTCCTGCCCACGTCCTACTCCCTCGGGGGTATGTAGGCGCCCTTGTTAGCAGCCAGGATCAGTGTGTTGATCCCTTAGGATAGGATCTAGGCTAGGTCTGTGTATGTTTAGCCTCATTGGCTGCCGGCTCTAAATAAACCGATTATTATTATTTATAATTATTATAAATGGTATCTCCAAAAACAGTAAAACTTGACCACCATCTCAAGTCCCTTATTGCCAAAGTTAACACTCTCGAGCTGATCATTGATCACAAGCTCACCCTTGCATACTATGCATATACAAATGTTTAAACTTCGGACTTCTTCCTCGGTAGAAATCTCTTTATTCTAGTGCAGCGCTTCTTCCCGCGGCAGATACTACATTGTACTGAGGTCCTGCCCACCCCTTTTCGGCATACTGCACATATGTATGCACCATTTTATTCTACCTTTTCAAGCCCTAATCTACTGTGTAAAGCCTTGGTTTTATTTGTATCAACTCTTAACCCATTACTTGTCATGCTCTAACTCCATCTTCTAGTTATATACCTGTGTTATTTTATTAACCCAACTGTCCCCAGTACTAACATCTCCTAATCCGACCATGGCCATTACTCCCAGGGAAGTACTTCCCTTTCCAATTTTCTCTTACCCACTCTAAACCACTGTGGAACACTCTGACCAGCAGTGATTTAGATGAGGATTTGCTAGACCTGTTACTGCTTGATTTCCTTTGTATTACTGTGTACTCTCTAAGGAGATTATTGTCTATTTTGTGTCTGTCCCGGGAGGACCAATTTTTTTTTTTTTTTCTATATTCCAACTACTCCCTCTCGGGCATAGGCTGATAGCCTTTACACTCTACCGCTGAACACGGTGATGCCCGTGAGGTCTTGTTCCAGCCTAGTGAGTGAGACATGCGAAGCACCTATTCACGGCTCGAACCCAACTCCATCTCTGAAGCTGCTTCGCCTCTGTTTCTCACAGTCTCACAGGCTCGGACCCTCACTCTCAGAACGCCACCTATTGAGCAATTAACTCACTAGGCATTGCCCCCCTGTAGCATATTTTGAATATGGGAATATTCATACAGTGCTATTTAATCAGGGAACAATGAGGGTATTTTGTTTTGGCATTTCGGTGTGCTGTGGTACTGAAACTAGGTACAGCACAAATTCCATCCCAATAATATCTTCCCATTGACATATTGGGATTCGAACCCGGGTCCATTGGATTACCAGTCCAGTGGCAAGACCACTCTGCCACACCTCCCCAATGCTCTCATTAATGTATTCAAGTGCATTGGGGTTTGTAATGGAGGATAACTGTTAAGAACGGGGTGTTCCATAATGGCTATAGGTTCAGGAGCTAATGTTTAGCGATGTCAGTCCTAGTGATCTTGGCCCCATGCATTGCTCTTTCCTCTTACTAAAACATTAGGCTGTCCATAATGCAGTTGGGTCTAAGTACATGATTAGACTGATATCCAAAATTCAAAAATGGATGTTAATCGTGATCGTGTACATAGCCTTTAACTGTGTTGGTAGTGTAATGGTTTAGATGCTTATGTTCTGTGTGTAGTGCCCTGAGTTCGAATCCCGGGAGGACCGTATGCTTTCATTAATGTATTCAAGTATTCAAGTGTATTTGGGCTTGTAATCAAGAATTAACATTATGTACAGGATAGTTTATGTTGGAAGAAAACTAATGTAGAATATGTCACTCATAATATTGCCTCGTGAACTATCCTTAGTATTCATCACCTGTCTCTCATGCTTTTGTTGAGGACTCCCTACTGTTGATCTCGTTGCTCATCTTACTAACTCTTGATCACCCTCCTTTCCGGATTTCAGTGAAACCTTTCATATTACACTAGACATATCTAAAGCCTTCGATAGAGTCTGGCACAAATCCTTTGTTGCATAAACAACTATTATTTCAGTTTTTATCCCTGTATCTGTTCCTTTATTTACAATTACATTTCTGGCCATTCCAAAATGTTGTTGCGGACGGCCATTGCTCACTTCTTATACCTATCAACTCCGGTGTCCCTCAGGAATCTCTCGTATCTCCAGTTCTATATATAATATTCATTAATAATCTTCTCAATTGTTGTCCTATCCCGATGACTCTACTTACACTATTCAATTAGCTTCCCACATCAACCCTCCTTGAATTAGCTTCAAAACTCACGTGAAAGCCATAGCACACCTATCTTTAGAACTATCAACCATTTTCAATTGGGGCAGAGATAACATTGTTGCTTGTTATGCTTCCAAAACCCAATTTTTCCATATATCTACCCATCTTAATATTCCACACGATTATCCCTTATTCTTCAATCAACCCCTCGTCCTCTCTCAATATTGTTGGTATCTCCTTCTTCTCTGGACTTTCTTGGAAACACCACTCTTGCTAAAACAGCTTCCCAGAAGTTTGGTGTGCTCAACTGTCTCCCTGGGTTCACACCCCTGCACAGCTTCTTGCTCTATATAGGGGCACTGTTCTTTTGTGTATTGAGTAGTTTCGCACGTATGAGGAGGTTCCAACCATACTGCACTTATTGAAAGGGTAGTCAAAAGCATTTTGTTTAATTAACTCACCTCCTCTTACTATATCTTTACAAACTCTCTAGGCTATATACGTCGCAATGTTGCATCTCTCTCTTCTACTGCTTTAGAATAATGTTCTTCAGAGCTTTTTCAGTGTATACCTCCTTCCTTACGGAGAGTAGCTGCTGGCACCCGCCTTCAACACATTCCTAAATCATATTCTATGAAAAAGTTTAACGAAGTATGAACCGATTATCCCAGTCTATCTGCCACTCAACTAGTAAACTCTGAAACTCTCCCTTTAATCTATCTTTCCTGTCTTTGCCTTTTGTTTCCTTCTCACATAAAACAAACAAACAAACACACACACACACACACACACAAGGCAACTCATTATCTTATCTGAGGTCTCACACTTCTTCCAAGTATTCCATCATTATACAGTATTTCCGCCTTCTTCCCTTTGTAGTCAAAACTTTTACTACTTTTATTTTAGTAAGCGTTGTTTCCACGTAGCGATTTTGATAAGTTATTTTGACTTTATATTGTCTTTGTCCCAGTTTTGGTTTGTTTAGTTTGCAAGTTTTACATTTTAATATACGCCTGCCTCAGACTCAGCAACGAGAAATTATATTGATTACTATTTATCCATTTTCAATTACTTTTATTCTCACAACCAATTAAATGATGATAACAAAGAAGATCCGGTTGGTTTTGCTTGTCTAAGTATTTTGCAATTAATGCTCCACAAGCTGGAACAGCTGTACTGGTAGTTAATAGTGCATCTACTTATGCGAATGTAACTATCTAAGTTATATCCCGTATAAACAAAATGCATGTATCAAGAATGTCATATATGAGAGATAAGATGAACCTACAGTCAATACTATTTGTTCAGTAGAAAACTCGTCGCTTCAGTGGACTTCACAAACGAATTTCGGTGTAATTACGAATTTACTCTATTGAAATATGGTATGTACTGTACAAGTACGAAGATTATCATTAATCGTTGTTCAACCTCGGCAGCACGGGCAGACTTGACTGTAGATTAAAACTGCAGTGTATAAAAAATAATAAAAACAAAACAATGCATTTCTTAGATTCTGTTTCATTCGTATGTTAGCAGACTTAGTACCTAGCAACAACTATTGCCTAGTAATAATTGATATGTTCTATAATTTTGATTACATATTTATTTTGAAAACAGTCATAGAATGAGGTACTATTCGTAAATTAATTACCATATTTCCATTCAATTTGTTGTCTCAATAATCATCGCAAAGCCAAAATAGCCTAATCACACGAATTTGTCCTCAGACCAAAATATGCATGTAGACGCAGACAATGCATTTTCCTCGTGATAATATAAATTGCTTGCTTCTGTTCAGTAGGTTTTGCATCATATGAACAACATAGGCATGTGTAATCAAAGAGAAAATCACGTCACTTCACCTTCGTTCACGAATACCCGGTAATGAATATTCATATATTACCCAAAATAATCTTAGGGCGATTTTGTTTTGATTTGCTGATGTGTTTCTTCAGTGCTTGAAAAAAACTGACATTAAGAATAACAAAATTAATTAAACAAGCCATAAAACAAACACAAGACAATCGGAAACCCATTTAAACCACCTAAAGACCAATAATGGATACACACACACACAGACACACACACACACGATTAAGTTGGTTGATGAAGGAACGCGGGCAGGAAGAGGAAAAGTGCGTAATTAATTAGTAATTTTCCTAGAAAAGGTGAGAGAGATCTGGCGGCCAAAACGAGGGGGTAAAAAGAAAAGTTCATTACGGCTGAGAAAGAGAAGTATGTGAGGAGGAAATTGAAGATAATATTTGCAGGTTTATCTATGATATTGCAAAAACACATAACCTTTTACCTGTAGTCAAAATAAGTCTCACATTATGGCTATAGTACATTGAACTCCATATACTTTGCAAGTTTGGTTGAACGCTTAGAAGACATTGAGGTACGTAATTTAAACAATGCTAAATCAAAATGTATATTTGGAAAGCAAATTGTTAGGATATAAAACTGAAGATTATAATGGATACAAGAGTTGAAGGTAAAGGTCATACCAAATAAGCTCCTTGCGAGCCAACCTGGTCTTAATTCTAGAATCAGTCATCATTAACGAGTAAATGATAATGTTGGCAAAGAAGAAAGCTCTCAAAACATCCACTGCTTCGTCTGACCACGAGAATTAATTGGAAATGGATAATTAAAAATACACACACACACACACACAAACTAGAAAGCCACAGTCAACTGAGTCTTTGTAATAACGCCAACTATTTTTGGGAGAACCTCCTCCTCCGTCTTCTTCTGTTTGATATTGCTTTTGTTTTGGTACATGAGACTTTTCTGAGGGCATCATATCTATACTGTACAAATTCAAACCTTAAGCCCTGACACTCACTAAAGTGAATCACGTGATTTGGAAGTTTGCTTAAGTGGTCAGTCACGCAAATCGCAATGATAAACTTTTAGTAGAAATTTAGTGAATACAAACTAAAAACGTGAATTACATTAATTATTGGCTATGAGCTGGTCTGGATGTCTTAGAAATTGGTAGAACCTGCGCAACGCTTAAATATTTCTTGTAAGCTTGCGAAACCGCAAAGAAATCGAAAAATCGATATCTCCCCAGTGTCTCTCTGGCAAATAAATGAGGAGCTGCATTGCCCCGGCTTTTTACACATGGTCGATTATCATGTTTCGACTGTGGCCGTGTGTGTTTGGTTGATGGAATATAGTTGATGATAGTGTTGTGTGTTATGTAAATGAGTATAAATCATATATATATATTGTATACAGAAATAAGAGTATATTGTGTAAACTGTTTTAATTTTGGTGTCGTTTTTAAGCAATGCGTAATTCCGTATTTGTATATATCTGTAGAAGCATTATTTGGAGTAGGAAGTTAATTGTAATTCATTCTTTCTCAAACAACGAGCTATGCGTACAACTATAATTCATAGCTATATATCTCGCAACAACAAAATAAACTATTGATGATACACAAATTCAGATTTCATCGTTGGTCAAAGGGTGAAGAATACGTCTTATTATATATGAAAAAAGGGCATAGCTCATATTAAATCCCATTCCATTTTACACTATCTATAGCATGTTAAAGCATGATTGATACTGCACAGTTATCTTGGTTTGCCATAAATTTTGATCAAAAATAGTAAACAGTCATGTAAGATCATTTAAGCTTTTTGAGGTTGATGGCAAAACCTGTCGCTTCTCTCTTTTGTTTGAGATGGATAGACTTGACTGCAGAAATTGAATCTGCTTTGATATTGCCTTTATTTAACTTACCCCGATACATTTCGTATATGATGAAGTAATGTGAAAGCATTATTTGATATTTTTATCACATAAGCGTAAATTTATCTATCCTTAAGTATCTATCAATACAATTATTCATATTTTGGTCTTGTTAATTGAAATAACGGAAGAAGAAGAAAGACCTCAACAACAACCGGCAGAGTGCAGAATCCCTCCTCAACAACAAACGGCAGAGTGCAGAATAGCAGTAATAAAGCAACAACCAGAAATAGGAGAGTTACCCAAATTGAATAAAGGGAGGAGAAAGAAACAGTCAGCCCTACTAAAAACACAGCCCAACCCCCCCTACCCGTACCCCTTCGAAGTTCCCCCAAAAGGTACCTAGTAATCTCCCCCCTATACCCCCTTCACCCAAAAGAATATAGCCGACACACCAGCAAGGACCAGATCTGGAATACGATGAAGAGACGTTTATGCAATTAAGACATCAACCACCTCCGTACTTTCCGATGCAACTCTACTCCGAGCACTGCTACAACAACGCAGAGATGGAGAAAACATCACCCTTTTAGTATCCTTCTTAATAAAGATTCCTTTCCATAATCACGACCAAATGTATGTAATTCCATAACACACTAAATTAATTTTTACTCATTCCTATACACCCTTTCCTCATCATATATATTTTTAATAAATAAAGAATATGTCCCCCCATATAACCATATATGCATTGTATATTTAAGAATGTTAATAACCGGAGCAATATTCAAAAACTATATTTTTCATGTCCTTTTATACCTCGTGAGACTACACGTGACTAAAAATTTAATTGTAATATTACCTGACCGAACCAAGATTTGGTAGGCAAAATTGAGGCTGGCCTTGGTAGAACATTCCCTTAATTGGACGCATGTGATACATAAAGTACAGCTGGGCTTGGTAGAGCATTCCCTTAATTCGACGCATGCAATACGTAAAGACCAACTCAATTCGGAAGTACTTCCGTAAGGGCTAGCCATTCTCTCCTTAAAGTATGACAGGAGTTGCATCACAAGTGAGGAGAGAAGACACCTGGTGGGAGAATATGTATGTGTCTGGGGTCTAACTGGATTACGTCAGAATCAGTTACTACCTGTAACCAGATCTCTCAAGGGCTACGTCACCTATACGTCCATCCAAAACTCAAGTGCTTCTCGTTGTATAAAGTGTTTGATTTAAATATTGCTGAGGGTGATCAAGATATGCAGTGTTCAATTTAACATAAATACAGAGATTGTGGATTCTCTTCTTATTTGCTATCGCCCCTCGTATTGAGAGAACAGTACACACTCTATTTGCAGAGATTGATATATGTATAATTCTGGGAATATATCTCTTATATCCTATATCTGAACTTTCCATATATCCGATCGGGATATTTATACATCGCACTACACCCAGCAGATCTTAATTTTGTGCTTATTGTTGGCTGGGTACGTGAGCATAAAATAAGTGTACACAGAGAGAGTTTATATCTTGTTCTAGCGTACTGGCTCGTATAATTATTTCTCATTGAATTAAATTATTATTTAATATTGTAACTCTTTGAGTTAATTAAGATTAATATATTTTTATTTTATGAATTAACTTGCTAGTTATTCAGACCTCAGTTGATATCCTAATTTACATAGCAAATACTTATTGTGATTACGCGTCGCAGTAACATTGATCTACCTTTGTCGGCTAATCCTCTAGTGGTTGCCAGTTACCTTCAGGATATTAATTGTTGCTTTTAAGATCAACCTCTCGTGTGTTATTTATATTGTGATTCTCTAGTGACTTACGACATTATTATTTTATGTATTTGATCCACGAGTTCATCTCTTATTCCAATTATTATGTGAACGTTTATTCACAGTGATTTATCTCTACTATTGTGATCAATATTCCTTTAATCTCACTTTCTTATAGATGAGACTTGATGTATGTCATATATGTACCCTAGCTAATAAGAAATAAAACATGTGAACCAAAATTGTGTATTCTGTGACTTTGGGAGAGTTTGATATCCTTGTTATATTATCCTAGCCAGTTTTGACCCAGTTAATATATTCAGGTTCTCAGCTTCATGACAGTGATAATAACGAAACATTATCAATACAGTCAAAATTATATTACTCGCATAACACTGGTGGCAGCGGTGTCTCAACACGGCATAACAACTTGGATTTACAAATGTTCTCAATCTACCCAATTCACAAATCAACATGGCTGGTAAATCGCTCAAAATTATTTCTTTCAAGCAAGAAGATCATCATATTACTACATATCTTAAAGTTGTTAAATCAGTCCTTGAGATTGTATTTAAGGATGATGATACCTCAAAAATCCATGCTGTTGTCATGAAATTAGGCAGGCATATGTCCCTTGTGTCGGGTTACGTGCGTGATACTCCGTTATTGACCTGGGCTCAGTTCGAAAGCTATACCAAGGCAGGCATTAATCCTTCTCTCGGGAAGATTCTCGCGAATAAACCGCTTCATGATGACAAATTCTCAGGAAATCTCGACAACACTATTAGCCAGTTGAACCAACTGGTAGTTACCGCCTTTCCTACGGAGAATGCTGTCAAAAGGAAAGAAAGTGTGTTCAATGCATTGTTGAGGATTCTTCCCACAGCTGTGCAAGATCACTTTGCGATTTCAGAACCCAAGGGTTCTGATGAAGACATGCCTATAATCCGGCGTATTCTAGCTTAGAAACAGATCCAGGAAGGTGACTAATCCAGTGACAAAGTCGCCGCCATAAGCCGTAGCACTACTCAACCTCAAAATTCTGTACAACTTCCTACTACCCTTTCATCTAGGCGTCCAGTAGAAAAAACGGAGGAATGGGCGAGAGTCCGACCCTCCGATTGGCCTCCTTACAGCTCCAAATGTCCCTTAGTGTCACTAAAAAAATCATTTGGGGAATTGATCAAGTATCATCCTAAACTCCCGCAATTCTGGGGTCAGATTCCGTGGATTAAGCCCTGACGCATTGCCACAAAAACTGAGGACGGGACTGCAGAGATCAAAGATAATAAAGAGGAAATAGAAGCAGAAATAATTGAAGTAGTGCCAGAGGGAACAGAACGTTAAGATAGCATGGATTTTTAATCCACCCCCGCTCACAGGTCGCTAAACTGGCGGGGGCTCGTGACGGGACAAACAATGACAAACTTCCCATTTCCAATCACCTCACTATAAATGGGGTAAAGACCAAACTTCTCATAGACACGGGGTCTCCTAGTTCTTGTCTTTTCTCCTCCTTCTTCAAATCCAATCAAAGCTCTTTTGGCTCTCCTCAACCCTCCACCATATTGTTAATCATAGCAAATGATGGCATTATTCCAAATTCAGGTGAAACTGTCCCCCTTTATATTAGGACCCCTCTTCAAAATCACGGGACAAGCCATTCATTCATTATATTTCTATCCAAAGAAACCCAATATGATGGATACCTAGGCTTTGACTTACTGACCTCCTTTAATGCAACTATTGATTATAGTCAAAGGGTTTGAAAGTTTGCCCCTCCTAACACAAAAAGAAAAAAGAAAACCAACCAGCCTATCGTACAACCAGTCATCCCACCCCAAATTCCCTTAAAAGGGACGTAAACCCTCAGTCCTTTCATGTCGCCCACGACAGACAAGCCATTCGTAACATTAAAACCACTCAGGCTGTCACCTCCAAATCCATTACGCTACAACCTCACCATGAACAGTGGATACGTATCATACCTACTCTATCTGGTGATGTCATCATCACCCCGAATCTCCACAGTCCTTTCGATAGAGATTGCCTTACCGCTCCAGCCATCATTCCTAATAAATTAAATTGCATCAGAATAGCAAATATTTCTGATCTTCCCATCACTTTGCCAAAAGGATTAGCTATTGGAGTGCTAGAAAATCAAGATGAGGAACTTTCTTTACCTAATCATTAACCCTTATTTAGCGGCGAGCAACATAAGTCGAGTTAAATAAAGCTGGACTATGTGGCGGCGCTCGACATAACTCGAGTGGCAATTTCAGCACGTAATGTGGCTGAGAGAGAGAGACAAGTGGTGGCAGGAGACTAGCGAGCGTATGACTGCTCCAGACCACCGCGGCGAACCTACTGACACAAATCTCAGCTCCCTCCTCCCTCTCTCACTCGCTACATACTCAATTATGTACTGAAAGTACCGAATTACCTGCTTTTTGCACTCGCGTTGCACGGTTATTGCAAGAAAACTATCCATCATACAAGGATCGTTATGGTGTCATTCGAAAGCTCTGTTTATGCCCTTTCAGGGATAGGTACTTGTTTTACGTTCTGGGTCTTATTTAGGCATGAAAATGATCACGTAAACAGCCCTATTTTGGCTAAAAACACCCCGCTGTGCGGTACACATAAATAAACCGCATAGGCCGCTCGTAAGGTGTTAAGATAACTCCCCCCCCTCTTCTCCTAAATTTCCTGACATTCCATCTCATCTCACCTCTCACCAGCACCTTGACCTACGTAACTTAATGACTTCCTTTCAAGATATATTTGCCACTTCCAGCCGAGACATAGGGAAAACTACTTTGCTTCATCACAACATTCATACCGTAGGGCAACCCATTTGGCAACCCATTCGCCGGAAAAATCCTATCGCGCGACAAGAGGAAGAAACCCAAGTAAAAGAAATGCTCGAAACTTGAGTTATCAAATCATCCACCAGTCCTTGGTCGTCTCCCGTAGTATTAGTTAGAAAGAAAGACCGCTCCACTAGATTTTGCATCGATTGCAAGCAATTAAATGACGTAACTATCAAAGACGCGACCCCCCTTCCTCGCATTGACGATTCCCTAGATTCACTACTAGGCGCAAAATGGTTCACTACTTTAGACCTTCAGGACGGATATTGGCAAATGCCAGTACTTCCAGAACATCAGCCAAAAACAGCTTTCGTCAAGGCCGACTGTATGAATTTACCGTGCTACCTTTTGGACTATGCAACGGTCCTGCCACTTTCTCCCGACTCATGGAGTCTGTATTGCAAGGCTTAACCTGGGAGACCTGTTTAGCTTACTTAGATGACATCATTGTTTTCGGTAAACCTTGGGGCGAGCATTTACTGCGCCTTCGCCAAGTCTTCCAGAGAATCCGAGAAGCAAATTTAAAACTCAAGCCCTCAAAATGCAGCCTAGCCCAAAATGAAGTAAAATTTCTCGGTCACATAGTATCTGCGGAAGGAATAGCCCCTGACCCTGAAAAACTCAAAGCCATAAGTGCCATCCCCCCCCCTACGAATGTCAAAGGAGTCAGGGCCTTTTTAGGTTTAGCCTCCTACTATCGCCAATTCGTAAAGAACTTTGCCACCATTGCCAAAGCTCTTCATGATCTAACCCGGAAAGAAGAACCATTTCTGTGGACAAATCCACGCATCCCAGCTTTTAATTCACTTAAATAACTCCTTCTAGCCGCACCCGTTGTATCATTTCCGGATTACACCAAGCCTTTCCGCCTTTATACCGATACAATTCGGTATCGGCGCCGTCCTCGGTCAAACTAGAGATGGACGGGAGCACATTATTGCATGTGCTAGTAGAACATTAAATCCAGCAGAAATCAACTACCCAGTCACCAAGCGAGAATGTTTAGGGATCATTTGGGCCCTTCAGTACTTTAAGGCGTATTTAGCCGGAGTCAAAGTCACCATCATAACCGATCACCACGCCCTCCAATGGCTCCGGAAGTCAGATTCCAAGAATGCTTTAACCGTTAGATGGCGAGAATCTCTCAAGGAGTTTAATTTTGAAATAGCATACAGACTCGGGAAGCTCCACACTAATGCTGACGCCCTGTCCAGGCTTCCTCTACCTTCACCTACCACCACTATCACCTCTTCACCTAATCTATATTCGCCCACTTTCCCTATCACCTCTCCTCCAGATCTGACTTCACCTATTTCCTGGATCGCCCCTCAAACTGAACATACCCCCATTCTAGCTATCCACCATCAAGATTCCACAGACCATGATCAACAGCACTTATTGCAACAATTCCAAACCCAGCAGAAAGCTGACTGGATGCCCCAACATCTATTTTCTCAGCTTCAAAGACGAGGAGAAAATCTCTATACTTCAGACAGGAACCTCTTTACCAACCATTCCATCTCTCCACTCGCATAATGGTATCCATCTTGCTCAACGCAAATTAGTTTCGACCTTTCAGCAGATTTACTGGACCCCCTCTCCCTATATCACTGCCAAGAAAGTCCCTGAAGCATGCCGAGCCTGCGCCCTTAGCAAGAATCGAACTCGTACCCCAGGCCCCTCTGGCAAACTTGTTGCTTCCAAACCATGGCAATAATTAGCCGTTGATGTCATGGGACCTATGGAAGGCGTCAAAGGGTTAAAATATATCACTACCTTCGTAGATACCTATTCTAAGTATGTATACAGCTTGTCCAGCCAAAGATCACACTGCTTTTTAATTAGCCTAAGCCATGTCGCAACACATATTTCCGTATTTTGGACTCCCTGAAGCCATTCACTCTGACAATGCTCCCGAGTTCACCAGTCACATTTGTACCCAAATTTCACAAATGTTCGGATTTGAAATCAGTCATTCCTCCCCGTATTGGCCCCAAGGTAATTCCATATGCGAACGGAGCCACCGTACCATTGCAAATCAGATCAGAACCCGTTTGCAATAATTGAACACCACCGATTGGCCGAGTCAAGTAAAAATCAAGCAATGGGGAATCAACACCTGCCCTCGACAAGACGGTATCTCCCAACATGGGGAGACAGACTCGTAAATCACTTAGAGGCAAATAACTTACTTAAAGATACTCAACACGGCTTTCGTAAAAAACGTTCCTGTTTAACAAACCTCTTAGACTTCTTCCACGATATCCTTAACCTCTACGATGAGAGTAAAGCTGTAGATATTATATACCTTGATTTTCAAAAGGTCTTTGACAAAGTTCCCCACAAACACTTACTGCTAAAACTAAAAGCGCATGGAATACAAGACGGTGTGTTGAAATGGATAGAAAATTGGCTCAGCGACAGAAAGCAAAGAGTAGTCATAAACGGTAAGGCATCTAAATGGACCAATGTAAGTAGCGGGGTACCCCAGGGATCGGTACTAGGACCAATTCTCTTTCTAATTTACATCAACGACATAGATGAGGGTCTCACCTGTACAATCTCAAAATTTGCTGACGATCCAAAAATTGCAAATAGCGTACTCTCAAAAGAACAAGTTGACGATATGCAACACAATCTAGATAAATTGTCATGTTGAGCCCAAATTTGGCAAATGAGTTTCAATGCGGATAAATGTAAAGTACTACATATCGGATACCTAAATGAGAAAGCAAACTATTCGATGAATGGTACTCAGCTTAAGAATGTAAACAGAGAAACCGATCTGGGAGTAACAATATCGAGTAACCTAAAACCGAGTCAACAATGTTCAGAAGTTCAGAAGGCAAACAAAGTAATTGGCTTTATAGGCAGGTCATTTGAGCATAAATCCAAAGAAGTTATCCTAACCCTTTACAATTCCTTAGTCCGCCCTCTTCTGGAATACTGCGTTCAATCCTGGTGCCCTTATTACCAAAAAGATATAAACAAGCTAGAACGAGTTCAACGTAGAGTTACCAAAATGATACCTAGCCTAAAGAACAAACCATATGAAGAGCATCTTAGAGAATTAAATCTATTTCCTTTAACCCAGTGCAGATTAAGAGGTGACTTAATTCAAGTGTTCAAAATCATCAAAGGCATCGACAATATGAACTGTAGTAAGTACTTCACTATCGACCAATCTAATTACACGCGGGGAAACGGTTGCAAAATTATTGGTAAATCTTTTAACTCACACGAATCTAAGAATTTCTTCTTCAATCGAGTTGTCAACTTGTGGAATGGGCTTCCCCGAGACGTTATAGACTGCAGCACCGTTGATTCATTTAAACTCCGCTTAGACAAATATCTCGCATCAAACCCGCGACTGACTGCGTTTGTAAATTAATAACTTTATTTTATCCCCCCCTCAGTTACTAACCCCTACTAACTTCCTAATCCTGCCACGGACATTAGTTCTAGGGCAGTAGTTCCCTTTCCAATGTTCCCTTACCCACTCTAAACCACTGTTTGGACACTTGATCCTCAGTGTTTTGGAGGACAAGCAGCCTAGAAGGGTCACTAGACCTGTTGTTGCTTGATTTCCTTTGTACTCCTTTGTACTTTGTACACATGAGAGAGTTTTTGGGATTCCCCCCCTCCTCCTTCCGTTATGTGATTCTGTCTGCCCCCTACGAGCCCTCGTCAAATTTTGACCAATCTTTAGTACACTTGAAAAATCGACTCGGGCAACTCCAATACTTGCAATATCTACACCCTGACGAAACTCCCAAAGTCAGTCCCCACCATGTAGGCGATCTTGTTATGATAGCTGACCTTCCTGTTCCTTCAAAACTCAAACCCAGCTACAAAGGCCCATTTGAGATTCTTACCATGCCAAATTGTTACTAGGTCACTGTCAATTACCATGGAGAATCACGCACGTACCGCAACCGACACGTTCGCCGCTTTCAACCCATTGACGAGAATATAACTATGCTAGCTGACCCAGACAATGATACCGCATGCCCTGTAATTGAAAATCAAAACCTTCGTGCCACAGAATCATCTCTTCCTCCCCCCATTCCTCTCATAACCCCTTTTCCCATTCTACCAAAAATGCCCATCCCTTCTCTGCATACGGCATACCTTACCTCCTGTCATTTCACCACCACCTCGACTTACCTCTCATCACCTAAATCATCCCAACACTCTAGCGCCCACTTCGCGTACCTTTTCAGTTCAGCCCACTCTTACTATCAATCTACCAAACCAACTTCCTCACACTCCTAATCCTTCCCTCTCTTCCGATTCCTCAGAAAACGACATTCCTATTTTTTCTTCCTCTCCTACTACTCAACATACTTCACCCTCCTTTTCCCTTATTCCCTCTACTCCATCCACCCCGGCTCTGCCTAAGCCACCACCCCCTTCTCCTTTCCCTAAGCTCACCACCTGAAAACCTATTTCAACCTCTACCTCTCGCTCTACTACTCCTGTCGCTAAATCTCCACTCACTCACAAAACCCCAATCCCTCCGACTAATTAAACCTCTTCACTTGCCAAACCAACACAGAAACCTCTCTCAAAAAGTTCAACCTCTACTTCTAGCCCTACTGCTCCTATCCCTATATCTCCACTCACTCACAAAACCCCAATCACTCCGACTATTTCAACCTCTCCACTTGCCAAAACCACACAAAAACCTCTCTCAAAAAGTTCAACCTCTACATCTTTGCTAAACACCAAGAAACCCCTTTCACCTCTCCCATCACGCTACATCACCAAACCTTCCCCCTCAACTCCTAAAACAAACCAATGCCACACCTCAACCCCTTAACTCAACCTTCTTTACAACCCCAATGCAGACGATCTGGCAGGCGAGTGACTCAAATGACATGGTGGTCCCCAGCAGTGCACAATCCCAAACCTAGGAAGAAGGCCTCCACCAACCTCAAACCTCAAAACCTTACCACCCCGGACGTCGCCACAACAAGCAAACCGCCGACCACACCTCCACCCAAGCAGTCGGCAAACAATGACAAGGTCCTCAGGTCACCCCCACAAACACCAGATAAACCAGCTGACACCATCCCATCTAAGCTCCTCCCCTCTACACCAGAGAACATAGCCAACAAAAAACTCCTCCTCCAACATCATTCTTAGACTTGATACAGCTCCGCCAACATCAGTGATGAAGATCAATCAGTTAACTATCCAAGAAAACCTACAGGACACCCAAATAAAAACTCCCGCCCAGCTGATACATCGTGCAAAGCAGGCAGTCACACCAATTCACATCACCATGTTTCGGAAGTGCCACACCCCCTCCGACGCTCCTACCGTAATAAGGTACCGTTTCTTATGTGGTCTCACCATCTACCAACAATCTACAGAATCCATTACCTACATACTCCAGCCTCGAGGCCGAGACATTATTATAGACGAAGAAGGTGAACAACGGAAGAAGAAGAAAGGCCTCCTCAACAACAACTGGCAGAGTGCAGAATCCCTCCTCAACAACAAACGGCAGAGTGCAGAATAGCAGTAATAAAGAAACAACCAGAAATAGGAGAGTTACCCAAATTGAATAAGGGAGGAGAAAGAAACAGTCAGCCCTACTAAAAACACAGCCCAATCCCCCTACCCGTACCCCTTCGAGGTTTTCCCAAAAGGTACCTACTAATCTCCCCCCTCCACCCCCTTCACACAAAAGAAGATGGCCGGCACACCAGCAAGGACCCGATCTGGAATACAATGAGATGTTTATGCAATTAAGGCATCAACCACCTCCATACTTTTAGATGCAACTCTACTCCGACCACCGCTACAACAACGCAGAGATGGAGAAAGCATCATCCTTTCAGTATCCTTCTTAATAAAGATTCCTTTCCATAATCACGACCAAATGTATGTAATTCCATAACACACTAAATTAATTTTTACCCATTCCTATACACCCTTTCCTCATCATATATATTTTTAATAAATCAAGAATGTGTTCCCCCATATAACCATACATGCATTGTATTTTTAAGAATGTTAATAACCGGAGCAATATTCAAAAATTATATTTTTCATGTCCTTTTATACCTCGAGAGGCTCTAGCCATGACTAAAAATTAAATCGTAATATTACCTGACCGAACCAAGATTTGGTAGGCAAAATTGAGACTGGCCTTGGTAGAACATTTCCTTAATTGGACGCATGTGATACATAAAGTACAGCTGGGCGTGGTAGAGCATTCCCTTAATTGGACGCATGCAATACGTAAAGACCAACTCAATTCGGAAGTATTACCGTAGGGGCTAGCCATTCTCCCCTTAAAGTATGACAGGAGTTGCGTCACAAGTGAGGAGAGAAGACACCTGGTGGGAGAGTGTCTGTGTGCCTGGGGTCTACCTGGATTACGTCAGACTCAGTTACTACGTGTGACCAGATCTTTCAAGGGCTACGTCACCTATACCTCCATCCAAAACTTAAGTGCTTCTCGTATAAAGTGTTTGATTTAAATATTGCGGAGGGTGATTAAGATATGCAGTGTTCAATTTAACGTAAATACAGAGATTGTCGATTCTCTTCTTATTTGCTATCGCCCCTCGTATTGAGAGAACAGTACACACCCTATTTGCAGGGATTGATATATGTATAATTCTGGGAATAAATATCTTATATTCTATATCTGAGTTTTACATATATCTGTTTGGGATATTTATACATCGCACTACACCCAGCAGATTTTAGTGTTGTGTTTATTGTTGGCTGGGTACGTGAGCATAAAATAAGTGTTTACAAACAGAGAGAGTTATCTTGTTCTAGTAGAACTGTGTTAAAATATTTTACTCCCTGACCTCATCCTCAGGCCTAGTTTGATTGGTATTCATTTAAGTTCTTGTCAAGACCTACGTCGCACTTAAACCTGCGGCGAGACAATTTTAGCCAAGCGTACTGGCTCGTATAATTATTTCTCATTGAATTAAATTATTATTCAATATTTTAACTCTGAGTTAATTCAGATTTATGTCTTTTATTTTATGAATTAACTTGCTAGTTATTCAGACCTCAGTTGATATCCTAATTTACATAGCAAATAATTATTGTGAGTACGCATCGCAGTAACTTTGATCTACCTTTGTCGGCTAATCATCTAGTGGTTGCCAGTTACCTTCAGGATATTAATTATTGCTTTTGAGACCGATCTCTCTGCGTTATTTATATTGTGATTCTCTAGTGACTTACGACATTATTATTTATGTATTTGATCCACGAGTTCATCTTTTATTCCAATTATTATGTAAATGTTTATTCACAGAGATTTATCTCTATTATTGTAATCAATATTCCTTCAAGCTCATTTTCTTATAGATGAGACTTGATTTATGTCACACATGTACCCTATCTAATAAGAAATAAAATGTTTGAACAGAAATTGTGTATTCTGTGACTTTGGGAGAGATTGATATCTTTGTTATATTAACCAAGCCAGTTTTTACCTATGTATCTATCTATCTATTGCCTGACGCCGTGATCCCCGAAGGGGTGGCCCGTTGATATATTCAGGTTCTCAGCTTCACGATAGTGACAATAACGAACCATTATCAATGCAGTAAACATTATATTACTTGCATAACATTAATCATTAATAAATACGTATTGGCACCACTAATGGTACCGACCTTAGCGGTACAAAGGTCTGTTTGTAAATAGCGTACGGCCAAGATATCAAAATATTCCCTCTTGATTTTCAATTTCAAAGTGCATTATTAAATAGCTTGCCATTATTTCTACACTTCATTATTAAGCTTCTGCTGCTAATACAATTACTTATACCGCTCTTCAAACATCTGTCCATCTTTGCAACTGCTTTGACAGCATGGAGTACTTAGCAGAGCTACTGAGAATCAAAATGGTGGCCAGTGACCTGACTCTTAAAACTCTTTGACCGATTATGTTATTCTATGGGTACCCCAATGGCTCTATATACATCACAACAGGTCGGAAATGCCTCTCCTCACCACCATCCAAAACACAAATATATTTATATCTACATTTATAAGATACTCGGACTACAATTATTGCACATAGGAGGTATACTGTACATTAATATTGAGGATATTGAGGATAGCTGACCTCGTGCGCATATGCCCTTTAATTAAAGCCATCACTGATATTTCGAAAATGTGACGAGTTGAAGTCCGAACAACACTGACAAATGTGTATTTTGAATACATTTTCACTATGATAATTCGAGATTTTGTGCTACTTTTGTGGACTTCATTATAGAATGGTCATTTCCTCTTTGTTTTGCTGTATAATATATTATAGTATGCACAATATTTGGGATTTAAATCCGAACTGTATTAAATATTTTCGGTTACATCACCATGTGTATAAGCTCACGTTATATATATATATATAGTTGTTGCTAATTACTGAATAAATAATGCTGGCATATAAATTCTGATTATATTGTTCGAAAGAGCATGAATAATACGTCCTAATTCATATAAGAAAATCTATTGTCATCTCTGAGTTTACAATAATATGACGACTTGAACTCAAAAGAATTATGAAATATTTCATTCGGGATCAAGTTTCACTATGATAATTCGATGCCTTGTGGTATTGTTTTGGTTATTATATATTATGGGCTCTCCTCTTTATTTATATATATATATATATATATATATATATATATATATATATATATATATATACAGTATATATATATATATATATATACAGTATATCCTGAATATATACCCGTATATATATATACCCACAATGAAGTAGAGGTGATTATTGTTGGCTAAACCAGTGATAATATTTTTTTTTTGACCAGCCTGAAATTAACCTAGACAATATTCTTTGGCCCCTTTGTACCAGGATGTATAAATTACTGAAGTTACCCACCACAAGGCTCCAAAGCGCAATGGTATGGAAAATAGCGCCGTGGCCAAGCTCAGCCAAGCGTAAGACCCCCGGAGTATATATATATATATATATATATATATATATATATATATATATATATATATATATTGTTACGTATCTTGATCCTCAAGTGGTTAACTTGTTGAATCTAGATAGCACAGAGATATATATTAAGGTATCAGTCAGCTGAAGGCAAAACAAAAGTAAAATCTAATAAAATTATTTCCTGTTGTTGCTTCCTCTCCTTTTGGATCTTAGGACTTGGTATTCTTTATTGACTGATACTCTTTAATTATGAAACAATACTGAAACTAATTAAAGTCATGTAGTATTTATAAAGAATGATTATTTAACCGAAGCTTAGTAGGCTATGGTTATGAACCGAAGAAGTTATATCTAAAGAAGGACTATTAATTCTATAAAAAGTCTTGAAAGATAAATATTAAAGTAATAATATTTCTGTCTCTTACCCTTTTTTAAATGAATAGATAGTTTTCTTATATGTCCTTTTATTTATATTTAATGTAGTTATTATTCTTGGTTCTTGTCTTACGTTAATAGTATTATATTATTATTATCATCAGGATTAATATCAAAGTCACATCAAAAGTTAGATATATATTTAATAATTAGTTAAATGTATTTCTTAACCACGTAACATTGAAGTTTGATTATGAGTTCATTAAGTTACAGGATCGCTTCATAGATTCGATTCAGATCTCACTCAAATAATATGAAAAGCAAAAATAATATTTTGAAGCTAAACGAATTTTCTTCAGCTTAGGAAATCACTAAAAGTAATATTAAAACAGCCATGTTAGTCTAAGGCGATATTACTAATATGAGACAATAGTATCACCGTACTAAGCACCGTTAAGCAATGTAAGCTTAATTAAAAGAAAATGAAAGAACTCGTAAGTCTTAATATAAAACAATAGTATTACTTTTATTATAACCCAATTACTTGAAGAGTTGCTTTAGTCCACAAGTCAGTCAACTAAAATAGTTAAGTACATACTAGTAGCGTTAACGTTAATTCCCAATCACATATCTCACTAACCAACATAACGTAAGTGTTTACACCGAACACACTTAACACACACTTATATAATCTGACTGACAGTCACAATCCCATTATAATACTTCACCCCATCTTCCTCCAGCTGCAAGTTCACCTTCCCAACTCCAAATGAGACTGATTTGAATGCCCACTACTCGGGTCTTATATACTATGCAATGATGGTGTAGGAACGAATCAGGAGGCGGGGGCTGGTGCGCGCCCCAATCACAGCTCCTCTAGTTGCGTAAGAGGTCCGTGGTCCAATGGAGTCTCCTGGCGTTGAATCATCGTCATAGCGTCGGGTCATCGAAGTAGTTTGCAGGGTCCCCTATGACGCACGCAGGTGTGAAGGCTTGTTTGCTGGTATGCGGACGAGCTGGTTTCCCCCTCGCTGGTTCGCTCGCTGGTCTGCTTCGCCGCCTGGGTAGTTTGGCACTCCTTCAACTCTGAATTCTAACTCTTAAATAAACATACAGGGCTCCGTATGTCAGAATATATATATATATATTAAGGGGGTAGAACTCGCTTTTTATGGACACTCTTCTCCCTCTTGTTTAACATATTAGTGTTGAGGTATTAAGTCGTTCGTTCCGTTAGTTTGATGATTTTGAGACCTTTCGCTTCATTTGGTTGTAAATATAAGACCTTTCGTGCCATTTAGGTGTCGATTTTTTTCCTGGCGAGCGATAGCGAGTCTGCAATTTTAGAAGGAACCGGCCTGTGGCCGGGAAATTTTTCTTCCGAAAAATGTATAAATTTATCCTGAAAGGGGTTCTAGGGGTGTTTCTTTAAAGTTTGATGGGGTTCTAACGAAGAAAATAAAAAAAATATATATACACATATATATATATAACAAAAAAAAACTCCCTCAACCCTTATTGTACCAGCAACGTATTTTGTATTTGATTTCAGCTACATTTATACGATTTTATAAAGCTTAGGAAGGATGTGAGAAATAAATTGACTACACCGGAATCTGGGGAATGTTGGCAACAACCTTCCGATAGGGTAACCTCACTAGAGTGAACAATTTCCTACCAGAACGCGGTGATTGTATATATTGTAGAGATTAATTAATGTTAGGTAATTTAGTACTGTATAAGATTACCTTGATCAAGTTAATTTAGTTATAAAACCTTGTAGAAATAAGTTTAGAAGAACTGTAAAGAGGATCAGTTTAAATATTCCCGCGACCGCATACGCGATCCACCGTTTGCTTTAGGGTCGTTAATAACTTGATATTATGTTCACTAAATCGTTGTGAAACGATGTTCACCTTTATAATTATATAATTTAAATGCTGATAATTATTTATATGATTTCGTGAAGAGGGAATGAACCCTTGGTAACGAATTAATATATAGTTTATTTAAGAGTCGGAAATTGAAGTTCCGATCAGACGCTAGTAAACTTTTGAACGGTAGAGACGTGTCCCGTGATCTTCTCACCACAATCCCCGCACCAGGCCCGGAGTCCTGACCCTTTAACCTCTGAAGTGCGCATGGGGGTAATTGAAAACGTCCCCCTGTGCTGACGTATTTGAGGTGTTTCCGTCACTAAAATATTCATTGTGCCATTAATAGCATTAATACTTATCCATATGCGCCTATTATGGGTTGATTATAAAGGTATTAACCTGAAACAACAATAAAACGAGTGAAAACAGCGTTTGGATGGTCAAAATCGGAGATATAGCCCGCGAGTTGTATAATGTATGGGTGAGGCAATCTGCTTTCCCGCCAATTTCCCCCAAGGCCACTGAGACACAGTCGATCGATACTCTCTCTCTCTCTCTCTTGCACTCGCTTGCTATCAGTGATGACCACACCCTCCAATCGGATTTCTAATGTTAGCACGAAAATATACCTCAGAATAAGGGAATAACAGGGAAAATAGGTGATAACTGAAGGAGAGGAGGAAAGTGGGGAAGGAGGGGAGGTAGAGGACTGAGATTTTGCATGGCCCAGGGGCCAAAAAAAAAAAAAAAAAAAAAATACAAAAATATTTTTTTTTCGATGTCAAAAGTTGATTTTTTTTTTTCTCTGACTCTTAAGAGTCTCCCCGCAGCACCAGCTCTTAAGAGTCCTGACCCTTAACCCTGGTCTACCGAAGCCGGAATCCTCGAAACTACACCAGGACCCTAGTATAGCTAAGTCATTGATATACATGGCCATTGATACAATGTTTAGTTAGGGCATCCTGAGAGATAGGCTACCATAGTTCATACCATAAGGTAGGCGATCTCAGACTTTATTTTTATTTAGGTTTATTAATCTTATATTTCGATTGGTGTGGTAAGAGATAACCTTTGGCCATATTATCCCCCACAAAGGATATATGGTAGCTAAAAGGATTAATTGAGATAGTTTATAACCTTTTTATTGGTAGACGTCCTTCATACGCTGAATAAAATCGTCTAATAGTTGCCAGAATATAATAAAAAGGATGACACCGGTACAGCATGGGCGAAAATTATGTACAGGATAGTTTATGTTGAAAGAAAGCTAATACAAATTCTCTCTACACGCTACAATGTTGCATCTCTCTCTTCTACATGTTCACGAATGAGAGATAAGACGAATATACAGTAAATATTTTGTGTTCAGTAGAAAACTCGTCACTTCAGAGGATTTCACAACACGATTTTTTATGTAATTATGAATTTACTCTACTGAAACATGTACGTATGTACTGTATGAATATATATATATATATATATATATATATATATATATATATATATATATATATTGTCACAATGATCAGTTAATTAATGTAATTGAAAGCCCTTACTTATATAATTAATAGCATAATGCCGTGAGCGGCCATGTGCTTTCTGTCTCTCATTTTGAGGTTTTCTTTTTTCTTTACTTTTCATACCGATCTTGTTGTATATCACTTAATGCCTTCACTGTGAACCTGTTTTGTTTAAGTGAGTTCCGTGGTGAAGCGCTTCGTCGCTTCATGCCTTCACTGAACCTTTTTGTTGTCTAATTGAGTTTGTTGTGAAGCACTTCTTTTCGGTGTTTTCATATGATTTGGAAGGCAGCTGTCTTTGTGATTCTGAAGTAATATGAAGTAATCTGTATAATTCTTGTGCTGTGTCTTGGTGAACTGGTTTGATATTGTAAACAGATACAGACGACAATTACCTCGATAGTGTCGCCATCTGTTGGGGAAAAAGGGCGAGAAATGGACACGTCTTGTATTTAGCCAGTCACTTACTTCACTTCCAGTTCAGACGCCCACAAGAGAGGTGCCCAGTGATCTAACCTCGTGGGACGTTATATTTTTGTGCTTGTTTGTTGTTTGTTTGTCTTTGACTTAACGTAATATTAGTGGAAGTCCTAGATTTTAATAGTTTTATTATATTCATATTATATATTAACGTAACTTACTTTTTTCTCATAGTGTTAATTTAATTCTTTTGATCAGTGTCGCTTTTATCAAGCTTCAGTGTTCCATGTGTTTTTCCTTGGAGTTTGAGGCGCTTGGCGGTCCTGTCCAGGAGTCGATAGGTAAGGTTTTGTTTGTGCCTTTGTTGAGAGCCTGTCGGGTTGCTGTATATTCCCTAGTACACAGTACACACAACACACACCCACATTACCCATATACATATTAACCCTGTCAGTCTCTGCTGCCCGGCAGGAACTGTTGGCGGCCCTGCACCAGCGTTTTGGGTGCCCCACTCTCGACTCTTGGAACGGATTGCCAAGTAACCAGGTAAAGTAAGTTTATAATTAAAGTAAAGTAACTTCAGTTAGTGATCCCAGTTGTAGCCACGGGACCACCGAAGGATATTAATGAGTAGTGGGAGGTGAACTCTACAGGTTCAACCGTCTTAAGGGAGGTTTACTCATTCGGTGGTACTGGCTCAATTGGGATTGAATACTGGCGTGTTATTAGGAGGATTTTTTTTTTTTTTTTTTTTTTAAGAGAATGAACGGATGAAGGAAAAACACAGATAAAACAAAAAGGTCCATGTGCCTAAAGGCATCCTCCATTCATAAAATGTTTGTAACAACTGATTGGAGTACGCTCGTACATAGTTGGCTTGTATCAGCCCTGGAGTTATCCCGGGTAGCCCATTTCGCAACCTCCACTAATAACACCCCGAGGTTTGAGAGTCACAGGACCCGACCTCGTATTGGTAGTCCGCTTTTGATATAGATATTGATATTGTGTTACAACTCTTTTGCATCGGGAGTTGGGTACCGTGGGCTGGTTGCACACGGTGGGTACTGTCGAGATTGTGCAGTATAACTAAATAAGTTGGTCACCAATTATTTTGTAATATTTGAAAACCAATATGGATTTTATATGCTCTAAACATAATATGAAAATTTGTTTTAAGCCTCGGCAAAACCTAACAAAAATATATGGTACTAAAATTGAATTTTGTCGTAACATGGTTGTCAATATGTTGCTATAGACGGCACCGATTCGTACACACGCTATTTTCACCTGTCTCCCGAGGTCTGTCCACCAGCTTTTTAAGTCCACCCCACCTGCCCATCTCTGTCGATAGGTTGGGTTGTTTGGTTAGGTTAATATACTAGGTTTCAGAAATAAGATTCGTAGTTGCGGTAGTATTTACGGTATCTGGACACTTCGAGCGAATTCATATTCGAGCAGAGGCTCATTTAGGTTAGGTTAGGTTAGGTTGTGCATCCGTTCGATCAGGAATTCGCTCGAAGTGACTCGCATTCGTATTTACAGATACCGATACGGCCGAATACCGGAAGGCTACTAAATGGGCGCCGGCCCAACCGCCATGTTGTATCCCACGTAGGCCTACTAGGTACTACGGACACATTGTAGGCGAGGATTAGGCTTGTATCCAATGTACTAGGTCTAGCCTATGTTACTGGATATTTATGATTTAAATAAGTGCTACGTTTTCGATAAATCTTGTTATATGGCTTTGCAATTAAGGAAATCATGAGCCGGGGATGGGAATGGCAATAGGCTATATATGCCTAGATAGGTCTACTTTAGATAGATTAAGTAATTTAATAGAAAGTAGCCTAGGCCTATTAATTTTAATGATCAGAATAAAGGCATAGCTTCAGATCAAAATTTAATAAAATTTTATTGTAGGCAAAATTTAGTCTAGGCATATATGATACTTTCAAAATTAACACTTTCTACTTGACACTAATAAAATTAGTGTGATTATAGGCCTAGGCCTATACATAGAAGTTAGAACATGCAATATTTAGCCTAGGCCTACATGCTTTGAGGCATTTTGATGGAATTAGTGACTGATTATAGCCTAGACCTAGGCCTAGGCTATATATTAAAGTTAGAACATGCAATATTTAGCCTACATGCTTTGAGGCATTTTGATGGAATTAGTGATTATAGCCTAGACCTAGGCTATATATATATAGAAGTTAGAACATGCAATATTTAGCCTACATGCTTTGAGGCATTTTGATGGAATTAGTGACTGATTATACCCTAGGCCTAGGCTATATATTAAAGTTAGAACATGCAATATTTAGCCTACATGCTTTGAGGCATTTTGATGGAATTAGTGATTATAGCCTAGACCTAGGCTATATATATATAGAAGTTAGAACATGCAATATTTAGCCTACATGCTTTGAGGCATTTTGATGGAATTAGTGGTTGACTGATTATAGCCTAGACCTAGGCTAGCCTATATATATAGAAGTTAGAAAATGCAATATTATTTAGCCTACATGCTTTGAGGCATTTTGATAGGATTAGGGTAGCCTAGGCCTAGCCTAATAAAATTACTTACATTAGTAATTACCCTATAGGCCTAGGCTATATTTAGAATTTAGAACATGCAATATTTAGCCTACATGCTTTGAGGCATTTTGATGGAATTAGTGACTGATTATAGCCTAGACCTAGGCCTAGGCTATATTATTAAAGTTAGAACATGCAATATTTAGCCTACATGCTTTGAGGCATTTTGATGGAATTAGTGATTATAGCCTAGACCTAGGCTATAGGCCTATATATAGAAGTTAGAACATGCAATATTTAGCCTACATGCTTTGAGGAATTTTGATGGAATTAGTGATTGACTGATTATAGCCTAGACCTAGGCTAGCCTATATATATAGAAGTTAGAAAATGCAATATTACTTGGCCTACATGCTTTGAGGCATTATGATAGGATTGGGGTAGCCTAGGCCTAGCCTAATAAAATTACTTATATTAGTAATTAGCCTATAGGCCTAGGCTATATTTAGAAGTTAGAACATGCAATATTTAGCCTACATGCTTTGAGGCATTTTGATGGGATTAGTGATTATAGACCTAGGCCTAGGCTATATAGCCTAGCCTATATATAAGTTAGACTTAGCCTAGGCCTACATGCTTTGAGGCATTTTGATGGGATTAGGGTAGCATAATAACATTAGGCCTAGTTTAGGTTATAAATTAACAGGCTATCATTAACATTAGGCCTAGTTTAGGTTATAAATTAACAAGCTATCAATAACATTAACGATAGCCTAACTTTATAATCTTAAATTAGGCTAGATTATAAAGTTATAAAGCCCTTCTCCAGAGACATCTTCTTGGTAATTACAGGCCCATAGAAGGTTTCTAGGTGGGGCCAGGGGTGGCTTAGGTCCTCGATTTCTGCATTCTCTGCAGCATCACTGTCGGATGATGGTAGTGAACTGCTCCCCATGCTGTTGGCAGCTGCGGTAGGCATGATGGTAGACTCCATGTTCACTTCAATAGGCCGAAAATATAAACAAAGTTGAAGTGCTAGCAGGTTGGAACTCTTGGACTGCTGTGTGTTGTAGGTGTTAGCTCGACGCTTGCTACTAAGTAAGTGAACAAACGTGAAGAGCCGATGTATAGGCCTAGATTCCAGAACACAGGTAGTTGGCTTGGTCACAGGACTTTTTTTGGCTGGAGCTGCAGGAGCGGCCCAGGGCTGGCTGGCGGCTGGAATTTTTATTTTGCGGACTCTAGGTTTGCAACATGGAGGTACTTTCCAGAGTTTCAAACCCGCAAATAGGCAGCAATTTTGGCGCCAACGCTAATTCGCCAACAAAATGACACTTCCGCCATGGCGGAATTGGCTATTTGCGGAAGTGTTGGCTAAAGTGCCCAGCTCTGGCAATTTCGGGAAACCTGAGCCAAATTTCTAAATGAGGTTACTGTAATTCTGTTGTCTACAAACTCTCAAAATCCGAGCCAGCTTTGGCCAAAACTTGGCTCGGGTTTTCGAAATATTGGGTTTTAGGCCTTAGAAATACCTTAAACCCGAGCCAAGTTTTGCTAAAATAAATTTTAATCGTCGTTTTACGCATTTAACCCCTCATTTTCCCTGTACTTCATAGCCCTCCCCGCTATCGGGCGGCGTGTCTTAAGATCGTTGTATAATGGGGAAAACGGTTTCGCCGAGGGTTGTAATTATTTCCAAACACTATATATTGATGAAAACTAACAGGAAAAAATAAAAAAAGTCCATGGGAAAATTGGTGACCATCTTATTTAGTTTTTCCGATTGTTGATAGCCTAGTTGCTCGAAGTACAGTTGCTACTCTTTTTGCTTTCACATGTTTGCTAGTACTTTGTCTGTCGAGACAGTTAAATTATCCCCCTAGCATTGCCATCTCGGTGTTGGGTTTTTATCTTTTTATAGCTTAGTAGGCTATGGTTGTTTTCCACTTTAGATAACATTCAAAGGGGAAGCAGGGCAGTGGAGCACCTTAACCCTCCTCTAGCGGGTGCTCTGTGGCCGTTTTGGGCCTTTCCGGGCCGTTCTGACTGCTATATCAACCATCAGTATGAAAGGAACTGTATTGCGCCGAAAACTAGGTGGAAATCGCTACATAATGACGCCACATACAGCTACGTAGCACTCGTGGAACACTGACAGTGTTACCTCGAAGATGGAAGTTTAGCTGATTTTGCTACCTTGCTCACTTTTAGCGAACTATTGGTTACACTGTCATCCTCCCGCGCGGTGGGGGAACTGGAGTTAGTGTGGGCCGGGAGGCCACAGATGTCGGATGTATGGATCATTACTATCCCACCCATTTTCACTCTATTTCCACCCTTTTTTCACCCGTTTTTTGCCAGTTTTTTCAACTCGACTTATGTTGCGCGCCGCTCTTTAAGGGGAGCGTCCGGTTCATACTCGTAATAGTGCTCAAAACGGCAATATTGCGCAACCCGATATATGGCATCATCACCCATCCCTCTGTCTTCAGTTAAAATCCTGAGGCAATATTCCGTCTGGAAGCATGTTATTTCTGGGCTAGTTTAAAGTTTTCGCGGGTCGCGCAGACGCGTAGAAAATGCATTATGGGTTTCGGATCTGCAAAAAAAAAAACTAAAACCATGAATTTTTGGTGAAAATATGACGTTCTTAGATATTTTGCCTAACAGTATCTGGTACTCAACCCGGGTAACAACGAAGGGTGTGGTGGTGGTGGTGGTGGAGGAGAAAGAGCAGTGTGGTCCAAGCCGTGAGAGAGGTAGGGTGCGGCTGGCCGGCTGGCTTGCATCAGCTCTCGTGCCTTAGTACCTCACGTAAGAAAGTTCACTTGTCGGCGCAGTTCTGACGTAACCAAACATGCTACAACAATGTTTCTGGTGTCATTGGAAAGGGCATGAAATTCTCTACAACTCCAAATCGCCATTTGTTTTTATTTATTTCCCATTTCGACACAGCACCCCGAGACATTTGTCACCTAATTTGTACCTAATTTGTACCTAATTGTAAATGCCCTAATTCTACAATTAGATACAAAATGGAAAAAAGTATCAACGTACAATTGAAACTACACCTATTGTTAGTACCCCCAATGCATTAAAACAATCAAGCAACAACATTTAAATGAGATTTTGATTTTACAAAGTCATAAATTTACACACCTAACTCAAAAAATAATTGTCCTAGAGAATTCAAATTTTGGAAATTTCTTAGTTGTTAGGTCCCCTATACGTGTACAAAATCTTATGAAATACAGACAAAATCCACTGACACGTTCTAGAGTAAAGCCGGACGCTCCCCTTAAGGGTTAAGCCCTGAGAAGAGTCTGGAAGCGTTTGTTTGCTCTTTTCTGTTGCATTCGTTGGGTTGCTTGTATAGGAGACAAGGTGCTGGTGTGGATCATTCTTTCTTAGTGTCCCGTCTCTGAGCAGCTGAGGTCCAGATCCGTAACAATATATATATATATATATTCCAATAATGTCTTCCCTTCATGCTGGTAGTTTGCTCTCATTCAACCTGTCCCAAAGAAGGGTGACCGCTCTCAACCCTCCAACTATCGTCCAATTGCTCTAATCTCCTGTATTTCTAATGTTTTTAAAACAATTCTTGCATCCAAATTTCTTAAGCATTCTCGTCTCATAATCTGCTCTCAGATCGCCAGTATGTATTCCTTAACCCCTTATTGGCGGCGCTCGACTTAAGTCGTGCACCAATTTGCAGCAAGTTAGGAGCATTATTAAGGCTTTTAAAGGGTTAAAATCGAGTGCAAATGGCCGGGAGCGCAGCGGGCCAGACAGACGACTCCCAGGGCTTACCACCGCCCATTAACCCGGGAACTGCCGGGAGACTCTTAAGAGTTCCCCCGGCGGACTGCGGGAAGACTCTTAAGAGTCAGAGAAAAACAAAATCAACTTTTGACATCGAAAAAAAAATATATATTTTTATTTTTGTATTTTTATTTTTTTTGGGGCCCCTGGGCCATGCAAAATATCAGTCCTCTACCTCCCCTCCTTCCCCACTTTCCTCCCCTCCTTCAGTTATCACCTATTTTCCCTGTTATTCCCTTATTCTGAGGTATATTTTCGTGCTAACATTAGAAAGCCGGTTGCAGGGTGTGGTCATCACTGATAGAAAGCGAGTGCAAGAGAGAGAGAGAGAGAGAGAGAGTATCGATCGACTGTGTCTCAGTGGCCTTGGGGGAAATTGGCGGGAAAGCAGCTTGCCTCACCCATACATTATACAACTCGCGGGCTATATCTCCGATTTTGACCATCCAAACGCTGTTTTCACTCGTTTTATTGTTTCAGGTTAATACCTTTATAATCAACCCATAATAGGCGATTAAGTATTAATGCTATTAATGGTACAATGAATATTTTAGTGACTGAAACACCTCAAATACATGCGCACAGGGAGAGGTGTCTAATTACCCCCATGCGCACTTGTTAGGTTAACTCATGTTCCCTGTGTTCTCGAGAGGCCGGCAGTGTAGCCAGTAGTGAGTATAGCTGGGAAAAATATACCGCTATATACTAAACTCCCATGTTCGTGGCACCACTGCAAGAGAACCACGAGTGCTACATAGCTCGTTCTGGTCTCATTTTGAAGCTTTTAGCGCCTAGTTTTTTGCTGAATACATTTCTTTTCATGCAGATACTTGATTGATCATTCAGGAGGGCCTGAATATGCCCAAATGAGCCCAAAACACCCCGCCTAGACAAGGGTTAAGGGTCGCTCTACTGGTGATTTGCTTTCATATCTTACTACTTCTTGGTCATCCTCCTTTCGGGAATTCGGTGAGACTTTTTCTATTGCACTAGACATATCGAAAGCCTTTGATAGAGTCTGGCACAAATCTTTAATTTCTAAACTGCCCTCCTTCGGTTTCTATCCCTTCATCTGTGCCTTTGTCTCTAATTTCCTTTCCAGCCGTTCTATAGCTGCGGTTGTGGATGGCCATCGCTCACTTCCTCACCCTATCAACTCCGGTGTTCCTCAGGGCTCTGTCCTATCTTCTATTTTCTTTCTAATTTTCATAAATGATCTTCTCAACTGTACCTCAAGTCCCATCCATTCATACGCAGATGACTCAACCGTACACTAATCAATTAGTTTTCCAGAACACCCCAGCCAACAATCCCTCAAAGACAAACTTAATGAAGCCATAGAACACTTAAATTCTGATCTAACTACTTTTTCCAATTGGGGCAGAAAAAACCTTGTTACCTTTAACGCCTTACGAGCGGGCCCGTCAGTAACTTCTACTACCTGCCAAGCGGGTGGTTTTACCCTAAATGAGCTTATTTCCGTGCTCTTTTTCATGCATAAACAAGAGCCAGAGTGTAAGACAATTATGTATCCCTGAAAGGGCGATAATTGAGCTTTCCAATGACACCAGAACTATCCTTCTACGACCACGCGTTCTCTTGCAACGATCGTGCAAGACGAAGGAAAAATCCCTAAAATACGTTTATTTCCTTACATAATTCTCTGTGTAGCGAGGTGGTGAGTGTGGATGGGACGTCAGTTGCCGCGCGGGACCCGTGCCGAACGGTCAGAGCCGACCTACGCTCCTCCCACCGCTCGTCTCTTTCTCAGAGCCAATTATTGCCCAAAATTGCACACCGCCTTAAGTCGGTCCCCGCCAGATAGTCCTTTCTTCTCTAGACCGACTTAAGTCTGGTCCCGCCAAACAAGGTTTAATGCTTCTAAAACCCAATTTCAACATCTATCTACCCGTCCGGAACTCCCAGCGGACTATCCCTTATTCTTCAACAATACAAAAATCAAGCTTTCATCTTCTCTCAATATTCTTGGTGTCTCTTTATATATATATATATATATATATATATATATATATATATATATATATATATATATAATTATGTATATATATGTCTATATATATATTTTATATATATATATATATATAATATATATATATATATATATATATATATATATATATATATATATATATATATATATATATATATAGTGTCCATACTTTTATTTCCAGAAGTATTGGACAGTCTAAATTTAAGTGTACTCTTAAGTAATAAGTAATAAATTTGTAGGAATAAGAATTATAATAATATGATTTAGTATAAATGGGAAGAATATTGGATTATGTTCTGTATTAGATATTAGGTAGTAATATATCATTCCTATAAACTTGGTTAATAAATTCTGGGTAGGGAAAATATCTCCCGACCTGTTTGCGCACGCGCGCGTAGAAGCAAGGGTCCCACAAATTTTGGGTGGGACATCACTCGCTCTCTGACCACCACTGCTGACAGTATAATCTTGTCTTATTATAATTCCATTCCATTACCACGATAGAACTAACCTCAATGTAGATAACAATCAATTCACCAATAATCCATTATTATCCTGCTCATTATGATTTAACTCACTGAACCCCAGCTAGTTTTCAATAAATGTACATCGAGGGACCAGCGGATTTGGCCTTTTTTTTTTTTAAATAGCTTAAATAGGTGAGAAATGAAGAACAACACACAAAAAAACACTCACCTCGGTCATTTGGGGGTCCTATGGGGGGAGGGGGGGGGGCCACCCTCACCCATCAGCTGATGCCGGGCGGCCTTCAAACCTCCCGCCCGGCTAGAGACAGCTGAGCGCGGCAGCATGCAGATATACGATGCGTCCAGTTTTCGAGTGACGGTTATTTACACCACCCGAGCATCATGTGTGCCTTCATAGTTCATATAATAGCAACATGTATCACATAATGTCATTATAAGTGAACTTACAGTGTGATAAGTGCATAGATTCAAGTTTCATAAGAGTCGAGTGTGTGGCAAGACTCACGCGCGTCCATGGTTACCATGACGACTGGCGGGCTGGCGGCCACCTTGTTCATGTACTCACGCACATACACACTGACACCAGACCTCCCCTTCACTCACTCTCACTTTTATTATGCCTCTCATGTACTCTGTTTATTGATTTTATACTTTACTGAATATTTTATAGTTAGAATATGACTGTTACAATTTTTTTAGGCACATTTGACTTAGAAATATGGGCTTTGACGTATTCTTAGTGGGGAGACAGGGGAAGTGGTGGTGAAGACAGGGGGAGTGGGTGAGGACCAGTGTAGGTAGCCTACACATAAAATTGCTGTGTACGTAGCAACATGACACACTTTCTCGTCTCTTCTTACCCCTACCATGACCTGGCGGAATTTTGAGGAATGCCGTGGGGTCTGGGTCATCCTCCTCCTCCTCTTCCCCACTTGGTGGGGAGTCAACTATGTTATGGGGAGCGTTAGGGGAGCGATAAACATAGCGAGGCGACGAGGTAAACTAGGTAACTGGGCCGGGAGGGAGGTGGGAGGCCACCCAGTCCCACCACTCCCGCGCTCTCACTACCCACCGCGGCGGGACTTGGGTATTGCTACTGTTGGGCAACATCATAAGGTATATCCCATATGAATTTGAACCCTCTAGCTACCATAGGATAAGATTAAATAAGCACAAAAGTGGCGGTGGGATAAGTGGGTAAGCTGGCTTTCCCCATCCACCCTTACTCACCCGCGTGGATGGGCTAGGGGGTTGTGCATACTGCCACTGTTCGGCAACATCATAAGGTAGTTTCCCATACCATCCTCAGGCCTCTATCTACCATAGGACAAGAGTAAATCATATCAAAGTAACGGACGCAATGTATGCGGCGCTGGGGTTTAGCGTTACATACATTACCGACGCATACGCTGCGGCGCTAGGGTTCTGTGGGTTAAGTAGAGGCCCCCTTCCATCATTAACTATCAACTAATTTCCTCTTGATCACCACTTGTCATCACACAATTCCATCGCCAACCTGTTGCCTTGTTACCACTCCACATTAACCCAATCCCGTTGCCTACGCCCCAGCAACAAGGTAAATATACTATTGTGTGGTTTGGTATAACTCTACAGTCAACTTACTTCAAGAATAATCACATACTGTATATATATTGCAGTTCATATCTGTTGTTCCATTCGTATGTAAACAATATGTACAAATTTCGTATCTCGCTACGATAATACTACTGAAAAGTATATTTTTAATATCCTAGTATAAAATATGTATTTTGGGAATAAACATAGAATGAGATAGCAATGTGAAACGAGGACCTCTAAGTGCCACTCATGTCGTTGTTGTTGTTGTTCTTCTTAGTGCTACACTTATTAAAAAAAATAGTTATCGGTTAATACTGAACCAAATTTAATTATCTTTCACATGCATATGCTCTAATTATCGTTCCGTGCACTGCGCGCAGCACCTTGGAGCTAACATGGCAATACTGACCTGGAGTCCGCTTGGACTAGTACCTTTCTACTTAGTTCTGTGACTGAATCCAGATAGCATTAGATGAAACCTCGCCAATCTCTTAGATATGCAGTATATTTCACAGATAACTCCTGTGTGTGTGTGTAGAAATGGAGTTTGACGAAAATTGGCCAGGTCCTTTATTTGGATACTAATAACTGTTGTAACATATTGTAGCCAATATAGTGCCTGCGATTGCAAACCCAAAATAGTCTAATCACGCGATTGTTTTCCCCCGATCAAAATCTGCATATAGTGCGCAGATAATGCTTTAATTGTTTCTGTTCAGTAGGTTATATTCATTTACGCCTGCGTAATTGAAGATTTAATAATGTCACTTCACCTTAATTCACAAATAAGGCATATTCATATACTACCTAAGATAATCAAGATAGTTTAAGGGCGAATTTGTTTTGATTTGCATAATATTTTCCTCAGTACTTGATAGAACCGAAATCAAGAATCGAAAAATAAGTAAGCAAGCCATACAACACACACAAGATGTCCTGATGTGGCGGCGTCTACGCCGTGGGGCCACCTCCCGAGGCTGCCAACCGCGGATGGCTGCCGACCCTCCACAGCCGAAGACAAAATCAACGACCAGTGGAGGAAAACCGGATGCCGGCCGCGGGGAGCAGTTTCGGGAGCCAAACCGTCACAACCATCCCCTGCCCCCTCCCTGGGGGCACGGGTCCTTGGAGCGGCTTCGGTCGCGCCGGGAATTTCCACACCTCTCACACCACACACACACATCACACAGTTTTTCCTACACCGAGAAATGACTCTCCGGCTGTCATTTCTCGAAGACTTCTTCTAGCCGGAGACATTGAGAGCAACCCAGGACCCACGTTCACATACATATGTCCAACTTGCTCAAAACCCATCACTTCGAGTCGCCATACTAAGGGTTCAGTTCTCTGCAATTCATGTGGGAACTGGACCCACTTCACCTGCACAACACTTGCCTCCAAGAAACACTACACAAACACCTGGACCTGTTCCTCATGCCCCTCCCTCTCCCAGTCAAATCCCTCGCCTAAAACCCGTCCACCTCTCCTCCCCAACCCACCTAACCTTCCCATATCATCCACTCCCCCCCCTAAAACCCGTCCACCTCTCCTCCCTAACCCACCTAACCTTCCCATACCATCCACATCCTCAACTCAACACACCACACCCCATCCTAATCCATTCCAACCCCCATCTCCTGCTCCCCAATCCCCACCCCCACCTCACCCATCCCCACCCCCCCCCCCTCCCCCACCCCCCCACCCCCCCATCACCCCCACCCCCACCCCATCCTCGTGCAGCAGCACCCAACGTACATCGTGCACATAACATTAACATTCTTCAACTGAACATAGATGGCATCAACACAAAGAAACACGAACTCTCACACTTCATCAAACAACACAACATACACATTGCCATCTTACAAGAAACAAAACTCCGCACAACACATAAAACACCCACATTTCATAATTTCACCACCATCAGACAAGACCGGGCTGTCGGCGGGGGCGGTGGACTCATCACCCTGGTACACAAAGAAATATCATACATAGTAACCAGTGTACAAACCAAATCACTCCTCCCCCCAAATGATAACACAACAGAAATACAGTCAATTAAAATACGCACTGGCAACAACTCCAACATAACCATCATAAACACATACATCCCTCCCCAAACATCCCCTACAGTACCAAATGAATACAGACCACACTTACAACACATCACAAACACCCCACACACCCCACACATCATCCTGGGTGGTGACTTCAACGCCAAGACGTCGGCCTGGTTTGTCGACAACCCCGACACAGACAGAGGGCTGGTACTACAAAACCAAACCGATAACCTCATCATCCTTAACGACATCCATCAACATACCCATATTCCTCACCAAGCCCTCTATAACCCATCATCTCCAGACATCACCTTTTGCTCCCCAGAACTCGCCCCCACAACATCCTGGAGGGTGGTCAGAACCTTAGGCTCTGACCACCTCCCGATCATTATCACCACCAAAACCAGACTCACCCCAGCTAGCCACAAACACACATACACCAATTATAAAAGAGCTAACTGGGAAGCATTCACAAATGAGACAGAACAACACTTCACAACTCTAAACAGTACACCCATCACTAACATCAACAATGCTGTACACATACTCAATAAAACTATCCAAAACGCTGACAAGAAACTCATTCCAAGAGGTAACAGAAAAAGACACAACCCCAACTTCACACCAGAAATTCAAAACCTCATCAGACAACGCGACATACTGAAACACTCCCCAGCACCCCACACACAAGACATCACACAACAAATTCAAGCACTCAACACCCAAACTAACAACAAAATACAAGAACAACAAAAACTAAATTGGAATAACTTCCTACAAACACTTGATCACAAAACAAACCCCAAAAAACTATACAAAACACTAAACAGCATCACACTTTCCAACAGCAACACAACACAATCACATGCTGCAATCACAACAACAGACTCTACTCCTTCATGTAAACAACAAGCAAACACTCTCATCAATCACTTTTCACATGTCAGCCACCTAAAACCTCACAAAGACGACCGACGTGTCATCCGACGTAAGAGACAATTCCCCACAGACCCTGACTATACACCCTTCACCAATCACCAGACAAAGCATATCATCAACAATCTCAAGCACTCACCCGCCTGTGGCCTAGACAACATAAGCAACATACACCTCAGACACCTGGGACCACAAGGCATACAAGCACTCACTAACATATCAAACTACAGCTATTCACACAACACAATACCAGACATTTGGAAGCATGGTATCATCATCACTTTCCCCAAACCCAACAAAGACCCCACGCTACCCTCCTCGCACCGCCCCATCACACTCCTTTGCTCCCCCTCCAAAGTCATGGAACGCCTAGTATTACAACTAATTACACCTGACCTACCCCTAGCTCCAACACAACATGGCTTTAGGCCACTGCACTCCACAAACACTCTTCTCACAGACCTTACACAAAGAGCTTTCGACGGCATCAATTCAGCTAGACCACCACACAGATCACTATTAGCCACACTCGACATTAGTAAAGCCTTCGATGCCATCCCCCGCCACAACCTAACAAACAAAATCTACAACACAAACATGCACAACAACACTAAACGGTGGCTGGCCAACTTCCTAGCAGGCAGATGTGCACACGTATCTTTTGCCGGTCAGTCATCTAAAATCAGAAACTTTCCAAACGGAGTCCCACAAGGATCCGTCCTATCGCCCGCACTCTTCAATCTGTACATGCACGATATAACTACACCCAATACGCCCCAAATAAACTTAGCCTCCTATGCAGATGACATAACACTCACATGCACACACCATGACCCAAAAAGAGCAACAGATCTCCTTCAACCCTATCTCAACACACTACATGGCTGGTGCACTACAAACAGACTTAATCTAGCCCCAGCCAAATCCACCGCAACCCTGCTCACAAGTTGGACAGGAGAACACGAATACATCCCTCAACTCACCATAAACAACACACCCCTAACACACACACACCCAAAATCCTAGGAGTAACATATGATACTCATATGACATTCAAACAGCACACCACAAACATTAAAAAGAAACTGACACCCAGACTTAACGCCCTCAGGTCACTTGCTCACACAAAATTTGGACACAACAAAGAAACTACCACCACAGTATATAAACAATACATAAGATCAGTGATGGAATACGCAAGCCCAGCCTGGGCTTCTAACCTAGCTGAAACACATCATAAGACCTTACAGACTATTCAAAACAAAGCCCTGAAGATCATTACAGGCTGCACAGCTACTGCACCCACAGATCACCTACATCAAGAAACCAAAATCCTCAAAGTCAAAGACCATCTGGACATGAGAGGCACTCAATTCCTGGCAGCAGCCTCCACGAACCAAGACCACCCACTAAACTACATGGCAACACACCCACAGACACCAAGAAATATCAAAACAACACCCAGCACACGGTATCACACACAATTATTGTCCTCTCTCCTCCCTGCCCTCCCCGAACCAACATCCAGAAGCACATCCATACTCATATCTCTCACCGATCCATCCACTCACTCACAGACAACACACAGCTGCATGCACGACCTCCCGAAATCCATCCTTCCGAATCCTCCCTTCCTCGCGAGGACAGAGTCCACCTGGCCAGGCTGAGATGCGGACACCATCCAGCTCTCCTGAGCTATCAGAAGAGACTGGATGACTCCGTTGTCGACGCCTGCCCGGGATGTAACACAGCACCCCATACCATTAAACACATCATAGAAGACTGCATTTCACACAACCACTTACGCCAACAACACAATCTACACTCAATGAGAGCTCTGTGGGAAAGCCCGATCGTGGCCATGGCCTTTCTCAGGGACTCGGGGCTGTTCGGCCAGGCAGCTTAGGGAACAACAACAACAACAACACACACAAGACGACAAGTTAAGCATATTTAAACCATCTGAATACACCCAGTAAAGGGACCCCCCCCCCCCCACTCACACAGACACATACACACACACACACACACTCACACTCACACGATTGAGTTGGTTGATGAAGAGACTCGGGAGGGGAGAGGAAAAGTGCGCAATTAATTAAGCCTTTTCTTAGAAAAGGTCAGAGAGACCTGGCGGCCAAAGCGAGGGGAACAAGAAAAGTTAATTACGGCTGAGAAATAGAAAAATGTGAGGTGGAAAATGAAGATACTATTTGCAGGGTTCCCTTCGATATTACAAACACACATGGCATTAACTGTGTTGGTGGTGTAATGGTTTAGATGCTTATGTTCTGGGTGTGGTGTTCCGAGTTTGAATCCAGGGAGGACCATATGGTTTCATTAGTTTATTCAAGTGCATTGGGGTTTGTAGTTGATGATTAATGTTAAGAACGGGGTGTTCCTTAATTTTAGTTGTAATCAAAATGTGTCTCACATTATGTTTACAGTACATTGAACTCTAAATACTTCACAAGTTTGGTTGAACGCTCAGAAGACATTGAGGTATATAAATATAAACAATCCTTATTCAAAATGTAAATTAAGAAAACAAATTGTAAGTATTTAAAACAAGATTATAATTAAGTACAAGAATTGAACGTAAAGGAAAGAGCAAATAAGCTCTTTGCGAGCCAACCTGGTCTTAATTCTAGAATTAGTCATCACTAACGAGTAAAAGAAATTGTTAGCAAAGAAGAAAGCTTTAGAAACATCCACCGATTCATCTGACCACGAGAATGATTTGGAAATGGATAATGAACAATACCGGTTCCCAGCAGACCGTATGGTATAAAGCCACTGGGAAAATAATGGTGAAAGTTGATAGTTAAAACTACATTCAATATACTGTATATATGTATATATATAGAGAGAGAGAGATGGAACGAATATAAATTTTCACTATTTGCGAATACGAATACGAGTTTTGTTGGTAAAATTCGCGAATACGAATAGCGAATAGCGAATATTTCAATTTTTCTTGAAGGATGAAATTGTTATCCTTCAAGAACTGGTAATTCTTTTTATATCATCAACAAACGTTAATTAAATTACTATTAAATTTATTACCGGAAGCCAATGACGATGTGAATGTGTAAAGCTGCGTGTTTTCGTTACCACCACTGATTAGCCATTGGGCTTTTGGCAGAAAATGCCAACAATTATCAGTGATATGCGAGACATGTTTACATGTATTCTCATCGTCCAGCATATTACTGTTTCATAATCATCAGCCAACTTAAAATAGCCCTGTATAATATTTAATTATCACTAGAACAATACACTATATCATGTAGGAAGTCTTCTGGAGAAATAGGGCAAATATATTAAACAATGCATGATAAACTAAAGCACAAATGTATGCTAGAATAGCATCGACAATCGCTAGATATTCACCAGACACTAAAAACTTGTATGCCACTAGAAAACATATGTTGAAGTATCTAGAATAATCTTTAACAATCGAAAAATCTCTACAATTCCATAAAATAGGAAACATAACTTGAATATCGCTAGAATTCATCACATCTTGATGTCGCTAGATGGAAGTGATTCGCTGGATCTAGCGGTAGCCGGTACATTGGCAACATTGTACCAAGACCATTTATTCCGTTATAATGAAACTAGGTCAGATTTCGGAACTATTACAATTATTTCTTAGTTCAGAGATCCTCAGATTGGTTTGGAAGTTGATGTACACAATTTCAGTTCCATTAATTTAAAAAACATTCACATATTATGGTACTTAGAGGGATTAATAATGAAGCATGCCTTTCCTCTACATCGTACTAGCGAACGCACGCTTTAACCCTCCTCTAGCGGGTGCTCTGTGGCCGTTTTGGGCCTTTCCGGGCCGTTCTGACTGCAATATCAACCATCAGTATGAAAGGAACGGTATTGCGCCGAAAACTAGGTGGAAATCGCTACACAATGACGCCACATACAGCTACGTAGCACTCGTGGAGCACTGACAGTGTTACCTTGAAGATGGAAGTTTAGCTGATTTTGCTACCTTGCTCACTTTTAGCGAACTATTGGTTACACTGTCATCCTCACGCGCGGTGGGGGAACTGGAGTTAGTGTGGGCCGGGAGGCCACAGATGTCGGACGTATGGATCATTACTATCCCACCCATTTTCACTCTATTTCAACCCTTTTTTCACCCGTTTTTTGCCAGTTTTTTCAACTCGACTTATGTTGCGAGCCGCTCTTTAAGGTTAAAATGTAATATTTTAAATTTTTGTATATCTTCTATTGGTTTCGTGAAAATATTCGCATGTTTGCAAATAGCTATGAATGAAAATGCGAATACGAATACGAATATTGCGAATATTCTCACATACGAATACGAAACTAATATTCCGTCCATCTCTAATTATACAGTATATATACAATATATATATATATATATATATATATATATATATATATATACAATGGTATGTAAGGAATGTTGGATGTTAGTAGATACGCAAGGGAGAGGGTAGTTAGATGGTGGATAGAAAGGTGATATAAATTTTTGAGTGTGCGAACGTAACTGAATGAGGCATATTCGGGAGAAGAAGGGTTCAATGAGGGAGGAGGGAACAAGAGTGTGTGATGAAGTGAAGCGTGTGCAGATTGATAAAGCAGCAGGGATCGAGTGTGTGGTGAGATGCTGAGCTGATTTATGGAGGTGAGGTAGAATTTCAAAGGACTTGGAGAAATGGGGAGAGTTCCTGAAGAATGGAAATCCGGTATAATAGTCCCATTACATACAGGGGAATGGTATATAGCAGTACATGGTGTTGTGATAATCACAGGAAGATATGTTTTCTCTGCAAATAAGGGAAGATGTAATATAAGATAATGAGAGTAAGAGAGTTAACAGAGAAACTGGTAGTTAAGGAGCAAGGTTGGTCAAGGTAGTGAAGGGGTTTTATAGACAAGATCTGGTTAAAATATGTTGTGGAGAAGTACCTGCAGAATGGAAGGCAGCAGTATGCTGCCTACATATAATTTAGTAAATAAAGTCTTAACAAAGGTACGTGGATAAATTTACAGAGTATATTGTAAGTTGGTATAAGTGGTGAAGAGTATGTATATGGGTGTAAGGGTGGAACTATATGCCGAAGATGAACATAGCCTAATGAGTTTGTATCATCTGAATGCTAAGTTAAAGCAAGGGTATGTGGGACTATATGTAGCAGATAAACAGAAAGAGGTTATATCATCTGAATGTTGAGTTCAAGCAAGGGTATATGATATTGTTCAGTATAATTATGGGTGGAGATCAATTAAAGATATACAAGGAAAGGCAGCCTGTGTTAGATTACCCCCTAGTAAGGAAAAGGTGTGAATGGAAGTTGCCTGTGCTACTATTTTTGAAGAGAGAATGACTATCAATGCAGTTGCAGGGTTTAATAAGATACTGCCCACAATAAGTGTACAGACTCGTGCAATAGACGATGGTTATTTCAACAGGGAGACTACTACTAGCAATAAAACAGTCCAAGATTTACAAGATTCATCAGTATAAGGCATAAGACAGCAATATCAAAACAAGGCAAGTAGAGATAATCAAATAACTTTAGGTGTGTACCTGTATATATCTATCTATCTATTGCCGGATGCCTTACTCCCCTTATGAGGGTGGCCATACACAGAATGCCCCCAAGCGGACCTATTCCCTGTGAGAGGGACAACCCGAGCCAGTTTAGTGAAGGACTTACAGGATTGACCACTCAATTTAGGATCCATCCGACTCTGAGGCCCTCTGTGTATCTTGTTAGCACTATTTGTCTACAGTGGTGTTCAGCAAATCCATCCACTAACCTGCCTTACCCTTAGGTAAGCAGTACGGATTTGTATCAGGTTTACTCCCCTAGACAGGTTGCCAACCAAGGCTGACGAGCCCCATCCACCCGGATTTTTATAAGGTTGTCTCCCCTAGATGAGTTGCCGACCAAGGCTAACGAGTCCCATCCACCCATAATATAATTTGTATAAAAAAACAATGTAAGGATACAATATATATGCTGGAGGCTGAACAGAGTATCACAAGGTGATGCCCTTCACCAGCCCACCCTTCAAAATGCTCTGGACCACGGCCTGTCATTTACTTTTAACTTCAGCAACATTCACGGCCTTCCTCTAACTTTTCCTCTGTCAAACATCACCTCTCTTCCAACAAACCTGATCTTCATTTCGTTCACTGAAACTCAGGTGTCTGAAGCAACTGCCAGCAGCCCCTTATCTGAATCCTCTTACTATCTCTATCCTAGTATCAAAGCCAAAGGCAGATGTCATGCATACATGCACAACAAACTCGCTTGCTCTCGTGTTCCCGATTTCGACTCCTCTGAATTCTCAACTTTATGGCTCAAACTATCCTGTCATTCTCGTACTAAATAGTTCTGTGCTGTCTATCTTTTCCCTAACTCTACTGACTTTCCGAATTTCTTCGACTATCTAAACTCTAAAGCGGAACACATCCTAAACATCTCTCTTTTCTCAGAAATCTCCATCTTAGGAGATTTGAACGTTCACCACCGCCAATGGCTGTCCTCTCATTTCACTGCCCAACCTGGTGAACAAGCCTACATTAATTCTATCCTAAATGACCTAGAGCAATTGGTTCAGCAACTCTCCCATATCCTGAATTGATTCGGAGATCGGCCCAACATTCTTGACTTGTTTCTAACTTATAACACTTTTTCTTATACTGTTGATCTTTTCTCTCCTTTGGGGTCCTCCAACCATAAACTTATCTTTGTCACCTGTCCTATCTCTCCCGTACGGCCACCCGATCCTTCCAGCCGGCGGCGTTTGTAGCACTTTTGCACTGCCGACTGGGAGTCTCTCAGGCATTACTTCTTTGATTCCCATGGAAATATTTTTACTTCCATGGCCGGGGACCCTCGGAGAGTGCTGAACGCATTACCGAGGTAATCCTCTTGGGCATGGAGGCATACATTCCATTTTCTTTCTCTCAGACTAATGTAACAACATTTTGGTTTACTCACGCTTGTTCTACTGCTGTCCTCAATAACGAGGAAGCATTCAAATGGTACCGACGCCTTCAAACTCAAACATTTCATTCTTCCTATGTTTCTGCCCGGATCAAGCCAAATCTATTCTTTGATTTGCCAAACACTCTTTCATCAATAATAAATGCACTGAACTATCCAACTCTAATTCTTCCCAAACTGTCTGGCATCTCGCCAATCTAGCTATCTCCAACAATTGTTCTACCTCATCTTTCCCTCCACTTTTCCACTCTGACGGTGCTACTGTCACTTTTTCCTCTGACAAAGCTGAACTCTTCGCCCAAAATATAGTTAGAAACTCCACCTTGGCTGATTCCGGTGCTATGCCTCCCTCTCCACCCCCCTTTCACTTACTCTTGCCTAATATCCTAATCTCTTCTAAAGATATACTTTCTACCCTCTCTGGACTTAATACTAAGAAGGCGTACTGTCCGGATGGTGTTCCTCCTGTTGTACTAAAAAACTGTTCTTCCGTGCTGACTCCCTGCCTAGGCAAACTCTTCTGTCTCTGTCTCTCCTCTAACGTCTTCCCATCTCGCTGGAAGTTCCCTCTCATTCAACTTGTCCCAAAGAAGGGCGACTACTCTCAACCCTCCAATTATTGTCCAATTGTTCTCGTTTCTTGCATCTCCTAAGTTTTTGAAACTATTATTACTGCTAAATTTCTTAAGCATCTCTCTTCTCATAATCTACTCTCAGATCACCATTATAGATTTCTTAGGGGCTGCTCTACTGGGGATCTTCTTTCATATCTTACTAACTCTTGGTCATCCTCCTTTCGGGACTGACTTCGGTGAAACCTTTTCTATTGCACTAGGCATATCAAAGGCCTTTGAAAGAGTCTGGCACAAAAATCTAATTTCTAAACTACCCTCCTTCAGTTTATATCCCTCTATCTGTGCCTTTATCTCTAATTTCCTTTCTGGCCGTTCCATAGATTCGGTTGTGGACGGCCACCCTTCACTTCCTCAACCTATTGACTCCGGTGTTCCTCAGGGTTTTGTCTTATCTCCAAATTCTCTTTCTAATATTCATTAACTCATAAACTGCGAAGCTATGGTAGTTCAAACTCTCCCGCCAAGCGAAGGTATTTAGTTTTATTCTGATGAAAATCATCATAGTACCATATATATAATTATTACTTATCCCTATGCGCTTATTTTGCTTTTATTGTGAACATGTGAACATTTAAGAGCAATAAAAGAATTGCGAATAGCATTTGGGGGGTGAAAAAGACGTATTATTGCCGCAAGGTCGTATCACAAAGCGAGAGCTGGGGGGACGTATATCCTCCCTCTCCAAGCTCTCAAGCGACAGTGAGGCATTACACTAGAAGTCTCTCTATTGCAAGGATCTTCAGCTGCCTTGCCCGTGTTAAAGAGACCAGGTGAGGGAAATTCGCGCCAAAAATTACCCGATAAAAGGGGGATTAAATTAAGAGGCAAAATAGCTGATAACTGAGGAGAGGGGAAAATGGGGGGGGGGACACATATGTAGGAGTGGTAGAAAGTAATGGAGGGGAATTATCTCACCTAATCACAAATTGCTTTGCTTTGAGTGCCACTTGGGTGTTTTCTAAGTTTTTTTGTTATGCTCTAAATCTATTGAGGACGGTCGCAGTGACCAGAAAAACCTCTGTTGAGGACGGTCGCCGTTTATGGGTTAATGATATTCTCAACTGTAGGCTACATCCAATCTTATCCATTCATATGCTGATGACTGTACCTTACATTATTCAACTAGTTTTTTAGAACCCCGCAGCAAGCAATAACTCAAAAAATCATGTGATGATGCATAAAACACTTATCTTCTGAAATATCAACCATTTCCATTTAGGACAGAGAAAAGTTTGTCGTTTTCAATGCTTCCAAAACCCAATTTCTCCATCTATTTACCCATCAAGAACTCCTTCAGGACTATCCCTTATACTTCAACAATACACAAATCAACCCTTCATCTTCTCTCAGTATCCTAGATGTCTCTTTTTCTTCTGGCCTCACTTGGAAAAACCATTTTACCACCCTTGCTAAAAACAGCTTCCCAGAAGCTGGGTTGTGCTCATCTTCCTCCGGGTTTTTTTTACTCCTGCACAGCTTCTTGCTCTGTACAAGGGCACAGTGCGTCCATGTATTTCGCATGTGTGGGGAGGATCCTCTCGTACAGCAATTTTTGACAAAGTAGAAAAGAAAGCCTTTCATCTCACTAAATCACGTCCACTCACTGACTCTTTGCAATCTCTCTCTCTTCGCCGCAATGTTGCATCTCTCTCGCTATTCTACCGCTATTACAATAATAACTGAAGAGAGCGGCAAACAGTGCAATAAATATGACTATAGTGACATGACACCTACTGTATCTATTGCAACTGAATGGGAAAATTATTCAGTTTAGCAAAGACGTGTGTACTATGCAGTATGCATACAATACACTGTGCCCAAAATATGCATATACTGTCGACTTGGTGAAAACAAAGCGATGCACAGTGCAATAAAACTGAAAATATAGTGATATGATACCTATACACCACCATTGATAGCTAAAATTATTCAGTTTAGTTAAGTGATGTGTGTGTACAATATACAATGCAGGATTAAAGTGTATACATTAGGATGAACGTGATATAATATGGAATAACAATTCAATTAGTGAAGTGACACTTCTCAACCACGACTCCATGCAAAAATTATTCAATGTAACAAAGTCCAGTGTATTGTGTAAAATACACTGTATTATAGTGTTTTCACTCTGATAATTTACGGTACACGAAACTATTATATAGTGGACTAAAAATAAAATTAGTCATGCGAAGTTTTTTACTAAAACACAATGCGCTATTTATTCAGTTTAAGATATTCTTCGGCAACATGTACCTCGCTATATCATTACATTCATGACTAATTGGTGTCTCATCAACATAGCACCAACATTCAACAAGAAATTTGTCTAAACGGGTTGTATGCTATGGCAAATATATGTAACGCCTATCTTCTGATCTAACTACTATTTCCAAATGGGGCAGAGAAAACCTTGTTGCCTTTAATGCTGCCAAAACAAAATATCTCCATCTTACTACCTGTCGGGAAATCCCAGAGGACTATCCCTTATACTTCAACAATGCAAAAATCAATCCTTCATCTTCTTTCAATATTCCCGGTGTCTCTTTTTCTTCTGCTCTCTCTTGGAAGGACCATATTACCAGTCTTGCTAAGGCAGCCTCCAAGAAGCTGGGTGTGCTCAACCGCCTCAAGGGGTTCTTTACCTTTACACAGCTTATTGCTCTGTACAGGGGCACAGTGCGTCCTTGTATTGAGTATTATTTACATGTGTGTGGAGGATCCTCTCGCACCGCAAGCCTTTCGTATCATTAACTCCCGTCCACTCACCAACTTTCTGCAATCTCTCTCTCTTCACCGCAATGTTGTATCTCTCTCGCTATTCTATCGCTACTACAATAATCAGTGTTCTTCAGAGCTCTCCCAGTGTATACCACCTCTTCTACGTAGAGTACGTAGTACCCGTCTTGCAACACAATCCCACCCTTACTCTGTGCAACTCTCAAACCCAAAAGTGAAACTTTATTCTCAGTCTTTCTTCCATTCAACAGCTGAGCTCTGGAACGCTCTCCCAGAATCAGTCTTTCCCTCTTCCTATGACTTAAATTTCTTCAAACTCTGTGTGTCCAGGCATTTTGGTTCGAACATCCCTTGATTTTGGCCTTGTCACTCTTTTCAACTCTAGAGGAGGCACTCGCCACAGGCAGTTCTGCCTGAGGTTTCCCTCACTCACATAAAAAAACACAGGAAAACATAATTATTTCATAAACAATTCCATATTTATACCCCTCAAAAAGGTGTGCATAACTCAAAAACAATTTTGCTATCTATTTCTAGTGATCACCATTAGAAAGTGCAGAATGTTCCGCATCTGTTGATATGTATCATTCATTATACCAGAAGAAATATTCAAGCGCCGAGGTGGGGAAGTGGAAGCAATGATGATTTCAGCGGTCGGCGGCGGTAACAAAAGCTAGTGCGCACATTATTTTACAAAAGTTTTGAAATATTCATAGAAGAAAAAAAAGTGTTTGAAGTACAAATTTTGGGTTTTCTGCATTCTCTTCCTAAACATCTCAGCAAGCTCTACATACACAAATTACAGCTATGCATTTCATATCAAAGAAGTAAAACACATGATATACAATTATTTCCGCATATATTGCCTTTTTTATTCTTTTCTGTGTTAAGTTATAGCTACTGAAAATAGATAAATTCTGATTGCACCATTGAAAAGACCAGGAACAATATGTTTAGTTACATAGGCCTATATACAATTATGTAGTTATCACTCAAATTTCAGAGATATGATGCTGGGTAGTAACAATAATAAATTATTTTCATTCACAATATTTATATGATCATGCTTTTATTAATTGATATTATATTTGCTATAACATACTAGGATAGTTTCTCTTGCTTTTCAGATATACTGCATTTCAATGAACAGCAGTCGTCGTGTGGCAAAAAAATTGAAAAACAAACGTGGGTGTCCATAAACCTTCCGAAACTCCGTCCACCAGTGAGAAAGAAAAAATAACCTGATTGAAACTTCCACAAACTTGCCCGGTGAGGGAGAGGGTTAAGCAAATGCCATTTTCAACAGGCAATATCTCTGTAACAAGTAAAATCTGAAATTTTGCTTATGGAACATATTCTACTTAGAATATTTTTCCTAACCTAGTCCCGAAGTGTGGCATGTCTATTTCGGGACCCCCTGTTTATGTATAAGACGACTTTTGACCGTGACTGTACGTATGAGAGAAACCTACTTTGTCAGTGATATGGCCTTCTCTAATATTCAGTTTCATATTAGTCATACTGTAAAGAATTACTGATCCAAATATCCTTCACTTGAATAGAACATTAGGTCAATCTATCAGCCGTCACTATAATAGTGATCATTAGATATGGACAAACATATATTTTTTGTTTTGTTTATACCAGTACTGTATATTGCTGGCTAACGTTATGGAACATAATTATATAACACAAAGAAGTTTAGACAAGCCTGGATACATTAATGCAACTTAATTACCCAGAAACCTGTTCTGGGAACATACTTATAAGACCAATTACATGCCCATGTCAAGCATAATCAATATAGAATAATGTGCATTGTACAATCGCGCTAATAAGTTATGTCTCGGCACCAGGTATGGTTTGATCAATAATTGGTATCAGCAATATCTAAGCTTCATTTCTTCATATCGAGTGAAATATACAAACATATTCTTACACTTACCCACCCTATTCAACATCTGACAGACATTAATACAGCACAGAGCAAGCCAAACATAATGACAGCTGGGACATGACTTATTAGCGCGACCGTACATCATGCACCTGCTTGCAATTACAATGTTTGTCTATGTTAATGCAGGATACAAAACACAAAGCTGCCTGTAACAAGTGTCTCCCTCAAAGTTTAAAGAGTGACAGAGAGCCAAAATCAAGGTACGTTGGAGTCAAAATGTCTGGACACACGGAGCTTGAAACAATTTAAGTCATAGAATGAGGGAAAGACAGATTGAGGGAGAGAGTTCCATAGCTGGCTTGTTGAGTAGACAACAAAAATTGAAACTTTGTTCAATCTTGGGTTTGAAAGTTGGACTGAATAGGGGTCGGAGTGTGTTGAAAGGCGGGTGCCCCCACTCTCCGTAAGGGAGGGGGTATACACTGAGAAAACTCTGAAGAACTTTGATTATTGTAGAAGAATGAGAGAGATGCAACATTGCGGCGTGTAGGGAGAGATTCTAGGGAATCAGAGGAGGTGAGTTGATGAGATGAAATGCTTTTGACTCTATACTTTCAAACAGTATGGTATGTGTTGAGCCTCTCCACAGATGTGAATAATACTCGATACATGGGCACACTGTGCCTTTATACAGGGCAAGAAGCTGTGCAGTGGTGAAGAACCCACAGTGACGGCTGAGCACGCCTAACTTCTGGGAAGCTGTTTTTAGCAAGATCGGAAATATCAGATTATTCCAAGAATGGCTAGATGATAAAGAAATGCCAAGAATGCTGAGAGAAGATGACGGGTTGAATGTGTGTTGCTGAAGTATAAGGGATAGACCTGTACTTAAATAGTAGTAGTGCGTCTCTAAACTTTTCGAGTCCCTTCTTGCCAAATCGTGTTATAACCCTTCAGCAAAACAAAATACATATTCTATCCTTGCTATTTCCCTATTTCAAACATTCTGAGCTTATCGTTGGGCATCAACATATACATGGGATATTAAATACTAGAATATATATCTCGAAAACACCCCAACACCCGATCATGCACACTTTATTTTAGTCATTCCTTATTAGTAAATTCTTCATAGTATATTATGTAAATTGATTAAATTAGAGTCGACTGAGTAGAGAAAACGTGACTTCATACCAATAAGAAAGACTGACTTCGCTAAACTCAATTCTTAGATCATAATTACTGAAGCATCTTCATTCACCTTTTCCATTTATATAAGTTTAACGTATGTACAAGCAAAGACAAAAGTCGTGTCGCTGTTTTGTCAAATGATTTAATATTATTCATGAAACTTTATGAGAGCCATGCCATAGTACCTGGACGTTTAGCCCTTTACCAGATGTCTTCACCAAAATTCACGATACAACTTTTGTCTTTCATTGTAGCTCATAATATTATGTAAAACAAAAGTTTGATTTGATCTAAGAACCCATACCAAGAGATTGCATAAATAGATTTCGCATGTGTTATTCAAATATTCTGAACACGCATTAGAGTACGCAAGCTTTCCTCACTAATTCAAGTAAACTGTGATACTATATTCTTCTTGCGAGTTGTACTGTACTATACATGTTCTCTTGTATGTTTACTTTGCCATTTATTGTTTGTGAACAGATATATAATTGATTATAAATATAATAGTTGTGTTGTACCTATTGTATAATTTGCCTTGTAACTTATCGTAGTTATATATAGAATACTTAATAGTTCTCCCTGTTAGTAGGACTCCCCAATAACCAGATTTACTCGAGCATAATGCCTATAATATACTGTATGCATGTAGTATAAAGTACTATATTGTGTGCATCCAATTTGATCTTACAATTAATGCCACTGATCTATATCTATCTATAATGATCTGTTTTTTTCATATATATTAAATACAAAAGCCTAATCTAACAGTTCGGGAAACTAATCCCAAAATTGTTAATAGTTTTAGTATTTTTATAATAACAGAGAGTGAAAGAATATCAGTGCAGGTAAAGCTTACGCTTTAATGTTCATTAACACCTGATATTTTCGGCCATATGCATTATAAACTGTATTTGTCTCATCACTTTGTATCTACCTGTATGAATGTCAAGCAGACTCCATTGAGCCTCAAATACGTGATTAATTGTGCCTAAATGATTCAAATTAAATTTGTATTTGTCGTGCGAATGTGTGCTACTATTTACACTGAACATAAATGTATATTAGCTATGTGTCATAATATTTTTGAATTTGATGGTAGTCAAGAACTTAACGAAATGGGTCGAGTAGAATGGCTAGTTTCCATGACATTGGGCTACATATCTTAAGAAAGTCAGGAAAAGGTTCAATATTTATCATACAGTGAAAAATCAAGTACAGTATATACTGTATATATATATATACAGTATATATATACTGTATAGGAACATAAACAAAATTGGAGTCTGCAGAAAGCCGACTGGCCCACATCCGGCAGATCACCCTCACACCCAACCCATCTCGTCCATATGCCTATCTAATATTATCTTAAAGCTCTCTATCGTTCGTGATCCCACTATAGCACTTGGTAGACTATTCCACCTATCTACAACTCTGTTACCAAACCAATATTTGCCTATATATTTTATGAAACGAAATTTATCTAATTTGACACCATTTGTTCGAGTTCTTTCGCTATCACTGAGTTTTAGCACATCTTTCATGTCTCCTTTATCCATTTGAGCACCTCTATCATATCCCCTGTAACTCTGCGTCTCTCTAACGAATAATCTCTAACCTTTCTTCATATGGAAAATGTCTAATATTATGGATAATTTTTGTCATTCTACGTTGTACTCTTTCCAAGGAATCTACAGTATGTCCATTCTGTAATAGGGACACCAAAATTGGACAGCGTAATCCATGTGGTCTTACTAATGCTAGATAAAGTTTAAAGATTACGTCTGGTGTTCTATTACTCACACTTCTATATATAAATCAGAGAACTCTATGTTCTTTACTTAGAACACTAATGCATTGATTTCTAGGTTTCAAATCACAGTTGACGATGACTCCCAAATCTTGTTCATTATATGAGTTTCTTATATTCACGTTATCTAATCTATATCCTGAATTTTCTATCGATGTCCCAAATTTTACTACACTGCATTTATCTACATTGAACTTTATCTGCCCATTCGTGTAGTGTATCTAGATCTCTTTCGAGAGCCTGAATATCATGATCAGAATTTATCACTCTTCTTATGTTATTGTCATCTGCACATTTTCTGATTTTGCTAGTTATGCCTACATCAAGATCAGTATTATAAATGATGAACAGCAGAGGGCCCACAACAGATCCTTGTGGGACTCCACTCTTTACTATACCCCAGTCAGACTGTTTACCATTTATGCTAACTCTTTGCTTCCTACCAATTAACCATGACCTAATCCATCTTAACAGAGTTTCTCCTATCCCATGAGCTTCTATCCCATGAGCTTCTATCCCATGAGCTTCTATCCCATGAGCTTCTATCCCATGAGCTTCTATTTTCCTCCGCAATCTTTCGTGGAGGACTTTATTGAATGCCTTACTGAAATTTATATAAATTGTGTCATATGCTTTGTCGTTGTCTACTGCCTCGTATACTTGGAAAAAGAAGATCAATAAATTAGTGGGACAGGACCGAACCTACAGTATATATATATATATATATATATATTGAGAATATATCACAAATACACGTGAGCCACTAAATGTTTCTAGTCTCTCAGTGGGGATCGAACCATCGACCATCAGAACGATAGCCGACGCTTAATCAATTACACCACGGCAGTCTAAAAGACACTCAGCCTTCTATCCTATTTATGTTAGGGAGAAGGGAAACCCACTAGGCGAATATATTTCAATTCAAACCTAGTTGTAGGATCCATATTTCCAGACTACCATACACGGATTGTTGAGTGTCCCGACGCAACTCGGGTTGAAATTAATTTCATTTAATTCTAACCCACAAAGCATGAGAGTTACAAATATTGAGAATATATCACAAATATACACAAATCCGTGTATGGTATTCTGGAAATATGGATCATAAAACTAGGTTTGAATTGAAATATATTCGCCTAGTGGGTTTCCCTTCTCCCTAACATAAATAGGATAGAAGGGTGAGTGTCTTTTAGAGTGCCGTGGTGTAATTGATTAAGCGTCGGCTATCGTTCTGATGGTCGATGGTTCGATCCCCACTGAGAGACTAGAAACATTTAGTGGCTCACGTGTATTTGTGATATATTCTCAATATTTGTAACTCTCATGCTTTGTGGGTTAGAATTAAATGAAATCAATTTCAACCCGAATTGCGTCGGGACACTCAAAAATCCGTGTATGGTATTCTGGAAATATGGATCCTACAACTAGGTTTGAATTGAAATATATTCGCCTAGTGGGTTTCCCTTCTCCCTAACATAAATAGGATAGAAGGCTGAGTGTCTTTTAGACTGCCGTGGTGTAATTGATTAAGCGTCGGCTATCGTTCTGATGGTCGATGGTTCGATCCCCACTGAGAGACTAGAAACATATATATATATATATATATATATATATATATATATATATATATATATATATATATATGCAATTATATATGACAATTGGGTTTGACACTTTAGGAATCATGTATTATAAGTATATGATCAAAATTATATTTATATATACTGTATATATATCCTGATTGTGGTATATAGACAAAACAACATGAGGACCAGATGTTTGAAATAATGTAATAAATAATAATAATAATAATAATAATAATAATAATAATAGTTATTATTATCATTATTATTATTATTATTAGTACTATTATTATGATAATAATTATACTAATAATTGTGGTACTTAAACTTAAATTCACTGCTCTACTAGGGTAGGAATAATTAAACAGCTGTTTGTAAGTTTGTGTCTTTGTTTAACAAACAAACAATGAAACCATAATCCGCATAGCAATTGATTCTCTGTTTGGGTCAAGATGAGTTCAAACTATTAGTTGAATACTTACGACAGCCCAGTACAGATTGCACTTGGAAATTGTTACATTCCCATCACTACCTATCTAGACAATCGCTATTCAGAGTCTTGACTCACTTCGACTTCGAGTCAAAGGCACATCATTATATTCACAATGGTTGACAAAACGATACTATAACTATCCCTCTATACGTCCTTTAATCACTTTAACAATATTAGGGCCGAGGATTTTATCAATATGTTCTCATATCACCATGACAATATCAGAAACACTTATTTCTTTACGTGGGATTAAAATTACCTTAATCATATTAGACATGATTAATAATAGCGTAGGTATTAAGGGTGGATTTCCACCTGGAGGATTTTGTTCTGAACTTCTTTCTCCCTCATGTTTAGCCCCATTGCTTGTGAGATTTAAAGACGCTTGCCCCATTAGTTTGGCGATTTTAAGAACCGTCATGCCATTTCTGTAAATTTTAAGACCATTCATGCCATTTAGGTGTCGATTTTTTCCTGGCGAGCGATAGCGAGCCTGTAATTTACGGGGAACCGGCCTTCGGCCGGGACTTTTTTCTACCGAAAAATGTACAAATTTATCGTGAAAGGGGGTCAAGGGGGAGTAATTTTAAGCTTGATGGAAGTCTAGCGAATCAACTAAAAACCTCCCCTTAAGGGGACCGTCCGGTATTTACTCTTAGGGTGTCGGTTAACTTCCTCTGATTTAAATGATATTTGGCATACGTTTAGAGGACTGTGAGAGCTAATGTTTGGTACCATCAGATTGAACATTGGTTTTATAGTTTTTTATATTATGTCAAAAATTAGGGTCAAAATTAGACAAAATTACACACTACAATAATTGATATATTACACAAGAATCTAGTGTATTGTCTTTCTGGTTGTGTTCAATCAACTCACAAAAGGTGTTTCTACAATTACATCAACCATATTTTGTATATCTCATCTAGTTTAATTTTTAGCCTATATATTTTTAGGTTGAAATTTGTTCACTTGTTTTGCAACTTTGAAGATGTGGTGTGCATGAATGGGGGTGGCTAAAAGAATTCTCCTTGATAAATTTATAGAGTTTTTTTATGGGGTTTCCAATGGTATATGAATCATTACTGTATGACAAGTTGTTTTTCGATTATGAGTATTTCCGAGTTGGATTTTTTTTACTTTTTCGTATTGAGAAAAACCCTCGCAAATTCAAAAACCGTTTTCAGTAGAATAACTCTAGTCCTATTACAGGAAATGTATTTTTAATTATTTCTATTTACATTTTAGTCATTTATACATATATATTAGTCCTATTACATGAAATGAATTTGTAATGGTTCCTATATAAAAACAAATAATTTATACATGTATATTAGGCCCATATTCAGCCTGCGAAAGCTTTATATAAAGCTCGAAATAATGCACTTAGAAGCAATTTTCGGCATTCAACTTATACAGACAGGTTGAGGGAATATATAGCCAGCCTTCTACTGTATGTATAAAAAAAAAAAAAAAAAAAATGGGTTACTAGTTGGCTATACATTTAAGCGCAATCGAAAGCATGCTGTCGACAAGGTGAATATCTAATCAATAAATGTTGTTTCCTTATAACACAAAGAGTATTTCATGGTTCTGGGCTGAAACCCTTCTCTAACTATTTCTTCAGCTAGTTCTAACCTATGTTGCAAATGCTAAGCCCCAGAAAACTGCTCAGGTAAACCTAGTTATCTCAATTACATGGGCTATATCAATTATTTCCCTTTATAGCTTTATCCCGAAGAACTCCCACTTATTATTAAGCATATCTTTACATAATATCCTATAAGATCCTGTGCTATTGGTAATTAATTGGCCGAGTGCTTCGCTAACAAGGAAAGCTCTATCTCTCAACACTTCATCTCTTTATTTCATCAATTGTCTAATCAGTTTTTCTTTTGCTGCTCTATTAAAACACGTAGATTTTATGGTTGGAACACACTGGCTCAGTCTAGCATTCAACTTTTTGGCAAGTTTGTTCGGGCCCTTAAGGGTCCTTTAAAAATATTCCGGAAGCTCTCTTGGTTCTGCTTCACCACTTCAAAGCATGCCAATACATCAGCTCCAACTTCTCTGTACCACTTACCACCAGATCACCATCTTGAATCACTTGGCTTATTCTGTGAAGGGCGATCTGTCGCAGGCATCAATATATTATAGATGCACTCTGGAATTATGCCTGATCACTGGAAGCTAGCCAACGTAACACCGATATTAAAAAAAGGCAGCAAATCCCTACCCAGTAACTATCGTCCAATTAGCTTAACCTCAGTTGTATGTAAAATGCTAGAAACGGTCATAAGAGACAGGCTCGTAAATTACTTAGAGGAAAATAACATACTTAAAGATACTCAACACGGCTTTCGTAAAAAACGTTCCTGTTTAACAAACCCCTTAGACTTCTCCCACGATATCCTCAACCTCTACGATGAGAGTAAAGCTGTAGATATTATATACCTTTATTTTCAAAATGCCTTTGACAAAGTTCCCCACAAATGTTTACTGCTACAACTAAAAGCTCATGGAATACAAGACGGTGTGTTGAAACTTGAAATGGATAGAAAATTGGCTCAGCGGCAGAAAGCAAAGAGTAGTCATAAGGTAAGGCATCTAAATGGACCAATGTAAGTAGCGGGGTACCCCAGGGATCGGTACTAGGACCAATTATCTTTCTAATTTACATCAACGACATAGATGAGTCTCACCTGTACAATCTCAAAATTTGCTGATGATACAAAAATTGCAAATAGCGTACTCTCAAAAGAACAAGTTGACGATATGAAACACAATCTAGATCAATTGTCATGTTGGGCCCAAATTTGGCAAATGAGTTTCAATGCGGATAAATGTAAAGTACTACATATCGGATACCTAAATGAGAAAGCAAACTATTCGATGAATGGCACTCAGCATAAGAATGTAAACAGAGAAACCGATCTGGGAGTAACAATATCGAGTAACCTAAAACCGAGTCAACAATGTTCAGAAGTTGTTAAGAGGGCAAACAAAATAATTGGCTTTATAGGCAGGTCATTTGAGCATAAATCCAAAGAAGTTATCTTAACACTTTACAATTCCTTAGTCCGCCCTCTTCTGGAATACTGCGTTCAATCCTGGTGCCCTTATTACCAAAAAGATATAAATAAGCTAGAATGAGTTCAACGTAGAGTTACCAAAATGATACCTAGCCTAAAGAACAAACCATACGAAGAGCAGCGTCTTAGAGAATTAAATCTATTTCCTTTAACCCAGCGCAGATTAAGAGGTGACTTAATTCAAGTATTCAAAATCATCAAAGGCATCGACAATATGAACTGTAATAAGTACTTCACTATCGATCAATCTAATTACACGCGGGGAAACGGTTGCAAAATTATTGGTAAATCTTTTAACTCACACGAATCTAAGAATTTCTTCTTCAATCGAGTTGTCAACTTGTGGAATGAGCTTCCCCGAGACGTTATAGACTGCAGCACCGTTGATTCATTTAAACTCCGGCCAGACAAATATCTCATCAAACCCGCGACTGACTGCGTTTGTAAATGAATAACTTTATTTTATCCTCCCCTCAGTTACTAACCCCTCTGTCCCCTACTAACTTCCTAATCCTGCCACGGACATTAGTTCCCTTTCCAATGTTCCCTTAACCACTCTAAACCACTGTTTGGACACTTGATCCTCAGTGTTTTGGAGGACAAGCAGCCTAGAAGGGTCACTAGACCTGTTGTTGCTTGATTTCCTTTGTGTATCTGTGCCAAGGGTGGGCGGTGTACTGGATCCTGGCTTGTCTTGTGTTCAGTAGAGCTCGGTTGCTGGAGTATAAAGGAGTACAAAGGAAATCAAGCAACAACAGATTTAGTGACCCCTCTAGGATGCTTGTCCTCCAAAACACTGAAGGTCAAGTGTCCAAACAGCGGTTTAGAGTAGGTAAGGGAACATTGGAAAGAGAACTACTGCCCTGGAATTAATGTCCGTGGCAGGATTAGGAAGTTAGTAGGGAACAGAAGGGTTAGTAACATAACACAGTTATAAGTGATCTTTCGTATATCTGGGAAAAAGAGAGTAACGTCTTAGTAATATATTTATGCAATAATCCTAGATGATTCTGAGGGAGAAATATATTAAAGTTATTCATTTACAAACGCAGTCATTTGCGGGTTTGATGCAAGATATTTGTCTAGGCGAAGTTTAAAAGAATCAACGGTGCTGCAGTCTATAACGTTTCGGGGAAGCCCATGCCACAAGTTGACAACTCGATTGAAGAAGAAATTCTTAGATTTGTGAGAGTTAAAAGATTTACCAATAATTTTGCAACCGTTTTCCTGTTTGTAAGTAGATTGGTTGATAGTGAAATACTTACTACAGTTCATATTGTCAATGCCTTTGATGATTTTGAACACTTGAATTAAGTCGCCTTTTAATCTGAGTTGGGTTAAAGGAAATAGATTTAATTCTCTAAGACGCTCCTCGTATGGTTTGTTTTTTAGGCTAATTATCATTTTGGTAACTCTACGTTGAAATCGTTCTAGTTTATTTATATCTTTTTGGTAATAAGGGCACCAGGATTGAAAGCAGTATTCCAGAAGAGGGCGGACTAAGGAATTGTAAAGAGTTAAGATAACTTCTCTGGATTTATGCTCAAATGACCTGCCTGGAGGAGAGAAACAGGCTTATTTATCTCCCCATGGGTGCCAAGGTGAGCAAGGGGAGCGTGTCTCCTAAGAGCGTGCCAATGTGATCCGGGTAGGTGCCTGCGGCTGAGTGTCTGCCGTGGGGGGAGAGAATATAGAAATGGTGAGACAAGTAATAATTTTGATCACCCCCAATGCCTCGAATACTAGAGTTGGGACAGAGGAAGTATTAGGGGGTGAGGTAGTGAATTGTAGTAGGAGATGAAGACGTTGGGGCTTGACCCAACCTGCGTGAGTTGTGGTTATTTGGGCTAGGAGGGAAGGACAGACAGGATGGACAGACACATAGGGATGGTAGAATATCGAAATGGTGAGACAAGTAATCAAATTTACCCCAGGATACGACCATGCCAAAGCCGATTTTACACTACGTCTGGGTGGGACAAGGCTAACATAGAGAAGGCCAGCCCAATAACTTTCTACCGTGGCCCCGCCCACCATTCTTTATACCCCTCCCTCATGGAACGAGGTCCTGTGATTGGCCGAGCCGTGCGCTCAGGAGGAGCTAAACCACCCCGCTCGCTTCGAATTTCAATCTTCTCCTGTTTTACTTCATTCTCGTAATATTTTCCTGGAAGCTTATTAGAGATGTTCTTTAGTGGCTGACGGGAGTAAGAGGGTGGCACCATTTTAATAGAATTTCTGCAACCAGGATAAAATATACAGGTGTGAACTGAGAGCAAGTTATGAGGTGAGCGCTTAAAGGGGGATGCGAGGTGATCATTGTGCTGCGTCATAGGAGGCAGGTGATTGGTCGAGCGCGGGGTAGTGTCAGGGTCTTCCCCGTGACAAGGATTAAAGGTTAATTAACCTTGCTTATACACCTGAGCTAATTCCGTCTCCTGATTGGTGGATGGGATTACTCCTTCAATAATAATAATAATAATAATAATAATCCCTCAACCTACGCCGACTCATGTTTCACTCACACTTTTCCCGTCCTCCTTCACTTTCCCTAACTTCGTAGCTGCGCAGGTTGGGTAGTGGCCACCCCTCCCTGTGCGGAGGTATTTAGACTGATTCCTTCACTCAAATCGTCATCGTACCATAATTATCATTAATACTTATCCATACTTTAATACTTTCTCCATACTTTCTTAATACTTTCTCCATCTATCTACCCGTCAGGATCTCCCAGCGGACTATCCCTTATTCTTCAACAATACAAAAATCAACCCTTCATCTTCTCTCAATATTCTTGGTGTCTCTTTTTCTTCTGCTCTCATTTGGAAGGACCATATTACCAGTCTTGCTAAGGCAGCCTCCCAGAAGCTGGGTGTGCTCAACCGCCTTAGGGGGTTCTTTTCCCCTGCACAGCTTCTTGCTCTGTACAGGGGCATAGTGCGCCCTTGTATTGAGTATTGTTCACATGTGTGGGGAGGTTCCTCTCACACCGCTCTCCTAGACAAAGTTGAAAGGAAGGCTTTTCGTATCATTAACTCCCGTCCACTCACCAACTCTCTGCAATCTCTCTCTCTCCGCCGCAATGTTGCATCTCTCTCGCTATTCTATCGCTACTATAATAATCAGTGTTCCTCAGAGCTATCCCAGTGCATACCACCTCCTTTACGTAGGGCACGTGGTACCCGTCTTGCAACTCAATCCCACCCCTACTCTGTGCAACTCTCCAACCCAAGAGTGAAACGTTACTCTCAAACTTTCTTCTACTCAACAGCTGAGCTCTGGAACTCTCTCCCAGAATCAGTCTTTCCCTCTTCCTATGACTTAAATTGCTTCAAACTCCGTGTGTCCAGGCATTTTGGCTCGAACGTCCCTTGATTTTGGCCCTGTCACTCTTTCAACTATGGGGGAGGCATTCGCTATAGGCAGTTATGCCTTTTGCCTTCCTCAATCACATAGAAAAAAAAAAAAAAAAAAAAATATGCGCCTATTTTACGTTGATTATGAAGATATTATCCTGTTACAACAATAAAACAAGACTAGTGGAAACAGTGTTTGGCTGGTCAAAATGCGAGAGTTACATAATAAAGGGTGAGCCAGCTTCACCAACATCCACCCCTCACGACGTCTGGAGAGACACTGTCGTGTAGTTCTCTCTCTTTCTCTCTTTCATTTGCTGTGTAGCACATACAAGCACAGCCTGCTTATGTATCGCTATTGATAGCATGAAAATATACCGACGAAATAAGGGAATAACCGAGATAATAGGTGATAATTGAAGGGGGGAAGGAGGGGATGTGGAGGAGTGATATTTGGCCTGGCCAAGGGGCAATAATAAAAAAATAAAAATAAAAACATGAAAACAAAAAAATCAAAAGATACTGGGCTGGTTTAAATGTTTTTTTGTTTAGGCCTTGGATTATATAAGGAGTTCCGCAGCGCACCGGTACACCTTATATGAGTAGATCCGCAGTCCAGAGGTTAACAAGTCTGCGTCCCGTTTCCCTTCAACCTAGTCACTATCAACCTTGCATCTTAGTTGCCTATATCCACGTATGCCACTCTCTTCACCAATGCTAAAGCCTCCGATATGTATGTAGACTAAATAAGCCATATTTTTGTTACAGGAGTGTGGCGCCGTGTAGAGGCCGTGTCCGGACGGAAGGCGGTGCTGCCCTGTGAGGTGGGCAGTTATGAACCCTCAGACATGGTGTACGTTGTGCTCTGGTATAGAAACGGCAACAAGGAACCAATCTACAGGTCAGTCCACATACATTACCACACAAGTAGATATAGGGAAGGTGATATTGTCTAAAACGGATGACTGTGGTAATCCACAACTTTTGAAAGCTAAGGCGTGATGGTGTAAAGGGAAGGAATGGAAGTGTAAAGGGAAGAATATATGGTGGAACGAGGATGAAGGATATAGGATGATGTATTGCTATATAATTGGAAGAAATAGCAAGGGTGAATTTGGATATACAGTGGAGCGAAGATCTGGTGGCAGGGAGGGAAATAATGGCTTTAGAAGTGGAAAAATTAGGATGATTTTGGATAAACAATATAGCGGTAGACAGGTGGTGAAAGCAGACCAAGAGAAAGGGTGGTAGTGGAAAGGGAAAATATGTTTCTCAACATATGAATGGTTATGAATATTATGATGAATAGACTTCCTCAGAGATGCGGATATTGTACTTGATTATTGTGATATATGGCTTGTACTGAGGCACGGATACTTGTTGAACCCATTTCTAAACATACATTTGTTCAATGATGCCATCTATAATAATAACAGGTAGAACATTAGTAAAGATACAAATAACATAAATATACCTTGGGAAGAGGTTGAATGGTCACTGTGGCCCATTTCTAGCCACCAATTAACCACATCGGAGAAACAATTACAGACATGTGGGTTCTGTGAGCGTGCAGTGGTGATTTTGGATAACAATGGAAGTGACAATGACTAAGAGGGAAAATGTGGCGAGAACAGAATGATGTAGTAAAGATGAAAAGTGAGATGGTAGTAAACTGTAGAAATCGTGTGCGTATAATTGTTAACAGAAGTGGCACTTAACTTTAACATGGTTCAGAAATCGTCACAGATTTGACATTCACTACTAAGCATTTATATTATGCATCATAAAAGTCTTAAAAAACGCTGAGGTATTCATATTGTTATATATAATTGTGTAATGCGTGCTAGCTTAGCAACGTATATGTTCTACAGTTTGAAAAAGGTGTGCATTTTGTTAACAACACGATTATTGAGCGTATTAGTTTAGTTAGGCCGTCTAGTTATGTGTTATATATAAACACACATGAATTTAAAAGTGTGAAGGGAATGTGTGATATACGGTATGAAGGAACGTGGAAGAAGAAAGAAGGCAATAATAAGATTAACAGATCGATATCATTATTTATAAAGGGGTTACTGTACAAGAATAAGACGTTAATAGGATATATAAACAGAAGAGGAATGGGTATAACATTTAAGTTGAGTGCTTTAGGCTGCGTTTAGCCGCTGTGTCCAGGGATGGGACGCCACAAATGTCCAGGTCCCTATTAATATTGATAGATGTGTGTTGGAAACTTGCCCAAATGTACCATTTTCCACAGTAATCCGACCCAGACCCTTTCGATGGCGAACTAAATTCCCTAACCAATATATCACAGAAAACTCTGTTGATCTTTACAGGATAGATTGGGATTTTAAAAATCAGCGTGTTACAACCTATCATAATACACCTTTTGACTGTCATGGATTCTTAAAAACTGATAAAATCGCGTATATACAGCCAAAATATAATAGGAACACGTGTAATAGTTTACTGAAAGGATTAATAACTAGGGGCCGTAGGGAGTAAATATTTACATAGCGGAATATTTACATAGCGGATGAAAGCGCCAAACCTTTTGTGTACCTATTTAAGTCATAGCAATCAATTTGTGGTGGCCACCATATTAGGTATTTATATATAGCTGTCACAGAAAACCGACTTTTTGTACTCATATCTCTGGTTCTACTCGGGATATTTCAATGTTCTTGGTGTTTAAAGTTTTTGAGGTTATGGAATCCGATTATGGTATTTAAATTGTAATTATTATTATTCTAATGGTATGTAAGATAATTTGCTGAGAGAAATAAATGAAGGAAGGCAATTTCTTGAAACAAGGTGCTTTGCAGAGCTGGTATCACATAGTATAACTAATTGACGAGATGAGGAGCAGTTCATCATCATACTGCAAAACATTCACACAGTATAATCTATATTTTATTAATTTCACCACACCACCAAACACTCCCAATGAAATTAATTAAAGTATATATGATCCGCCAGGATTCGAACCCGGGTTATCACACACAGATTGTTGCCACCTTAACCATTATACCACCAGGACGGTTAAAGGTTTATGCACACGCCTACGACTTATTATCCATTCTCGAATACTGGATATTAATCTATCATGTTCATACTCCCAACCGCACTATGGTAGCCTAATGTTTAAGTGAGAGGAAAGAATATTCATGGGGCACAGATCATATAGACCGGCCTCGCGACGAAATATCCCTGAACCTACTAATAATCTATATTTTATTAATTTCACCACAACACCAAACACTCCCAATGAAATTAATTAAAGTATATATGATCCGCCAGGATTCGAACCCGGGTTATCACACACAGATTTTTGCCATCAGACAGACTTTAAAAAAAATTGGGTATAGATTATGAAGTCAGTCGAACAAAACTGAAGGAAAAGTTGCTCAGCCACTTGTAAAACCAGTGTGAGGACTAGTTATCTGGTCGTAGTAGAATGCTGGTGTTCACAGGAGGATTCGATGACCTACTGAGCGGAAAATGCAACATGAGCCAGATGCTCCAGCGATGGCAGAGGTGGCTAAGCAGATTCGGAAAGACATATTTTACATGCCAGAGTACACATTTGGTTCCTTTCCTTCTGACTGTCAAATCTACTAGCATCCCTAGCTTGTTGCTAAACCTGTATCCTTGCTGTTTAGTAGAACAAGTGTACAGGATCAAGATAAACAGAAAATTATAATGTAAAACTTGCAAAATAAACAAACCATAACTGGGACAACACAAGATTAATGCAAAAGAACTAATCAATATCTGTATATGGAAACAACGCTTAATAAAATAACATTTTGAAATAAAATAACATAATCCCCCACATAGGGTGTACATAACTACATGAGCAAGTCAATCTGGTTCATAAGCAAACTGATCGTACATATAACAATGCACCATTGTCATGTTCAAGGAATTAGTCAATATGGGAAGTCAAAGTTGACTCAGTATTGCACAGTTGATATGTTCAATGGTAAAAAAAAAAAAAAAAAAGGGAAACAAATCACACACAGCACTAAGTAGAAGCAGCATTTTTAAGAGAGATACCTTTCATTCTTTATATAGGCATCAAGATCCACACTCAGACCAGAAATAAGATTATTGTTAAGCAGGTACATTAATTGGGTTTGGGCATAAACTACAAACGACCGAGACAGCCAAGAGTTCCTTCCATGGTACAGGGATCACCATCTTCCAAGCTGTGACGGAGGCAAATCATGGAAAATCCTGATATACTATCAAATTATCTGAAGCTGTGGGTCCTATAAAGTTGCCAAATTTATATTATGTAGCTCCTGCTGTTGTATGTGCAGTGAGTGAACTGAAAGCAACAGCAAGAAGACCTGTATTGCATGATGTCAAATGAAATGTTGATGATGTGTTGCATGATGAGAGACAGTGGTTGGAAGATGCTCTGAATTTACTACGCCTAGACATACAATATGATGACAACACTTTTGTCACCTGGTCAGCACTGAATTATGCCAATCAGAGGTGCAGCAAATAAACGATGCTGGGGAAAGGTATACTCCTCCCTCTATTCCATGAGAAGATCATCTCGATGATCAGGCATGGCATACACGTCCTAAAGAGTAGCACCGAATACCTCAACCCGGATCAAGTACCTGTAATTGCTTGTGAACAGTCGCTGCTTGCTCTTGTAAAGTATGTTCAGTGGGTCTGGCCAAATGCTTATGGTGAAGATCGACTCATTCTATTGTGAGGGGGACTTCATACAGCTTAATGGAAAGTGGTTGATGTCCTTGATTAATCTGGCTGGACTAGTATGCTGACTGACTGTGGTGTGGCAACAGCGGGTAGTCACCGACTTCAGGTTATTCATCTAAAACGTATACAGCATGTGCACCAAGTGACTGCACTGGTTCTATCTCAAATGTACGCTGACGTTTATGCACAGTCGAAGATTTAAGTGAAGGGTAGTAGTGCATAAAAATTGGGGGATGGGAGAGAAAAGTCCCACCTTCAGCTTCTAGAAACTGATTCAGTTATGTGAATTACAAAGATTTGCCTTCGTCCGATCATACAGGGAGTGAGACTTTGAACAGTATGTACAGTGCATGGAGGGGGGGGGGGGGAGGTGGTGCTTGGTTTGACCGAAAATCCAGTTGCATTCAACAACTGGATGGTGGTTGGCCCTGAACAAGTGTATTGTTGGAGTTTGAGGGAAATGTGGATAAAATCAATGGTGATGTCTCCTAAAACCTTGAAGCTGACATTGTCCATCAATGGGACATTAAAGAGGAGGTCCCAAGCTGGTAGACATTATTAAGGCGGTATGTAATCCATTACTTGAAGAAGATTCAGAGCTCCTTACACTGCAATCGTATAAGGGCTTCTCTGCTATTGCTGATACCCTCACAATCATCAAAGACACAGGAAAGGAGCAATAACTGCAAGCAAAAAGGCAGTTCTAGAGCAAGGGGAGATTTTGATCTACCATCCAATTAAGCTCAATAACTTACCTCTGTTCAAGAAGAATAGAATGAATGTTATGAGGAAGCTAAACAAAAACGCTCAAAATTTGAAGCTGGTTGTACAATGCGGCAATGCCAGTCATGTGCGCACTGCAGATATATTTCTGCAGTTAAGAAAATGCAATGTTTCCTCCATCGTTGCCTAACATTGAACCCCGCCATCCCATGAAATTTTCTGACCTCCAAGATTATTAGATGCAAGCACATATCCTGACCCTCTTGAACAACTAGATGCCAAGATTGTAGATGGAGCAACTCTTGTTTAGTCTTCCAAGTCAAGCCAGTACCTTCCAAGCGCATGCAAGATATAACATTTAGTAGAGTTTGCCGTTTCTGAGGCAGTCATTTTGGAAATCCAAGATGGCGACCATGGTAACTATCACTTGTATGAGGAAATAGGAATTAAGTAACAAAAAATGTATAGAGTTGAAATTACTAAGTATTAACCAAATATATAAATATTTTGCCACCCTATTTATGTTCAAATCTATCAAAGGATTTTACTTCAATCAGCAAGGCTTCCAACTTGTAAATCACTCCCATCACACTAGACAATGCAAGCAGACCAACGCCCATGACACACCCCATGACGGAGTTATGAAGGACAATTTGTCCAGTGATTGATTGATGGAGTTAACAGAAAAGGTCCTCTTGTACGATTGGATCCCAATCCAAAGTGCAAATACTGTCCAGTCCGGGGGATTGGACCACATCAGGACAGTCAGAAAGAGTCAGGCTCACCACGAGTGTATAACCCTCTCCTCCCTCTCCACTGCTACACCTACAGAAGTCTCCAGCCCAAGTCCCTCCTCTGCCTCCACTACAGCAGTCCCTTACACCAGCCCAGAGGCCCAACCTATAGGATAATCTTGAGACAGGAGCTAGCAGAAATCCCATGAATCGTAACTCTATCACTTGGTTAAGTTTCCTTGAAACTTATCACCACTATCGGTTATTCTCAAACACTAATTGTATTACCTCGAGACAATACACATATGCAATTGTTCTGTTTTAGCCCATAATAATAACCTCTTTATGCAGTACCAGTGTATTATACAATGCATTATACAATAATATGGTGCTGAACTAACTCTTCTAGAGGTAATTTAGGATAGAACAAATGTAAGCTTGTGCACCAGGTTTGTTAGTGAAATGAGAGGAGAGGCATTGGCGGTGGTGAATATTGAAACTTACTTAAATGGAGATCTCTATGAGATAATAGAGTTTAGTAGGATGTGTTCCACTATACAATTCATATACTTGAAGAAATGAGGATAGTAAGTAGAGTTAGGAGAGAGATAGACAGCATACAAATACAGTATTTCGTTTGATTGACAGGAAAGTTTGAGCCCGAGAGTTGAGAATTAAGAGCAGTCTAAGTGGGAAATATAACCGCAAGTGTGTTCGTTGTTGGAAACAAGGAGAGAGAAAGTAAAAGAAGACAGAAATGGGTGTCCCTATTTAATGCTGCCTACTAACAGAGTACTTAGGTAGTTTTCAATAAATTCCCCTTAGTTAAATTATGGACGTGATTGCTGCAATATATTACAAGATTGTATTTTTTATTTTTATTTTTTTGTATGTGCTTAAAAGAGACAAAGCTGCCTGTAACAAGTGTCTTCCCCAAAGTTGAAAGTGATAGTAGCTATTTTAAACTTTGTATTTTATATATATATTATATTTTAAAGAAGTGGGGAGGTGTGGCAGAGTGGTCTTGCCACTGGACTGGTAATCCAATGGACCTGGGTTCGAATCCCAATATGTCAATGGGAAGATATTATTGGGATGGAATTTGTGCTGTACCTAGTTTCAGTGCATTACCACAGCACACCGAAATGCCAAAAAAAATACCCTCATTGTTCCCTGATTTAATAGCACTGTATGAATATTCCCATATTCAAAATATGCTACAGGGGGGCAATGCCTAGTGAGTTAATTGTTCAATAGGTGGCGTTCTGAGAGTGAGGGTCCGAATCTGGGGAGGGGGAGTGAGACTGTGAAGCGCAGAGGCGGAGCAGCTTCAGAGATGGGATTGCTTCGAGCCGGGGTGCTTCGCATGTCTCACTCCCTAGACTGGAACAAGACCTCACGGACCTCACCGTGTTCAGCGGTTTGTAAAGGCTCTCAGCCTATGTCCGAGAGGGAGTTGTTGGAATATAGAACAAAAAAAATTGTCCAGTGTAGTGAAATGAAGAAGAGGATGAGGTGTTTGTGAGAACCAACTGGACCACTCTCTGTGTAGGTGAGCCACAAACAGAAAGAGTGAGGGAAGCCAAACAAATGTAATATGAGCAACTCCTTATCACATGCCTATGGGGCCTCCCGTGGGTATTACCCTACTTGATTGGTGTCTATAATATCCCCAGGATGGCAATGAATATTATTTCGGACAGATTGTTCAATCAATTTCAATTTGTTTAGTTGAAACCTGTGACCTACAAATTGTTATGCGAAACCTCAAATTATGACAACCAGCCTGGAGGCCTCTGAGGAGCACCACACAATCTTACTTGTTACTTGTGTCCACTAGCTACGAAACTAGCCAGGTCACCTGCAGGCCTCTGAGGAGCACTGGGTGGCACCGCACAGTTTTACCTATTGTGATTTGTATCCCTCAGCTACGATAACCGACCTGGTTGCCTGCAGGCCTCTGAGGAGCACCGCAGAGTCTTACCTATTGTGATTTGTATCCCTCAGCTACCATAACCGACCTGGTCGCCTGCAGGCCTCTGAGGAGCACCGCAGAGTCTTAGCTATTGTGATTTGTATCCCTCAGCTACCATAACAGACCTGGTCGCATGCAGGCCTCTGAGGAGCACCGCAGAGTCTTACCTATTGTGATTTGTATCCCTCAGCTACCATAACCGACCTGGTCGCCTGCAGGCCTCTGAGGAGCACCGCAGAGTCTTACCTATTGTGATTTGTATCCCTCAGCTACCATAACCGATCTGGTCGCCTGCAGGCCTCTATGGAGCACCGCAGAGTCTTACCTATTGTGATTTGTATCCCTCAGCTACCATAACAGACCTAGTCGCCTGCAGGCCTCTATGGAGCACCGCAGAGTCTTACCTATTGTGATTTGTATCCCTCAGCTACGATAACCGACCTGGTCGCCTGAAGGCGTCTGAGGAGCGGCATACAATCAAGAGTCAGCTGCTAGAGGGTAGAGTCACCTTCAAGCTGGGGGGTCTAGTCCCGGCGCTACACATTCGCCACGCTGCCCTGTCGGACCATGCCAACTACACCTGCAGGGTAGACTTCAGAATAGGTTAGTCACAATACGTTTTTTTTTTTTTTTTTTCTAAACCAGCCATAAAAGCAGACATTTTTGTATGCATATTTTGTATGTATATTATGTATGCTTCCAAGAGCATATCAAAGTCCGATGAACACGTTGGTTAAGTATTCTTTAAGATTGGAACCCCATACCATCCTATCATCTTCCGGCTCCCACTTTGGAGATAAATGTTTCACTATTCACCCAATAAATTTAACAAGACGAAAAATAAACACCCTATATATTATTTTGATATGTTACAAAATTGACATGTTTGAGATAAGCTGTATATATTAGAGTGGTGCAGGTTCGGTCAGACAGGTTATATAGTAAACATTACAGGGTGTGTAAACCTTAACACTTTCAGTAACATCCAGCCAACAATCCCTCAAAGACAAACGTAATGAAGCCATAGAACACTTATCTTCCGATCTAACTACCATTTCAAATTGGGGCAGAGAAAACCTTGTTGTCTTTAATGCTTCCAAATCCCAATTTCTCCATCTATCTACCCGTCGTGAACTCCCAGAGGACTATCCCTTATATTTCAACAATGCAAAAATCACCCCTTCATCTTCTCTCAGTAATCTTGGTGTCTCTTTTTCTTCATATTACCAATCTTGCTAAGGTGAGGCGGCTTCCCAGAAGCTGGGTGTGCTCTACCGCCTTAAGGGGTTCTTTAACCCTGCACAGCTTCTTGCTCTGTACATGGGCACAGTGCGTCCTTGTATTGAGTACTTTTCACATGTGTGGGGAGGAGCCTCTCACACAGCAAGGAAAGCTTTTCTTATCATTAACGCCCGTCCACTCACCGACTCTCTGCAATCTCTCTCTCTTCGCCGTAATGTTGCATCTCTCTCGCTATTCTATCACTACTACAATAATCAGTATTCCTCAGAACTCTCTCAGTGTATACCACCTCCTCTACATAGGATACGTAGTACCCGTCTTGCAACACAGTTCAACCCCTACTCTGTGCAACTCTCGAACTCATAAGTGAAACGATACTTGCAACATTTATTCTATTCAACAGCCGAGCTCTGGAACTCTCTCCCTGAATCAATTTTTCCCTCATCCTATGACTTAAATTGCTTCAAACTCTGTGTGTCCAGACATTTTGGCTCAAACATTAACTCATAAGCTGCGCAGCTATGGTATTTGAAAGTGCCTGCCATGCAAAAGTATTTGATAAATTCCTTACAAAAAAAAATCAGTTTGCCATATATGTAATAAATACTTATCCATATGTGCCTATTTTAATTTTAATATGAACATATGTACATTGGAAAGCAATAAAACAAGTGGTAACAGCAATTGGCTGGTGAAAATCTTATATTTTAGCCCCACGATCGTAATTGAGGGGAGGTGTGGTGGAGTGATCTTGCCACTGGCCTAGTAATCCAATGGTCCCGGGTTATTCAGGTATATTGGGGTTTGTATTTGATATTAATGTTAAAGAACGGGGTGTTACTTATATCAATGGGAAGATATTATTGGGATGGAATTTGTGCTGTACCTAGTATCAGTGCATTACCACAAAGCCCACCGAAACGCCAAAATATACCCTCATTGTTCCCTGATTAAATAGCACTGTATGAATATTCCCATATTCAAAATAGGCTACAGGGGGGCAATGCCTAGTGAGTACATTGCACAATAGGTGGCGTTCTGAGAGTGAGGATCCAAGTCTAGGTGGTGAGACGGTGAAGCACGAAGGCGGAGCAGTTTCAGAGATGGGGCTGCTTCGAGCCATGAGTTGAACTCTCAGTGCTTCATGTGTCTCACTCCCTAGACTGGAACAAAACCTCACAGGCTTCACAGTGTTGAGCGGTTGGATGTGCAGGCTCTCAGCCTATGCCCGAGAGGGCATACACCAGTGTGCAGATATTATCTGGAAAGAAGGTGCTACTTTGGTCAAAAGGGCGAATATAATGGGAAGTCATGTAGATTTGCTCATCCCAAAATTTGCAACAACATAACCAGTCATGGAAAATGTAGATTTGGTGAAACCTGCAAATATCACCACCCATCCCTTTGCAAGACATCACTTGAGAACAAGACCTGCTACAATATGAAATGCCCAGCTTTTCATATTAAAGGGACTTGGAGATATGCTAGACCTAACACGAACGGTAGCCAAAAAACCTCTCTAGCTATGCGAGGACGAGACAGAGGAAAAAGACAAGGAGGGAAATGGCAGATGAAGATGAAGAGACTGAGGGAGATGGAAGAGCACATAGAACACCTCGAGCACCTCCTGGCCTCCCAAGAGTGGCAAATACATCCCGAAGACTATTAGGTGCACATAGTACACCAAACAATCCCTCCCCCAATCTTATTTGCAAATATCCAAGGCCTACAAAATAGAACCACAAACAAAGTACCATTTATTAGGGGCCTGCTAGAAGAAGGAAACGCTATATTTGCGGCTCTCACAGAAACTCACATTAAAGATCAGGAAGATAGTGAGGTATGGATTCCTGGTTACAACCTACATAGGGTGGACAGAACGCATAGATCACATGGAGGTGTAGCCTTGTACATTCATGACTCACTAATATGTACTGAATTCCTAAATAACAGTAATGAAGTGGTGGAAATACTTGGAGTTAAAATAGAATCCCTAAATTTAGCAGTTATTGTTACATACAGGCCTCCAGACACATCCCTAGAAGAATTCAAAACCCAGCTCAACAAAATAAAATCAGAAGTGGAAACCCTGGGGAACCCAACACCAAATATTATATGGCTAGGAGACTTTAACCTACCAAACATTAAATGGAGACAACTAGAAAACCAGGTAGTGGCAAATAACACCGGAGAAACAAATACAAATACGAGAGAGCTTTTTTAACTTTGCGATTTTTTTAGTCTTACCCAACATATTGCTGAACCCACACGGGAAAACAATATCTTAGACCTGGTCTTCACTAACAATGACTCTCTAGTACACAGCATTAACATATCGGACACAACAGACTCAGATCATAAATTAATTGAGATCAAAACAACCTTAGCAAGTGTACAGACAACCTCAGAATCGAGAACAAAAACCGGCCCCTTTAGTAAATTTAACTTCAATAACAAAAACATGTAAATCAAGAAATGGAGGAAATAGACTGGGAAGATTTAATGAATAACCTGACACCAGCAGAATGTCTTGTCCTAATAACAGAAACCATGACCCAAATCTGTAGCCACCATATACCTGCAAGACAAACAAGACGAAGAAGCAAACAAGATCGGGAAAGGAGGAGGCTGTACAGAAGAAGAAAATTACTCGCACAAAGACGCACACATCAAAATCTACAGGATAGGCAAAAGGCCGAAATAGATAGAGAAATTGTGGAAATTGAACAAAGGCTAAGAATATCATATGAACTACAACATATGGAAGAGGAGAGGAAAGCTATTGCAGGTATAAAGGAAAATTCCAAATACTTCTTTTCATACGCCAAACAAAAGGCTAAAACAACATCAAACATCGGCCCACTGAGCAAAGGGGACAGCTCTTTCACAGGGGACAAAAATGAAATGAGCGAACTCTTAAGCAGGCAGTATGAAATTGCAATCAGTGAGCCTGATGAAACAAAAGTCATCAGAGACCAAAATATATTTTTCATGGAAACCTCCCCCACAGAAACCTCCCAGATGCTGGATATTGATTTCGGTCCAAAAGACATAGAAGAGGCCATTTCCAACATGCCATCTCACTCGGCACCAGGCCCGGACTCATGGAATTCGATCCTAATGAAGAAATGTAAGGGAAACTTCTCAAAACCCCTGGCTATAATGTGGAGAAGGAGTCTAGACACTGGTGACATACCAGATAGCTTGAAAAACGCAATAATTGCCCCACTGCATAAAGGAGGGAGTAAAGCACTACCAAAATACTACTGCCCGGTAGCTCTAACCTCTCACATCATTAAAGTTTTCGAGCGAGTCCTGCGAAGTAAAATTTCAACATTCATGGAGTAAATGAACTACACAACACCAGTCAACATGGGTTCAGAGCGGGAAGATCATGTCTCTCACAACTTTTGGAACACTATGACAAAATTCTTAAAGCGTTAGAAGAAAAGAAAAACGTGGATGTCATTTACACCGATTTTGCTAAGGCATTTGATAAATGTGACCATGGTATAATAGCCCACAAACTGAAAGCAAAAGGTATAACTGGGAAAATCGGACGGTGGATATACAATTTCCTCGTAAACCAAAAACAATCAGTAGCAGTAAACCAAGTCACATCTGAGCCTTCGGATGTCAAAAGCACAGTGCCCCAAGGAACAGTGCTAGCGTCCCTTCTGTTCCTCATACTACTTTGCGACATAGATACCAACACCAGACCCAGTACGGTGTCGTCTTTTGCTGATGACACAAAATTAAGCAAGATAGTAAACACACAAGAGGACACGGGCCGACTGCAGGAAGACATGAATGTAGTGTTCCAGTGGACCAGGGAAAACAACATGCAATTCAATGAAGAAAAATTCCAATTAATATGGTACGGAGATAATAATGGTTTAAAGAAATTACAAATTACTTAACATAATCTAACCACATAATAGAACGGAAAGACAGTGTGAAAGACCTTGGGGTATTAATGTCTGAAAATATGGGTTTCAAAGTACATAACCAGGTCAAAGTTGCGGCTGCGAAACGTCTAACGGGTTGGATTCTGCGTACTTTTAAAACGCGCGGTGAATTACCTATGATAACGCTCTTCAAATCTCTAGTGCTACCGCGGCTTGAATACTGTAGCGTATTAACATCCCCATACAAAGCAGGTGAAATAAATGACGTAGAGAGTGTACAAAGAAATTTCACTTCGCATATAAATTCGATAAAACATCTACATTATTGGGAGCGTTTAAGAGCACTGAATCTGTACTCACTGGAACGTAGAAGAGAACGTTACCTAATAATATACACGTGGAAAATCGCAGAGGGTTTAGTACCAAACCTACATACTCCGTTAGTCATGAAATTCAGTGATAGGAGAGGCTGGGAATGCAATATCCCCCGGATGAATAACAGGGGTGCTATGGGCTCTCTGCGAGAGGGCTGGTTATCACACAGAGGCCCACGTCTCTTCAACAAACTCCCACGGCGAGTAAGAGACATGAGGGACGTCTCGTTAGACAACTTCAAGAAAGCCCTCGACGTCGAACTTCAAAAAGTGCCAGACGAGCCCATCCTCGCAAGGGAGCGAGCTGTCGCTTCAAACAGTCTACTGCACCAAATCACCACCCATAACGAGGGGCGTCGCGCTCCTTGGTGCCACTAGAAGAGTGGCGAACACATCATAAGGTATCATAAGGTAAGGGAGTAGTTGGAATATAGAAAAAAAAATAAAAAATCTGACTTTGACCGGTGAGAGAGAAACACCCTCCCTCTCTTGTGTCTATCACGGTACTGAGACTCAAGGGGAACTCTCAGACTGGCTTAGAGGGTCGTGTCACAACGCCAGCCAGGGCTGACCGGGTTGTGAGCATAAAACAAACAAAAATCATACATTGTGTAACTATGTAGGCCTATTATTCAGGAATTCTCAATAAAGGAAATTTTTTACCCATTGATAATTTAACCACCCCCAAAACTCACTCCTTATATCATACAATTACGTTATATTATTCTCTCCATGATTATACCAAAAATACACTTTTTATAGATGAGTTTCAACTTTATTTCCCTAATTTGGTGAGAATTTGTTTACCAGTAGGCTATAGAATATACTAATTGGAGAAGTAGAATTGATGAAACACCTTACATGGAATTTTGCCTAGGCTAAGTACAGTTAAGTGCATATGTTCCGACTCAGGTGGTCATCTCTCTCCCCTGTTTTACCAGGAGAAAAACGGTGTTCTGTTGGTTCCCCTGAACTCCTCCCTCTCCTCCCGCCACCCACACTGATTCCCCACACCCGTGTTCCCTTCCACCAGTATTCCCCCCATCTCTCTCCCCCCACCCCCTCCATAACACACACACACACACACACACACACTTGTCTCTCCCTCCCCAATTTTAAGTTACTGGAACTTTCCATGCTCTTTTAATTTCCTGAACATATATTAAATATATGTTATGCTGTCATTCAATTGATCATGATTCTAAAGCATGCAAGTAAATATTCATCATCTATTCCTTACTAACTATTTTTGTATTTGCTTAATGTCTATATTACCCTGCATTCTTTGTATAATTATGAAGGTAATGCGAATCAATGTTGACAAAGTATTCATCCTTTATGTTACGTCTATGTTTAAGAACACAGTCTATGTTAAATAATATATATATATATATATATATATATATATATATATATATATATATATATATATATACACACACACACGCAAGTTTAATGTAACAGTATCTACTCAATCTTTAGAATACTCTGTATATTATTTTGTATATAATATCCAATAATTCCTGCTACTCCGTAGCAGTTGATAACAGATGCCATGTGCTTCAAATTAGAGATGTGACATAGTCTGATGACCTTAGCATTATGTTAGGGATTCAATTAATTTACCTTCATGTGTGAGAGAGAGAGCGAGAGAGAGAGAGAAAGAGAAAGGAATGGAAATTATTCCACCACCTTATAGCACTACTAGGGTAAGTTAGGATGGGCGCTACTCCACCCGCAAGGTAACGTGTCGGCGGTGGGACTCGAACCTGAGACCCCTGATCACAAGTTGAGCTCGCTAGCCACCACGCTACGCTCGCCCCCGGAGAGTGTGTGTGTGTGTGTGTGTGTGTGTGTGTGTGTGTGTGTGTGTGTGTGTGTGTGTGTGTGTGTGTGTGTGTGTGTATATATGGCCACATAATCCCGTCTATTACTTGCAGATAAAAGGGTAATGTTTGGCTGTTTGTATGGTACCGCTTACATTATCCAGATTAAACAATTAATGTGTTCATTATTAATGGTGACTGGTGCGTAACTGGAGTATTTCGTTTTCCTTGTCTTTCTTGCGTTATGTATTTATGCTTGTTTATACTTTGAGTAAGATGATTATTACATTAATGTTTAGTCACCTATGATGCCCCTATCCCATACTGGAGAGCATTAGCATTATTACATTAATGTTTAGTCACCTATGATGCCCCTATCCCATACTGGAGAGCATTAGCATTATTACATTAATGTTTAGTCACCTATGATGCCCCTATCCCATACTGGAGAGCATTAGCATTATTACATTAATGTTTAGTCACCTATGATGCCCCTATCCCATACTGGAGAGCATTAGCATTATTACATTAATGTTTAGTCACCTATGATGCCCCTATCCCATACTGGAGAGCATTAGCATTATTACATTAATGTTTAGTCACCTATGATGCCCCTATCCCATACTGGAGAGCATTAGCATTATTACATTAATGTTTAGTCACCTATGATGCCCCTATCCCATACTGGAGAGCATTAGCATTATTACATTAATGTTTAGTCACCTATGATGCCCCTATCCCATACTGGAGAGCATTAGCATTATTACATTAATGTTTAGTCACCTATGATGCCCCTATCCCATACTGGAGAGCATTAGCATTCACAATTCTACAACGAAGGAAGACCATCTCGTATTCGTTATGCTCGTTTAATATTTATGTGTCATAATAATCCAAGTATGATTAACAAGTAATAACTACACACACAACTTTCCTTAGAACTAATATATGAAGATTTCTTAACATCGGCGTATACGCGTGTGTGTTTGTGTGTGTGTGTGGAATGGGGGGGTTCTGCCATGGCCTTCCCCTGTGTCCCTGTACTTTTTGTTTTTATTATTACCTTAGCAACTTGAACCATCGTCTATCTTTGATCTCTGGAAACAATCTACATTAGCTAATTCTCTCTCTCTCTCTCTCTCTCTCTCTCTCTCTCTCTCTCTCTCTCTCTCTCTCTCTCTCTCTCTCTCTCTCTCTCTCTCTCTCTCTCTCTCTCTCTCTCTCTCTCTCTCTCTCTCTCTCTCTCTCTCTCTCTCTCTCTCGTGTGCGCTTCATTGATCTGTTCATCAATTTGGTAGCCAACGACCATTATAGATTTAAGGTTGGAATGCCTATTAAGAACTGCAACGTTTGTGATGGATCAGGAAAAGGAAATTTATATTTTAATTAGGCCTATAGTAGCAAGGACAAATTATGAACTACCGTAAGGTAATTCACTTGATAACACTAAAATAATACGAACCTTTCATTTGGGGCTATCTATGACTCACTGACTTGTTCCCAAAATTGTCTTGCTTCCTCGCTACTTTCGATATGCATGCAGTTATGTGGCAAAGTGCGTTCCCTGATTGTTAGGTTTTTGGTATTATCTAACCAGTTACTGATCACCATCTCGCACGATTATAAAGCAAGATAGCATTGCACTTATTCACGACACAAAAATACGAACAGCAAGCGTCATTTGTTACCCAGTTATGAAAACAATATCTTAGTTAAGGTTAAATATAATTGAATTCCAAGAATGAGAATGGATGAATACATAACAATACATTATAATTAATGCACAACGGACATTTGTAAAGCTGAAGTTATAATTTAAATGGGAGAATGTAATTAAAAAAATTTGGTGATAGAAGTTACTTTCGAATATATAGGATTCCTCATATTATTCAGTAGATCCGGAAATACACATTCCAAGATTTTAAGCATATGAGATACAAAATATCCACTTAGTAGCATGTGAAATCATTACATTAAACAGGTTAAAATTTAAGGTATCCGTTTCATCTTATTTCATTTCCTTCTCTTACATAATTTAATTGTATCCAAACTATTTTAGTTTTGTTTTTCAACTAAGTCAATCATGCTTTTTCCACTTGCCCACTCCTAAGTCTTCATTCTATAATGACCACTGCTCATTTGTTTATTTGTTACCTCCGCCAACGAAGTTCGGGAGGTATTGTTTTGCCTTTGTTTGTCTGTCTGTTTGTTTGTCTGCCTGTAAACCAGTTCTCAAAAATTTGAACCGATGTTCACGAAATTTGGTGGCCGGATAGGATATGCACCAAGTAAGAAGTGATTCAGTTTAAGAGGTGATCGGTAGAGAGCATACCTCCGCCAGCATAGGCGGATAAGTCCTATAAGGGAGTTTATAAAGGGTACAATAAGGAATTGCCGAATTATTAGAAAATCTGTACTAATGGTTTCGCATGATTAACATCAGTTTTATTTTATTTGGTATTATGATCAAGTGCTGTATTTTCCTCAAAATGCATTGGAACCTATGAATTGGATCTACAAGATATTTGCTTTATTTGACCCAATCGTTCATTTGTATATTTCCATATTAGTATGCTTATATGTTTTATATACAATTACTTCTTACAATATCTGTCTATCAATATCTGTCCATGTCAGTCTTTGATTATTTAACTAACAGTCAATATTGGTGATTTAGTACCAATCACTCAATTTCAACATTAACATTTAAATGTTTGTATCATATTCTGTATTGCCTATATAACTTTCGGTTTATATTTCTGCGTATTTACCTTCTGTATATATGGCTGTGTATGTGGGTGTGCTTGAATTATTTGTTGTCTATTGTTTGCAAAAGATGATATCACAACCGGTATGCTGTTGTATTGTATGTATTTTTATTTCGATTAACTAAAATTGTGTAACTGTATTAATCATGCACAAAACATTCTTTTAATTGTATATTGAAATTTAGTATACTACAGAATACATTTGAGCCAAAAGATGTGTTTGTAATTATTCATCTTCACACTTGGATACATGCAATACAAAGTAAACCTCTTCAATAGGACATGCCTTTATGGATTTCATGTTGGCCATCACTAACCGAATTAATTCAAGTTAGGATGCACATGTGAGAGTCAGAGGGTTACCCGATTTAATGTTTACACCTTTGATTCGTAAAAGTCCTTCCTAACCTGAGTAAAATCTAATGATAGCCTGGCTGTAGTGGAAGGTTTTAAAGTGTTTAAAGAGAAAGAGGAGGTATTTATGGTCACGTGTAAATAAATGTTGCAAGATTTACAATAAAACACGTAAACAAAAAACAGCTAAGGGTAAAGAACGCTACATGATGGGTGACTGGGGGAGGGAGAGAGAAAATGTTGGGGGTAAAGGGAGGGAAGAAATTGGAGAGTGGGGGATTCCGGTGGTTTGTGTAGGGATACCAATATTACCAATTAATCCCTTCTTGCCTGGGAGGGTGGATAGGGGGAGTACCCTGTGACACTTCTTATGGAGACGGCTGTACCTTTACCTCCTATACTAAATAAATAAGGCACTCGACATCACCCTACGACCTCTCTCCGCAGCATTCTGGGTCACTATAGGGTCACTGACATTATAAAACAAACTAGATGGTACTTTTAGCTATTCAGTTCTTCATGTTATACTCCCTGTTACATCTCCAGCCTAATCCTGCACTGCCACACTCAGCGGGACAGCACGCTCAGCCATGTCGCGACTCCGACGTTCAAAAGGGAAGGAAACCAGTTGCTGCCTCGGTACCTTCATCCTGGCCGTAGAACCCTACAGAGCATTTATGATTATACTCCCAATTCACACACATTAAGATTAAATGTTTAGCAAAGCATATCTATACTGGCATAAATCATAATACATTAGATTATTTATAAATTCATAGATATAGAAATCCATTTGAGAAAACATTCTATAGGCCTAGGCTATAAATCATAACTTGGGTTAGGCCTATTACTGTACTACTAAATCTATTACAAGTCACTGTAAGTTTGAAAACTACACCTAAGAATAGCCTATCATACTCTACAGATATAATAAATAATAGCCATTATTAACAGGTAGGCCTAAATCAATAATACCAAACAATACCAAAAGTACATGTCCCAGCTTGGGGTCTCAGTTGTGCAAACACTCTGAACATAACCTATAGTCCTCATATTTCAAATATATAACGTGTCACAACCTTCCAGAACAGACCCAGGGCACTCATGGCCTTATAAGAATAATATATCTTACCTCGAACATGAGGGACAATGGCAAGGACCACTAAAATACAGCACAAGAAAGCATAACCGAATGGAGTGATCTGGGCAACTCTTGGCGGGAGAATCCTCACATAAAAAAACACGTCATCCTTCCCAACAACTTGTATTTAGTATTTTCATAACAATTATAAATCTTCTTTAAGTAATACTTTATTCTTTTCGATAATGGTGAGTCTATAAAATAAAGTTACTCCCAAGAATGCTTCCGAATCTCTTAATAGTAGCTGACTTAAATCAGTGTTGGAACTTTCAACTGACTCTTGAGGAACGTTTGATAAGAAGTAGCCTATATTACTTTTTTTTGTTTAATGATACTTTTTACATTGATTATATATAAAATAATTATTAAGTAAATGAGTAATAACATCCTCTACTGGTTAAAGAAACATTTGATAAATGGATAGTAGAATTTTCTGATAGCAGATGTCAACATAATTCTGACCCTCAATTCAAATATACACTACAGTACAGTACTGCCGAAATCACTCCTCTCTCCAACAAAATTCATAATTTCTTGGTTATTTGTGACTTGAGAAAAAGTCTTATTGTTGTTAATTTGCTATCATATTATAATTATATCTAGTGCTAAATTACAGGCATTACAGTCGGAGATACACTCTCCCATCCGTCCTCGCACGAAAATACTCGATAAATATCGGGAATAATAGGGAAAATACCGGATAATTGAGGAGGGGGGGGGGGGGGGGACACAAACTGCCATGTGTATGCGTGGTAGCAAGTAATGAAGGGAAATTATCTTGCCTAATCACAAATTACTTTGTTTTGAGTGCCACTGTGTTTTAAGAGCGTTTTCTTAGGCCTTGGATCTTTGCTCACATTCAACCTGTCCCAAAGAAGGGTGACCGCTCTCAACCCTCCAACTATTGTCCAATTGCTCTTATCTCTTGTCTTTCTAAAGTTTTTGAAACTATTCTTGCTTCCAAATTTCTTAAGCATTTCTCTTCTCATAATCTGCTCTCAGATCGCCAGTATGGCTTCCTTAACCCGGCAAGCGCGATAGGCCTCACGGAAGGCTTCCTATAGGGAACGCGATAGGCCTCACGGAAGCAGGACCATAAAAAAAGCATTCCATAAAAAAAAAGGGCCTATCAAAACAAAGGAATTTGTCTCTAGGTGAGATAATTCCCCTCCAGTACTCATCCATGTAAATCTCACCCCCCCCCCTCCCCTCCTTTCCCCCCCTTTTTCCCCCCCCCTCCCCTCCTCAATTATCACCTATTTTTCCTCTTATTATCATCATTTATCGGTTATTTTTCTCTCCCGCGATAATGTAGCACAAGTGGGTTGCATAAAAGATCGTTATGCAACACCCAGACACCGGCACACACCGCCCCGCTCTCCTCAGTTGACTCCCAGACAGCGAGAGGGGAAGGCTGCCTGTCTCTCTCTCGCCTGAGATTATGACCGGTGGCCAATATCTTCGTTTTTCACCACCCAAATGCTTTTCCCACTTATTTTAGCACTCTTGAAGGTTCATATATACATCATATATGTAAAATAAAAGCATACCGAAAACAAATAATGGTTTATATTGTAAATATAACGAATTCTGTCAGAATCCAGGGCTAGAAATGCACAAATAACTACCCTAGCACCTACTGTCATATCGCGCTTGTCAGGTTAAGGGTCGCTCTACTGGTGATCTTCTTTCATATCTTACTAACTCTTGGTCATCCTCCTTTCAGGACTTCGGTGAGACTTTTTCTATTGCACTAGACATATCGAAAGCCTTCGATAGAGTCTGGCATAAATCTTTAATTTCTAAACTACCCTCCTTCGGTTTCTATCCCTCCATCTGTGCCTTTGTCTCTAATTTCCTTTCCGGCCGTTCCATTGCCGCGGTTGTCGACGGCCATTGTTCACTTCCTCACCCTATAAACTCCAGTGTTCCTCAGGGCTCTGTCCTATCTCCTATTCTCTTTCTAATTTTTATAAATGATCTCCTTAACTGTACCTTAATTCCCATCCATTCATACGCAGACGACTCAACCTTGCACTACTCCATTAGTTTTTTCAGAACGCCCCAGCCAGCAATCCCTCAACGACAAACGTAATGAAGCCATAGAACTCTTAAATTCTGATCTAAATACTATTTCCAATTGGGGCAGAGAAAACCTTGTTAACTTTAATGCTTCCAAAACCCAATTCTCCATCTATCTACCCGTCAGGATCTCCCAGCGGACTATCCCTTATTCTTCAACAATACAAAAATCAACCCTTCATCTTCTCTCAATATTCTTGGTGTCTCTTTTCTTCTGCTCTCATTTGGAAGGACCATACCAGTCTTGCTAAGGCAGCCTCCCAGAAGCTGGGTGTGCTCAAACGCCTTAGGGGGTTCTTTTCCCCTGCACAGCTTCTTGCTCTGTACAGGGGCATAGTGCGCCCTTGTATTGAGTATTGTTCACATGTGTGGGGAGGTTCCTCTCACACTGCTCTCCTAGACAAAGTTGAAAGGAAGGCCTTTCGTATCATTAACTCCCGTCCACTCACCAACTCTCTGCAATCTCTCTCTCCGCCGCAATGTTGCATCTCTCTCGCTATTCTATCGCTACTATAATAATCAGTGTTCCTCAGAGCTATCCCAGTGCATACCACCTCCTTTACGTAGGGCACGTGGTACCCGTCTTGCAACTCAATCCCACCCCTACTCTGTGCAACTCTCCAACCCAAGAGTGAAACGTTACTCTCAAACTTTCTTCTACTCAACAGCTGAGCTCTGGAACTCTCTCCCAGAATCAGTCTTTCCCTCTTCCTATGACTTAAATTGCTTCAAACTCCGTGTGTCCAGGCATTTTGGCTCGAACGTCCCTTGATTTTGGCCCTGTCACTCTTTCAACTATGGGGGAGGCACTCGCTATAGGCAGTTATGCCTTTTGCCTCCCTCAATCACATAGAAAAAAAAAAAAAAAAGAGTCTGGCCACATACACTCAGTAGAACCTCTTAACCCATCCAATGCAAGCGATGGTAGCTAGATAAGTCACTACCCAGTCCCAGCAACGGCTGGGAGCCATCAGTAATGTACTTTCCTTGTAACTGCCTGTATCAGGCTCTGCCTGGTACCACGACCGTTTGAGCACTGCTTTCGGTATGGCAACACTTTTCAGCTTATATCCAACCCTCTGAAAGCTGAGAGCCAGTTTTCCTTCATCTCTTGAGGTGGAAGGTTGTTATATCTTGCCATTTTGGCCACATTGCTTGAGACTGGGGTGGACCTTTATTACTGTATCCTACGGTACAGTAGGGGTTAAGACTCTGGTTGTAGTACCTGGGTTAATTGATTTTGGCCCTGTCACTCTTTCAACCCTGGGGGAGGTACTCGTCACAGGCAGTTTTGCCTTTTGTCTCCCTCATGCATATGGACAAAAAAATAATAAAAAACATACTCTCTCTCTTCTCCTCTATTTTTCCAGCTTTCTCCACTCATTTCCTCTCTACTCCTGCTCATTCTTTCTCTACTTTTTCCTAAGTCAAGGTTTCCCCCTCTTCCTACCTCCCTTCTATATTCCCCGTCCTCTATATCCCAATTTTCATCTCTCTCTCTCTCCTTCTCTCTGATTGCTGTCCCACCCCTCAGCGAATAACATGTTCCTCACTCACATAATTTCCATATCTGATCAGTGTTGCGGTTTTTTTTGCGCGCACGTGCGTGTATGTGTGTGCATGTGTTAATGCGTTTGGTGATATATCTCTCTTCTTTCTTCCATTTCCATTTGTTTTTGTTTCTTCATTTACCCTTATTTCACCTTTTTACTCACCCTATTACTTTTTCCTTTCTATCCTAGCAATTTCCCTCTCTCATATATACTTCTATATCCTTCCTTCCCCTTTCCCTTCTCCCTTCTTTGCTTATATTAATTTATTCTTTCCCCTCATTGTTATATTTCCATCCTTCCTACCTCCCGAAACGCCATACCCACCCACCACCATCACCACCACACCTGTGACCCACCCATCTGGCTATATTCCGAAATTCAGACTCGCAATGCCACGTAGACTCATGTTCTGGTCTAAACACGCTGGTTATTGCATCTATGCATATTGCAACACCCACCGTACCATCCCCATGGCCCAGGTTAAGCGCCAAAGTGTATGAATTTGCGTGAGGAGCCAGCTGTCTAAATTCCACGCACTTGACGCGCAATGCACACAACTTGAGGTGTGTAGAATTTGCGCACTTGATAATATACCCTCATTGTTCCCTGATTAAAAAACAATCCATAAATATTCCCATATTCAAAATATGCTACAGGTGGTGAAATATTGGTATTTAGTTTGTGCCTTCATAGTTGTGATGTACAATTTGTATACATTTTGTAAACTTCGTGTGTCCAGGCATTTTGACTCCAACGTCCCTTGAATTTGGCTCTGTGTCACTCTTTTGGCTTTGGGGGAGACACTCGTTACAGGCAACCTGCCTTTTGTTTCCTTCATACACATAGACAACAATAAGCATCTCATAGAACAAAGCAGCACTGGGACTGATGACATCTGATCGAGTATGTTAAATATGAGTTGAGATGTTGCCAAGGTAAAACAGTATTGAAAATTAATGGCTTTAGTGTAGCTCAAGCGTTCTTTAATTGACAGATATAAAACCCATTCAAAATCGCAGTCGGATGGTATGTTAAAATTAATTGAACTGAAACAAATGACAGAAAAAAGTGAATAGGAGAGACAGATAATTGAAAGTGGTGAGGGCGGCGTGGAATATATGAGAGAACAGGAAGAAGGAAATGGTATGCAAATTGTTAAGGTCTGTCATTCTTCTCTGTCATCATCCTACATCAAAGCACTCTGGGAACTGGAGCAGCAGGGAAGGGAGAGATGGGAATAAAATACTATTACTCTGAGTAAATGGGAACAACAATTGGAAGGAATAAGAAGTCTTATGAGAATAAGGGAGAATGGAAGAGGCATCATTTATTAATATTTATTAATATATACCGGTAATATTATGTTAATAATATATAATCCTATATTAATAATATACAATATTTTAATATTATTAAATATTATATTAAATAGAGTTAGTTTTTATAAATTAACAGGAGTAGTGTCTGTTGCGCATCAGGGATTGTTCGTGGATAAACTATTTTATCTTTATATTTGTTGTGAGGTTGCAGTGAGCTCCCTATTTCTGAAATATAACAATGTATATATACCGGTATATATATATATATATATATATATATATATATATATATGTTAGTAAAGCCAGGTAATAAATTGTCTTTAATACATACGAGGTTGAAAGAAATGGCAATTTCTGCGTTGGAAATTTTATTATTCAAAGTTTCCAGGTCTCTGATGAGTTTTCGCTGGGTGGCAGGAAGTAGATGAATGAGATGAGCAAAATTCATGGTGGTACAGGGTTACATAAATGTACATGATGATACAGGATATATGACGCGTTTCACTGGACAACCAGCATTATCAAGTAAGGGTAGAATGATATAAAAGGTAAACAGGAAGGGTATATATAGAGGGTGGAGGATCAGAGGAGGCGAAAATCAGGGGGCAAAAGTCTGCTATTGGTGGAGGGGTATTCTAGGAGTGCAAAAGGGGGAACCGCTTCATGCAGGCGCACTGGATGCGGGAAGGTGGTGGTCGGTTGGCGGGGTCAAAGCTGATTGGCTGCGTGTCGAGGGGCGTGGCCTAAGTTGCGTAGTACGTGTGGCGCCGGCAGAAGACGAAGCTGAAGGAGGTAGCGCGGGGGGCTGCGTCAAGGGCACCGGGGGGCGAGGGGGGGGGCATTAGGTCCTGCAGGATAGTGCCTTTTGGCAGAAGGAAGGATCTGAAGGTCCAGAGTTTGGTTGTTGATGTAAGGCTTGGATATATAACGCTTCGAGTATAGGTAATCTCCTTGGGTCACTTTCTTTATTGAGTATGGTGGTGTGTTTCTCTAACTCGTTGCGTGTGAGGTGGGGGTGGTTGGGGGCGAGATAGTGGTCTTTGATGGCTCCAGCCTGAAGGTGAAGAATTAACCGACGTGAAAGACGAGTCTGCGTCATGCCAATATAGGAATGAGGTCCACAGTCCTCATAATTACAGGTATGTTGGTAAATGACGTGATCGTCGGTCATCGGGCTCTTTATCTTGGTGGAAGCTTGTTTGTTGCGGAGAACGAGGTTGGAGGTCTTGGGGGATTTGTAATAAATTATTAATTTGATTTTGTTTTCCGGGTTGGTTGGGTGGACATGCTTGGAGATTATTTCTTTTAAGACGGCCTAGTCAATTTTGTATTCAGAGGACATAAAATTGCGGTAGAAGATCTTAATTTCATTGGGGGGGTCAATGTTGGGAGGGCTTTGGGTGTACCATTTTTCAAGATGGTGGTTGATGGTGCTGGAGATGTCGGAGTATCCGTTATTCACTAAAACTTTGGATAGTCTTTCTAGTTCCTGGTGGGTGTCGGCCCAGGTAGAGCAGTGCGTGAGGGCTCTCCTTATATAGGCGGAGATGGAGGATAGAAGATAACGGCGGGGGCATTCACTATCGCCGTTGAGGCATTGTCCTGTGTTAGTTGGTTTAGTGTAGACAGTGGTTTTGAACCAACGTCTACACTAAACCAACTAACACAGGACAATGCCTCAACGGCGATAGTGAATGCCCCCGCCGATATCTTCTATCCTCCATCTCCGCCTATGTAAGGAGAGCCCTCACGCACTGCTCTACCTGGGCCGACACCCACCAGGAACTAGAAAGACTATCCCAAGTTTTAGTGAATAACGGATACTCCAACTCCGACATCTCCAGCACCATCAACCACCATCTTGAAAAATTGTACACCCAAAGCCCTCCCAACATTGACCCCCCCAATGAAATTAAGATCTTCTACCGCAATTTTATGTCCTCTGAACACAAAAATGACAACAATTTCTTAAAAGAAATAATCTCCAAGCATGTCCAGTGCATTGTCCACCCAACCAACCCGGAAAACAAAATCAAATTAATAATTTATTACAAATCCCCCAAGACCTCCAACCTCGTTCTCCGCAACAAACCAGCTTCCACCAAGATAAAGAGCCCGATGACCGACGATCACGTCATTTACCAACATACCTGTAATTATGAGGACTGTGGACCTCATTCCTATATTGGCATGACGCAGACTCGTCTTTCACATCGGTTAACTCTTCACCTTCAGGCTGGAGCCATCAAAGACCACTATCTCACCCCCAACCACCCCCACCTCACACGCAAAGAGTTAGAGAAACACACCACCATACTCGATAAAGAAAGTGACCCAAGGAGATTACCTATACTCGAAGCATTATATATCCAAGCCTTACATCCTAACATCAACAACCAAACTCTGGACCTTCAGATCCTTCCTTCTGCTAAAAGGCACTATCCTACAGGACCTAACGCCCCCCCTCGCCCCCCAGTGCCCTTGACGCAGCCCCCCGCGCTACCTCCTTCAGCTTCGTCTTCTGCCGGCGCCACACGTACTACGCAACTTAGGCCACGCCCCTCGACACGCAGCCAATCAGCTTTGACCCCACCAACCGACCACCACCTTCCCGCATCCAGTGCGCCTGCATGAAGCGGTTCCCCCTTTTGCCCTCCTAGAATACCCCTCCACCAATAGCAGACTTTTGCCCCCTGATTTTCGCCTCCTCTGATCATCCACCCTCTATATATACCCTTCCTGTTTACCTTTTATATCATTCTATCCTTACTTGATAATGCTGGTTGTCCAGTGAAACGCGTCGTATATCCTGTATCATGTACATTTATGTAACCCTGTACCACCATGAATTTTGCTCATCTCATTCATCTACTTCCTGCCACCCAGCGAAAACTCATCAGAGACCTGGAAACTTTGAATAATAAAATTTCCAACGCAGAAATTGCCATTTCTTTCAACCTCGTATGTATTAAAGAAAAAAAAAAAAAAATATATATATATATATATATATATATATATATATATATACCGGTATATATATATATATACAGGATGTCCAAAAATAGATGTGCCAAACTCCAGGATATGATTATACATATTATTTTAAGTATAAAATGTTCTACAACAAAAAGTATAAATCTCAACCATTTAAGAGGTATAGGAGATTATATATTGTGTCCTTCCCTGCATCGCTGCAATGGACTCTTCCATGTCAAATAGATTCTAACAAGTTCAAAGTGAGGTAATATGTCTATAATAATTTTGCAACTAATGATAAAATCATTGCAGGTATATGGGGGAGTGGTAGGCTCTAGGAAACCTAGGCCAGCCTTATGGGGAAACACATGAGGAAATGTAATTTTCAACAGACATCTCCTTAACGAGAACAATTTTGAATTTTGCTATTAGAACATTGTATGCTTAGAATATATATATATACCGGGTATATATATTATATATATATATATATATATATATATATATATATATATATATATATATATATTTATATTACCTTTGTATAATAAGACATGAGATATTGCACCCCTGGCGACTTCTTAGTTTCTGATACGACGCCTCCAACCCCTATCACAAATAACTGAAACTCCCCCAGCCTGCCATAACACCCCTCCTCCATCCCCTACGCTTCCACACTTCCTCTCTCTCTCTCTCTCTCTCCCTCTCTCCCTCTCTCTCCCCGCCTCCTTCCCTACTGGTCACCTGGTACAATATATGAGTGCCACCATAAATCGGAGGGGCAGCATTCTCTCTTCCTCTTTTAAATCCAGGTTATGCTTAATCAATTTTTCTATCATATCTTCAGTATTTTTATGGCGCAAAACTCAGTGGTGGGAAATTATAAAATGCTTTCCTTTTCTTTATTGAAAAACAAATAATTCCTTCGTGCAGGAGTAATTGTGTTCACATTGATTGGAGAGAGCTCTAACATATACAAATCTAAAGTTTTTGTAATGTACCTCTTAATAATATGTTAATTATGTATGTCATAATTTGTAATTAATGTGAATTACCTTAAACCTAACTTTCTTAGCTCGATATTAGAGGAAATGTTAAAGGAAGTGTTTTTAATTACTATTAGATATGATAGAATGTATATATATATATATATATATATTATTATATATATATATATATATATATATATAGATAGATAGATAGATAGATAGATAGATAGATAGATAGATAGATAGATAGATATACGCAGACAAATACAAAAACAATTATATATCCCATCATGATGGTGCCAACACACACACACATACGATGACGGTCAGGTTAAGAAGGTTGCATGGAGGGTGCATACCTTTCATGTGGGAGGCCCTGGGTTTGATTAACGCTGGTTGAATAGCTCTCATCCACACTCTTCCCCTCGGCGTCCCAACCCGTCTGCAATGGTGGATATAAAAAATGCAGTAGCATATTGTTGTATTTTGTATACTGTCGCACAATGGGCATGCTAGCATCATATCATTATGATAGCACTATCGCGATTACAGTCGTTACAAACAACATTCACATCCTCAGCCGATCCAAAAGTTCATTAAACACTTCATACATTACGCACAATAATAAGTGATTTATAGCTGGAGTCACAGACTGAATAATTCCCTTCCAGGGAGAGTCAGCCTTACACTCCTACATGAATAATTACATAATGTATGTTGTTTGACACTAATTTTCACAGTTCGCGAGATCTCCTTCAGGAAGTATTTCTGAAGAACTTCTTGGAAGTAAAACATAAATGTGATGGGTGTCTGCACTGTATTTGGTATTGTGCTTCAATCACTTCCTGTGTATAATGTATTCATTGCCCTTTGCTTAGTTATTTAGCTAATAACTTCTAATTCCTCAACACCATTCTAAATTATGTTCACTATCTTCAAGCCTCTTTCATTTACGTATTTTTATGTTTGTTGTATAATAACTAGCTTTGTGTACATGTATTAATCTTTCCGTATTTCCTCTTTACAACAAATTAATTTGACATTCGATATCTTGTACAGTATTGCATCATTCTCCTTCTTTAATTACTATGCCATTATTTGTATTTATTCACCGTATACATTATGGTGTATTACCTTGTTTCAGCCTCCCTCCATTGTATTATTTCATTTCCTCTCTCAGCCATTTTACTTTGTCCTTGTATTTTCCCCATCTCATTTACCTTTCAATTGTCCAGATTTTCTCTCACTTCCCCTTCGCTTTCCTTCTTTCCCCATTATACTATTGTTATGTATTACCATACTACATCTGTTTCCCTACCATACTAACATTCTTCCCTTGCTTGTTATGGTTTTTTCACTCTTACCATTTTCTCCCCTTGTCAGTTATAATGTCTTCTCTAAATTCCTGTCAGTTTAGTCATTATTTACCGTGTTTTTCTCACTTTCTCGCCATTGACTCTTTACCTCTCCCCTCTTGCAATAAATTTCCGTTTGCCCTCCCGTCCTCATCTGGTGGGCTCATTACTCTTCATCACACAATCCTTCCTTCCCCCGTCCTCCTCCGGCTCAGCACAGTTTCGTCTTCATTAACCTTTGTCTGTTTTCTATATTAAAGAGGGGGGGAGGGGGGTGAGGGGGGGGGATATATGTTTGTTATGGACCTCCATCGCTCTCACATTTAGCCCCATTAGATTTGACATTTTAAGACATTCGTTCCACATTACTTTGGCGATGTTAAGACCTTTTGTCCTATTTCTTTGTCAATATAGTCTTTTCTTGCCATTTAGGTGTCGATTTTTTTCGTAGCGAGGGATAGCAAGCCTGTAATTTTAGTAAGAATCGGCCTTCGGCCGGTTTGAATTGTTTTATTGAATTTTCATGGAAATCTAGAGAGGAAACTAAATAAATACTTCCCTGTTATCTGTTACAGAGTACAAAGGGTACAAAGGAAATCAAGCAACAGCAGGTCTAGTGACCCCTCTAGTCTGCTTGTCATCCAAAACACTGAGGATCAAGGGTCCAAACAGTGGTTTAGAGTGGGTAAGGGAACATTGGAAAGGGAACTACTGCCCTGGAACTAATATCCGTGACAGGATTAGGAAGTTAGTAGGGTACAGATGAGTTAATAACATAACACAGTTGTAAGTGACCTTTCGTCTATCTATTTATCTATCTATTGCCTGACGCCGTGATCCCCGAAGGGGTGGCCACGAACGATCCGGCCCCATGCACCTATGTCCCCAGTCAGTCGACGCCCCTCCTCCCAACCAGCACCACCTTCATTCATATACTTCCTCACTCCATCCTTCCACCTCTTCTTCGGTGCACCTCTCCCTCTCTGTCCTTCCACCTCGCTCTCGTACTCACTCTTATTCAATCTCTCGCTTTCCATACATTCCATTTGGCCAAACCATCTCAAGTTGTTCCTTTTCACACTTTCCAGCACATCTACCTCTACACCACACCTCCTTCTTACTTCCTCATTCATCTGTCTATCCCTCCATGTAACTCCGCACGCACTTCTCAAGTAACTCATTTCTACCGCTCTCACTCTTGGTCTGAGTTTCTTCCCGAACGTCCATGCTTCGCTTCCGTAAGTTAGTGTCGGGATTACCACTGTCATGCAAGGACTTCTTCACTTCCATACTGACCACTCTATTTCTTGTTACTGCTTTCAACGTTCCTACAACCCTCTTCCCCTGTTGTACCCTCTCCCGCACTTCCTCATCCATAGTCCCATCTTTACTCAACACACTGCCCAGATACTTAAAAGAGCTGACGATCTCCATAGCCTGACCGTTCAACTTCACCTCACACTCTGTGACTTCACCCCTTTCGAAGACCATAACCTTGCTCTTCCCCGCATTTACCTTCAAATTCCGTTTTCGCACACTGTTCCAAACTCATTTACCAAACCCTGCAACTCCCATTCATTATCGCTCATCAGAACTGTATCATCCGCAAACAGCAGTATAGGCAGCTTCCACTCATTTCCCTCCCTTTTCAGCGATACACCAACATCCACTGCTCTTCCTAGTATTTCTTTCATGACTCCATCCATATATACAGTAAACAACCACGGGGACACCACACACCCCTGTTTCAACCCAACACTCAGGTCAAAGAACTCGCTCTGCTCGTTCTCCACACGTACTGCGGCATTTTGCACCCTCATACATGCTCTTCACTGCTTTCAGCAACTTGCCATCTACTCCGTATATTCTAAGTACATTCCACATGCCTTCTCTATCCACTCTGTCATAGGCCTTCTCCAAGTCCATAAAGGCAACATACACCTTTTGTTGCTTCTCCAGATATTTCTCCAGAACACAATTCAGGGTAAAAATCTGATCTACACATCCTCTTCCCTTCCTAAAACCTCCCTGCTCGTTGCCTATCCATTTCTCCGTTCTCACTCTCACTCTCTCAATCACTACCCTACTGTACAGCTTCCCTACTACGCTTAAAAGATCTTTCGTATATCTGGGAAAAAGAGAGTAACGTCTTAGTAATATATATACACAATAATCCTTGATGAATTTGAGGGGGGAATAAAAATAAAGGTATTCATTTACAAATGCAGTCAGTCTCGGGTTTGATGCAAGATATTTGTCTAGGCGAAGTTAAAAAGAATCAACAGTGCTGCAGTCTATAACGTCTCGGGGAAGCCCATTCCACAAGTTGACAACTCGATTGAAGAAGAAATTCTTAGATTCCTGTGAGTTAAAAGATTTACCAATAATTTTGCAACCGTTTCCCCGCGTGTAATTAGATTGGTCGATAGTGAAGTACTTACTACAGTCTACAGTCGATGCCTTTGATGATTTTGAATAGTTGAATTAAGTTGCCTCTTAACACACAAAGAGCGGGTGGTAGTGTATTTTACACTGTGCCGCCCAGCGTTTTTTTTTTACCCTAAATAGGGTTTTTCCGTGCTCTTTTCCATGCATAAACAAGACCCAGAGTATAAAACAAGTATCTATCCCTGAAAGGGCGTAAACAGAGCTTTCCAAAGACACCCAAACCATCCTTGTACGACCACTGGTTCTCTTGCAACGATCGTGCAACACAAGTGCAAAAAACCTAAAATAAGTTAATTTCCGTACATAATTCCCTGTGTAGCGAGTGAGAGGAGGTGGAGGAGGGTGGAATACAGTTCAGTACACCCACGGCGGTCGTGGGGAGCGGTCATAAGGTTACCACGCTCGTCCCACCGCTCAGCTCTCTCTCTCAGCAACATTACGTTCTGAAAATGGCACTCGACATATGTGGTGCACCGCCACATAGTCCAAATGAATTTAACTCGACAGATGTCGTGCGCCGTTGGTTTAGGGTTAATCTGCGCTTGGTTAAAGGAAATAGATTTAATTCTCTAAGACGCTCCTCGTATGGTTTGAACTTTAGGTTAGGTATGATTTTGGTAACTCTACTGTTACGACCGGCACTACGAAATAAACAAGGGCACTTAATATTGGACTAGAAGATAGGCTATATCTGCAACAACGGTACGCTAATTCCAAACCCTCTAACTATTAAGCCGGTGAAAAAAACACTTAAACCCTCCAGAGTTAATCTACTGGATAACGGGGTATCAATTAACTAGGTTTAGTGCACTTCTACAAAGGCTTTCCGGTGATGGCAAAGCCAACTCACAACAGGAGTACTTACGTTACTAAAATGCTCTCAAGTAATAACAATGTTTAAATAAACTATAATAAGATTTAATAAAGGAGTATATGCTTACGTTAACTTTAGTGTGAGTCTGAACTCAACACCAAACTCTTCAATGCTCTATGAAAACACTGGAAATCTAGTCCTACAGCAAACAGATATGGAATCTTCTGAAAACGTCTGATGCTCTAAGATGCTCGTCGAATATAGAACAGAAATAATGCAGGGGCAGGACACCAAAGCGTGTATCTTAAATACACCAACAAGTAGGATACATATATATAAAACAAGGGAGTGCAACAACTCTGTGACAGCACTATTAATAGCCACTCAAAAACAGTACTTCCTTAGCCAACGTAACAGCCAAACTGGGTTGTACACTATGCATCAACCTAGGCTAAAATAAGGTGTGAATAATTCCTAAAGCATACGCAATTAAAGTTAATAAACACAATGCTGTCTTTCTCACTAATAAAGTCTAGCAGTGGCATAAAAGGTACAAGAAACCTAGGCAGAGCGCAAGCATGCTCGTAGCCTACTGTCTCCCCTTGAACAGATTTCCCTTATATGTTACGTTAAGTGACTAGGAGGCTCTCTTGGTAAGTCCAGATCTCAAGTATCTGGTCTTACCCTGGCGCTCCACAAAGGTCAACAAAATGAAGTAGCAAGCATACGAGCAAGAGTAGGCAAAAGCCCTTCGCTTGTATGCTGCTACACTCGCAAAGGAAAAATATGCACAAGGGTTACAGGCTACCTAGCTCCGTCGAAGTCATACAGGCTCTGACTTGCCACATACATAACTCAGACAACGACCAAGGATAGCCTCCACTGTCTAGCATTAAATAGTAGGAAAGAGCAACTCAATAATTAGAAGCACCCCAATACTATGATACCATGTGACTATGACTCTAATAATCCCTAAAGCTAGTGCAAAACATATATGTGAGAACTGGTGCTGGTAATACGACTGGCCGACTATGGAAGTCGTATGCAGAACCAGAAGGGATAAGTAATTGAATAAAGACAGGAAGTATGGAAAAGAAGAAGTTCAGAGAGAGAAACAGTAGTAAAGAGGGCTAGATTGGGGACAGATTGCAAGGGACGTCTAGGACCAAGCACAACATACCAAGCTCTGAAGAGGCACGCGAGAAGGATGCCCGCACCACCTTACTAAGACAGCGGCCTCCAATCACAGACGACTACGTCATGAAGAGCAGGCGTCATATGACGCGTCAGGCCCGCCGGCCAATCACGAGCGGGTGGCCCCGCCTAAGCAAGGAATGTGCACGTACATACACACGCACATACTACCACCTCACTGCTTCTCTTATCTCTCTCTCCTTGCAATTCACTCTACATATTTTATACTCTATCAATGATATAAAATACTTCCAAGTGTCACAGACAAGAATAAAGACCACCACTGATCAGTCTCTGACAACATGAACACTAAGAAAGAAAGAACATCGTTCTACGATTATTATAGCCCATTTCACTGCCCTGGCGAGCGCTAGCGAGTACGAGTACATTCTGGCAAGCTGGCCAGCGTAACACCCCGCCCAAGATGTGGGATGTTTTAACCTCAGGTGAACGCCACATCTGACCAGACAGAATGCCCACCAACCCCGCATCACCCAGCTACTCCCCCAAGTTGTGAAAACAAGGCACAAACACAAACATAAAACACTTCATTATAAAAATAAAATCTACACAACACTTCCCCAAAAATAATAGTATAATAATAATAATATTACGCTCAACGAGCAAGCTTCACCAAGCCTAGCCTACTAAGACCAAAACTCAGAGTGTCTTAGATTCTTGCTGTAACATACTGCACTTGTATACTATAAAAAAGAAAGTTTTTATGTGAGGTTTTTATATTTTTAATAGTGTTTTTGGCGGCTTTACACTACGGGGGCAAGCCTAATTTTTCTCCACTTTCAAACTAACACTGACTGAACGGCGAGGGTTCTCCTTAAAATATACCCTCCCGTGACAAACAATCAGCCAGAACATTATCAGTGCCCTTAACATGCCACACATCCAACTTGTGTTCCGGCAGCAAAACAAAACCTGACACTGATAAACTGCCCAGTCCATCACAAGACTGGCACTTCTCTTCGCTCTCTCCGGCAACGGGGCCTGCCAATAACCTTTCACTATTTCCACCTTAGTGATAAACGAGGCAGCCCCGATGCGGTCTATGGGGTCGTCAACTCTGGGTAATGGATAGGCGTCTGTCAGGGATAATACACCAACACTCTTGCAATCAACACAAACACTGATTTTGCCACTCAACTCAGGTTGCAAAGTCACTGGCAACGACCACTCACGATATCTTTTATCCCTCAGACCCTTCTCCAACATGAAGTCTAGCTCTCCTTTTTACGACAGGCTGTTGAGCAGGATTTATACGGTAGGGAGCCAATTTGAGCTTTGCACTGTCTCCAGCCTCTATGTCTGGTGCCCCCCCGGACACCAGGCCTGGAGAATCAACAACCATGCGGACGTACTGCCACAGCCTAGTAAGCAACTTCTCTTGGCGCTTAGGAACAAGAGGTTGCAACTTATCTCGAAGAACAACATGCTCATTGCCCTCCCACAACCCAGCCAGGACCGCAGTTTCTAAACTATGGCCTCCCGCCTTCTCCACCTCTGTCCCTAAAACAGTCAGGTCATGAGAGGGACAATCTGTACCACCTGTGCAGTCACTCCCACAGTTCATCAGTGCTAATGTTTCCCCGCCGATACCGTACATGCGCACCCCCGCATTCCTTGCGACTACATCTACCTGCGCGGCATCACCGACTTCAGCGCCACGGCCAGATACAGTCGGTCTATGGTAGGGCTGTTGCATTCTACTAGGGCAGCATTGGGAGGCTATGCGACGATCGGGCGTATCAAGTCCATAGTTCCCCTCACCAATCTGCTTAATGGCCTGATACTGACCACCACCCTTAGCAGCCATGGATCGTCCCTGACCTGACAACCATGCCAAAGCCTCGTCGCCCACCTTGAACAACTGAAACAACGAGGCCAACGGTTTACTCACACCCAAGTGCCCTGCCAGCGGAACCTCGTGCACCGCATGAGTTGTGAGGCCTGGGTGCTCGGCACAAACAGTGGGGTATGAACTGAGCAGGGGCTGGATCGCTGCAAGCTGCTGCTCAGGCAGGTGCTCAAGCGCTTCCACAGCCACCTGACTCGTGTTCCCCGCCCACTGCTCCGCCGAGACATGACAATCCCAACTTTTCACCACCTGTGCTTCACTGCCCCCCTCTCCTTCTCCACCTTGGCCGCTGCAGACCAACACAGGGATAGTAGGCTGCTCAGGTGGTTGCCTCACAAACTCCTTTAACAGGTTCACATGACATGCTTCCCCGTCCTCATCGAGTTCAATAGCCCCGTTCCCACAACTCTCAAGACTAGGATCTTCTAGTTGCACCTGGGAACTACTCTGTCGCGGAGTGCCATCACGCCCTACCATGTCACTAGGGGGGACAGGTTCTGGGGCCACTCCGGAACTCAAATTTGGTGCAAATACCGAGTCACCAAGGAGTGTCGCTGGGTCCAAACTCTCAACCCGACCACCAGCCTCGACTTTCTCCTTCCGACCCTTCCTCCGCTGGTCTGAAACCTGTGTTACGCTGGCCAGCTTGCCAGAATGCACTCGTAACTCGCTAGCGCTCGCCAGGGCAGTGAAATGGGCTACAATAATCGTAGAACGATGTTCTTTCTTTTATAGAGTTCATGTTGTCACAGACAGATCAGTGGCGGTCTTTATTCTTGTCTGTGACACTTGGAAGTATTTTATATCATTCATAGAATATAAGATGCATTGTGTGAAGTTAAAGGAGAAAGAGCGAGGTAGGCAGTGAGGTGGTAGTATGTGCGTGTGTATGTACGTTTGCCTCCCTCGCTCGGAGGAATTTCCCACGCTTGTGAGTGGTCGGCGAGCCTGACGCGTCACGTGACGCTTGCTCCTTGTGACGTAGTCGTCTGTGATTGGGTGCCGCTGCGTTTGTTAGTCCTGGGGCGGCTCCTGCCGCGTTTCTCCTGCAGAGCTTGGCACAGCGTGCTTGGTCCTACATGTCCTTTGCAATCTGTCCCCCATATAACCCCCTATACTACTTTCTCTCTTTCTGAACATCTTCGTTTTCATACTTCTCTCTTTATTCAATTACTTATCCCTTCTGGTTCTGCATACGACTTCCACAATCGGCCAGTCATATTACCAGCACCAGCTCTCACATTTATGTTTGCACTAGCGTTAGGGATTATTTGAGTCATAGTCAAATTGTATCATAGTGTTGGGGTGCTTCTAATTATTGAGCTGTTCTTTCCCATTATTTAATGCTAGACAGTGGAAGGTATCTTTGGTCGTTGTCTGAATTATGTATGTGGCAAGTCAGAGCCTGTACAACATCGATGAAGCTAGCTAGCCTGTAACCCTTGTGCATATTTTCCTTTGCGAGTGTAGCAGTATACAGGTGAAGGGCTTTTGCCTACTCTTACCTGTATGATTGCTACCTCATTTTGTTGACCTTTGTGGAGCGCCAGGGCAAGACCAGATACTAGAGATCTGGACTTACCAAGAGAGCCTCCAAGTCACTTAACATAACATAAGGGAAATCTGTTCAAGGGGAGACAGTAGGCTACGAGCATGCTTGCGCTCTGCCTAGTTTCCTATTACCTTTTATGCCACTGCTAGACTTTATTAGTGAGGAAGACAGCATTGTGTTTATTAATTTTCATTGTGTATGCTTTAGGAATTATTCAAGCCTTATTTTAGCCTTGGTTGATGCATAGTGCACAACCCAGTTTGGCTGTTACGTTGGCTAAGGAAGTACTGTTTCTGAGTGGTTATTATTAGTGCTGTCACAGAGATGTTGCACTCCCTTGTTGTATATATGTATCCTACTTATTGGTGTATTTAAGATACACGCTTTGGTGTCCTGCCCCTGCATTTATTTCTGTTCTATATTAACGAGCATCTTAGAGCATCAGACCTTTTCAGAAGATTCCTTATCTGATTGCTGTAGGACTAGACTTCCAGTGTTTTCATAGAGCATTGTAGAGTTAGTGTTGAGTACAGACTCACACTAAAGTTAACGTAAGCATATCTTCCTTTATTAAATCTTATATAGTTTATTCAAGCATTGTTATTACTTGAGAGCATTTTCGTAACGTAAGTACTCCTGTTGTGAGTTGGCTTTACCGTCACCGGAAAGCCTTTGTAGAAGTGCACTAAAACCTAGTTAATTGATACCCCGTTATCCAGTAGATTAACTCTGAAGGGTTTTAAGTGTTTATGTTCACCGGCGTAATAGTTCGAGGGTTTTGAAATTAGCGTACCGTTGTTGCAGATATAGCCTATCATCTAGTCCATCATTAAGTGCCCTTGTTTATTTCGTAGTGCCGGTCGTAACAAATGGCGACCTTGCCTAGTATTTTATCTTAGTCGTCATAACAAATGGCGACCTTAGACCAGAATATAGGGAACTGAATATTGCAGTTTTTTTTTGGAGAAATCTTATTGTCATTTGGGGTTGAATTTATTTTTCGCATTGTTGGCAGCAGACATTGTTTTGAGGATATATAGAACTTGTTGGAGTTATTGGTGACCTAGTATTGCACTCAAGAACATCTTCAAATATTTTTTGGTGAATAAAGCTACGCGAAAGTTTGGTTACTTTTGTCTTGACCGAGATTTTTTGTTGTTGACTCCATCATGTCATTGGACGGGTCTGAGCATAGTGTGGGCACAGTGCGAGAGGCAGGCGAGGAGGTGGAGAAGGTGGAGTTGTTAAGCGGCGTTCGGGTGGTGATCAATGAGGAGGATGCTCGAATATTTTTGGAGGAGCCTGTGTCAGCGGATCGTGTGTCGGGGCTAGACCGGTACGGACTGCAGTGTGTGGCCACGGTCTTAGGGTTTCCCGGTACTAGCGGTTTGTCGAGAAGTGAGCTGGTTGCCTGTGTGCTGGGGGGGGTGCATGGGGGTTCGGGTGGAGCGGGAGCTGGGGCACCTTTGGCCCAGCCCCCATTCCACTCAACTCCTACCGTTAAGCCCCCTCGGGTTCCGGAGCCGAGTATGTTCCCGCAGGCCGATGACCGCTGGCGGTTGGGTATGCCTCTAGGTGATTCACGGGGTGGGTCCCCGATAGTAGTACCCCCTCCTTAAGGTTGGTCTGCCGAGATGTTGTTTCAGCTCGAGCTTGCCAAACTTCAGCAATGGAAGTATGAGGCTGAGCTCAAGCTGAGAGAGACTGAACTCAGACAGCAGCAGCAACAGCGAGAGGCTGAGCTTAAGTTTGAGTCTGAAAGGTATTGTGCCGATGTTGACCTAGAGAAAACTCATGTAGAGGTGACGAAGAACCGGGTCGCCCAGGGGGGTCGAGCCCATGACCAGTCCCTGTCGCATCTACTTAAGTTGGTTCCAGTGTTTGATGAGTTAGAAGTTAAAGAATTTTTTCTCCGGTTCAAAAAAAAGTGCCAGGAGCACCAATGGCCCGAGGAGAAGTGGGCAGCCCTTGTTTCTTCACGATTGACGGGGAAAGCACTCAAGGCGTACGATGCTTTGCCCCTAGATTCCTGTGTGAATTACGAGTTGTTGAAAGAGGCTGTCCTGAGGGCGTATGAGCTACAGCCAGAGACCTATAGGCTGAAGTTTATGGCGGTTCCAAAAAGAAAGGAGAGTACTTTCCAGGAACACGCTAGAGAGCTGTCAGATGCATTTGAAAATTGGTTAAGGTCGGAAAATTAGCTCAGCGTCAGAAAGCAAAGAGTAGTCATAAACGGTAAGGCATCTAAATGGACCAATGTAAGTAGCGGGGTACCCCAGGGATCGGTACTAGGACCAATTCTCTTTCTAATTTACATCAACGACATAGATGAGGGTCTCACCTGTACAATCTCAAAATTTGCTGACGATACCAAAAATTGCAAATAGCGTACTCTCAAAAGATCAAGTTGACGATATGCAACACAATCTAGATAAATTGTCACATTGGGCCCAAATTTGGCAAATGAGTTTCAATGCGGATAAATGTAAAGTACTACATATCGGATACCTAAATGAGAAAGCAAACTATTCGATGAATGGCACTCAGCTTAAGAATGTAAACAGAGAAACCGATCTGGGAGTAACAATATCGAGTAACCTAAAACCGAGTCAACAATGTTCAGAAGTTGTTAAGAAGGCAAACAAAATAATTGGCTTTATAGGCAGATCATTTGAGCATAAATCCAAAGACGTTATCCTAACCCTTTACAATTCCTTAGTCCGCCCTCTTCTGGAATACTGCGTTCAATGCTGGTGCCCTTATTACCAAAAAGACATAAACAAGCTAGAACGAGTTCAACGTAGAGTGATACCTAGCCTAAAGAACAAACCATACGAAGAGCGTCTTAGAGAATTAAATCTATTTCCTTTAACCCAGCGCAGATTAAGAGGTGACTTAATTCAAGTGTTCAAAATCATCAAAGGCATCGACAATATGAACTGTAGTAAGTACTTCACTATCGACCAATCTAATTACACACGGGAAACGGTTGCAAAATTATTGGTAAATCTTTTAACTCACACGAATCTAAGAATTTCTTCTTCAATCGAGTTGTCAACTTGTGGAATGGGCTTCCCCGAGACGTTATAGACTGCAGCACCGTTGATTCATTTAAATTTTGCCTAGACAAATATCTCGCATCAAACCCGCGACTGACTGCGTTTGTAAATGAATAACTTTATTTTATCCTCCCCTCAGTTACTAACCCATATGTCCCCTACTAAATTCCTAGTCCTGCCACGGTCATTAGTTCCAGGGCAGTAGTTCCCTTTCCAATGTTCCCTTACCCACTCTAAACCACTGTTTGGACACTTGATCCTCAGTGTTTTGGAGGACAAGCAGCCTAGAAGGGTCACTAGACCTGTTGTTGCTTGATTTCCTTTGTACTCCTTTGTACTACTTTTGATTCAGTAAAACAACTAGTGTTGCTCGAACAATTTTTTAAATGTACTGGCAGTGACTTGACTCTTAACCTTAAAGAAAAGACCAAAAACTCTGCAGAAGGCGGCTGAGCTGGCTGACCTTAGGGTGTCATTGATTCGTGGGTGCGGGTCTGCACAGAGAGCTGAGGCAGGTAACCAGGGGTGTACCACTCCACCCCCCCCCCCCCGAATTAATGACACAAATTATCCATTTAAGCGTACTGTTGCCAATTATGAACCCAAGTCGAAACCCTTCCCGTTTAAGAAAGGCCAGGGCCCTTCCTCACCTCAGAGGAAGTTCGAGAGTGAGGTGGAATGTTTCAAGTGTCATGAAAAAGGGCATATTGCGCGCTCATGTCCGAGCACACCGCCTACAGCAGTGGTGTCATTAGTGAGCAACATCGGTGTGTCTTTGAGGTCTTCCGCGTTTGCCCGGGGTAATACGTCGGTTGCAGAGTCACAGTCAGTACAGAAGCAGCAGGAGGGCTCGTTACCCGTCCGTGATGCATTTTGTGGGCATAGGGGGCACGGCACTGTGAGGTGGGCTGGTGTGAAGCATAGGCTTGAGTTGTTGCGTGATACGGGCGCTTCCCAGACACTTGTTAAGAATTTCACTGGCAAGCCTGTTAACGTGGCTCGGGTTGTGGTGGTTCAAGGCATCAATGCTCCGCGGTCTTACCCGCTGGTCAGAATGGAGCTTGAGGTGGACGGTGTGACACTGGAGTTGGATGTGGGTGTGGTGGAGAAGTTGCCAGTTGAGGGGGTCGACCTCCTTCTCGGTAATGACTTTGCGGTGCCCACTTCCGAGGTTCCACCCTTAGTCATTGCCGAGAGGGCAGCCGACATGAGTAGGGAGGAGCAAGAGGGGCTCGAGAGATCTCAGTCCGCTCAGGTGTCACAGCCTAGTACCCAAGTTTATGACCAGCGGAGGAAGGGTCGGAAGGAGAAAGTCGAGGCTGGTGGTCGGGTTTATTTTTTTTATTTTATTTTTTTTTCTATGTGATTGAGGGAGGCAAAAGGCATAACTGCCTATAGCGAGTGCCTCCCCCATAGTTGAAAGAGTGACAGGGCCAAAATCAAGGGACGTTCGAGCCAAAATGCCTGGACACACAGAGTTTGAAACAATTTAAGTCATAGGAAGAGGGAAAGACTGATTCTGGGAGAGAGTTCCAGAGCTCAGATGTTGAGTAGAAGAAAGTTTGAGAGTAACGTTTCACTCTTGGGTTGGAGAGTTGCACAGAGTAGGGGTGGGATTGAGTTGCAAGACGGGTACCACGTGCCCTACGTAAAGGAGGTGGTATGCACTGGGATAGCTCTGAGGAACACTGATTATTATAGCGATAGAATAGCGAGAGAGATGCAACATTGCGGCGGTGAGAGAGAGATTGCAGAGAGTTGGTGAGTGGACGGGAGTTAATGATACGAAAGGCCTTCCTTTCAATTTTGTCTAGGAGAGCGGTGTGAGAGGAACCTCCCCACACATGTGAACAATACTCAATACAAGGGCGCACTATGCCCCTGTACAGAGCAAGAAGCTGTGCAGGGGAAAAGAACCCCCTAAGGCGGTTGAGCACATCCAGCTTCTGGGAGGCTGCCTTAGCAAGACTGGTAATATGGTCCTTCCAAATGAGAGTAGAAGAAAAAGAGACACCAAGAATATTGAGAGAAGATGAAGGGTTGATTTTTGTATAGTTGAAGAATAAGGGATAGTCCGCTGGGAGATCCTGACGGGTAGATAGATGGAGAAATTGGGTTTTGGAAGCATTAAAGTTAACAAGGTTTTCTTTGCCCCAATTGGAAATAGTATTTAGATCAGAATTTAAGAGTTCTATGGCTTCATTACGTTTGTCGTTGAGGGATTACTGGCTGGGGCGTTCTGAAAAACTAATGGAGTAGTGTAAGGTTGAGTCGTCTGCGTATGAATGGATGGGAATTAAGGTACAGTTAAGGAGATAATTTATAAAAATTAGAAAGAGAATAGGAGATAGGACAGAGCCCTGAGGAACACCGGAGTTTATAGGGTGAGGAAGTGAACAATGGCCGTCCACAACCACAGCTATGGAACGGCCGGAAAGGAGATTAGAGACAAAGGCACAGATGGAGGGATAGAAACCGAAGGAGGGTAGTTTAGAAATTAAAGATTTATGCCAGACTCTATCGAAGGCTTTCGATATGTCTAGTGCAATAGAAAAAGCCTTGAGAAAGGGTTGAGAGTTTGGACTCAGCGACACTCCTTGGTGACTCGGTACTTGACCCAAAGGTGAGCTCCGCAGTGGCCCCAGAACCTGTCCCCCCTAGTGACATGGTAGGGCGTGATGGCACTCTGCGACAGAGTAGTTCCCAGGCGGAGGAGAGTTGTGGGAACGGGGCTATTGAACTCGAGGACGGGGAAGCATGTCATGTGAACCTGTTAAAGGAGTTTGTGAGGCAACCACCTGAGCAGCCTACTGTCCCTATGTTGGTCTGCAGCGGCCAAGGTGGAGAAGGAGAGGGGGGCAGTGGGGCACAGGTGGAGGAGAGTTGGGATTGTCATGTCTCGGCGGAGCAGTGGGCGGGGGACACGAGTCAGGTGGCTGTGGAAGCGCTAGAGCACCTGCCTGAGAAGCAGTGTGCAGCGCTCCAGCACCGGCTCGGTTCATACCCCACTGGTTGTGCCGAGCACCCAGGCTTCACAACTCATGCGGTGCACGATGTTCCGCTGACAGGTCACTTGAGTGTGAGTAGACCGTTGGCCACGTTGTTTCGGTGGTTCAAGGTGGGCGACGAGGCTTTGGTATGGTTGTCAGGTCAGGGTCGACCCATGGCTGCTAAGGGTGGTGGTCAGAATCAGGACATTGAGCAGATTGGTGAGGTTGGCTGTGGAGTGGATGCGCCCGGTCGTCGCATAGCCTCCCAATGCTGCTCTAGTAATATGCAACACCCTACCATAGACCGGCTGTATCTGGCCATGTCGCTGAAGGCGGTGATGCTGCGCAGGCAGATGTAGTCGCAAGGAATGTGGGGGTGCGCATGTACGGTACCGGCGTGGAAGCCTTAGCCATTATGAACTATGGGAGTGACTGCACAGGTGGTACTGATTGTCCCTCTCATGACCTGGCTGTTCTAAGGACGAAGGTGGAGAAGGAGGGAGACTATAGTTTAGAAGCTGCGGTCTCGGCTGGGTTGTGGGAGGGCACTAGGCATGTTGTTCTTCGAGATAAGTTGTTTACTAGGCAGAGGCAGTGCGTCCGCATGTTTGTTGCTTCTCCAGGCCTGATGTACGGGGTAGAATCCGACATGGAGGCTGGAGACAGTGCAAGGTTCAAGTTAACTCCCTACCGTATAAATCATGCTCAACAGCCTGTCGTTAAAGCAGAGCTAGACTACATGTGGAAAAAGGGTCTGAGGGATAAGGGATATCGTGAGTGGTCGTTGCCAGTAACTTTGCAACCTGTGTTAAGTGGCAAGATCTGTGTGTATGTTGATTGCAAGAGTGTGGGTGCATTATCCCTGACAGACGCCTATCCATTACCCAGAGTTGACGACACCATAGACCGCATCGGGGCTGCCTCGCTCATCACGAAGGTCGAACTAGTGAAAGGGTATTGGCAGGCCCCGTTGCCGGAGAGAGCGAAGAGAAGTGCCAGTCTTGTGATGAACTGGGCAGGTTATCAGTGTCAGGTGTTGTTTTGCTGCCGGAACACAAGTTGGATGTGTGGCATGTTAAGGGCACTGATAATGTTCTGGCTGATTGTTTGTCACGGGAGGGTATGTGTTAAGGAGGACCCTCGCCGTTCAGTCAGTGTGCGTTTGAGAGTGGTGAAAAATTAGGCTTGCCCCTGTAGTGCAACGCCGCCAAAAACACTATTAACAAATTATAAAAACCTCACATAAAAACTCTTTCTTTTTGATAGTATATAAGTGCAGTATATCACAGCAAGTATCTAAGACACTCTGAGTTGTTGTCTTAGTAGGCTAGGCTTGGTGAAGCTTGCTCGTTGAGCATGATATAATTATTATGATGCTATTATTTTGGGGAAGTGTTGTGCAGATTTGTTTTTATAATGCAGTGCTTTATGTTTGTGATCGTGCCTTTTTTTCACTACATGGGAGAGTAGCTGGGTGATGTGGGGTTGGTGAGCATTCTGTCTGGTCAGATGTGGAGTTCACCTGAGGCTGAAACCTCCCACATCTTGGGCGGGGTGTTACGCTGGCCAGCATGCCAGAATGCACTCGTAACTCGCTAGCGCTCGCCATGGCAGTGAAATGGGCTACAATAATCGTAGAATGATGTTCTTTCTTTTATAGAGTTCATGTTGTCACAGACAGATCAGTGGTGGTCTTTATTCTTGTCTGTGACACTTGGAAGTATTTTATATCATTCATAGAATATAAGATGCATTGTGTGAAGTTAAAGGAGAAAGAGCGAGGTAGGCAGTGAGGTGGTAGTATGTGCGTGTGTATGTACGTTTGCCTCCCTCGCTCGGAGGAGTTTCCCACGCTTGTGAGTGGTCGGCGGGCCTGATGCGTCACGTGACGCTTGCTCCTCGTGACGTAGTCATCTGTGATTGGGTTCCGCTGCCTTTGTTAGTCCTGGGGGGGCTCCTGCTGCATTTCTCCTGCAGAGCTTGGCACAGCGTGCTTTTTCCTACATGTCCTTTGCAATCTGTCCCCCATATAACCCCCTATACTACTTTCTCTCTCTCTGAACTTCTTCGTTTTGATACTTCTCTCTTTATTCAATTACTTATCCCTTCTGGTTCTGAATACGACTTCCATAGTTGGCCAGTCGTATTACCAGCACCAGCTCTCACATTTATGTTTGCACTAGCGTTAGGGATTATTAGAGTCATAGTCAAATTGTATCATAGTGTTGGGGTGCTTCGAATTATTGAGCTGTTCTTTCCCATTATTTAATGCTAGACAGTGGAAGGTATCTTTGGTCGTTGTCTGAGTTATGCATGTGGCAAGTCAGAGCCTGTACAACATCGACGAAGCTAGCTAGCCTGTAACCCTTGTGCATAATTTCCTTTGTGAGTGTAGCAGTATACAGGTGAAGGGCTTTTGCCTACTATTACCTGTATGATTGCTACCTCATTGTGTTGACCTTTGTGGAGCGCCAGGGCAAGACCAGATACTAGAGATCTGGACTTCCCAAGAGAGCCTCCAAGTCACTTAACGTAACATAAGGGAAATCTGTTCAAGGGGAGACAGTAGGCTACGAGCATGCTTGCGCTCTGCCTAGTTTCCTAGTACCTTTTATGCCACTGCTAGACTTTATTAGTGAGGAAGACAGCATTGTGTTTATTAACTTTCATTGTGTATGCTTTAGGAATTATTCACGCCTTATTTTAGCCTTGGTTGATGCATAGTGCACAACCCAGTTTGGCTGTTACGTTGGCTAAGGAAGTACTGTTTCTGAGTGGTTATTATTAGTGCTGTCACAGAGTTGTTGCACTCCCTTGTTGTATATATGTATCCTACTTATTGGTGTATTTAAGATACACGCTTTGGTGTCCTGCCCCTGGATTTATTTCTGTTCTATATTAACGAGTATCGTAGAGCATCAGACCTTTTCAGAAGATTCCTTATCTGATTGCTGTAGGACTAGACTTCCAGTGTTTTCATAGAGCATTGTAGAGTTAGTGTTGAGTACAGACTCACACTAAAGTTAACATAAGCATATCTTCCTTTATTAAATCTTATATAGTTTATTCAAGCATTGTTATTACTTAAGAGCATTTTCGTAACATAAGTACTCCTGTTGTGAGTTGGCTTTACCGTCACCGGAAAGCCTTTGTAAAAGTGCACTAAAACCTAGTTAATTGATACCCCGTTATCCAGTAGATTAACTCTGAAGTGTTTTAAGTGTTTTTGTTCACCGGCGTAATAGTTTGAGGGTTTTGGAATTAGCGTACCGTTGTTGCAGATATAGCCTATCATCTAGTCCATCATTAAGTGCCCTTGTTTATTTCGTAGTGCCGGTCGTAACAATTTAATGGCGACCTTGCCTAGTATTTTATCTTAGTCGTCATAACAAATGGCAACCTTAGACCAGAATATAGTGAACTGAATATTGCATTTTTTTTTTGGAGAAATCTTATTGCCATTTGGGGTTGAATTTATTTCTCGCATTGTTGGCAGCAGACATTGTTTTGAGGATATATAGAACTTGTTGGAGTTATTGGTGACCTAGGATTGCACTCAAGAACATCTTCAAATATTTTTTGGTGAATAAAGCTACGCGAAAGTTTGGTTACTTTTGTCTTGACTGAGATTTTTGTTTTTTTACTTCATCATGTCATTGCACGGGTCTGAGCATAGTGAGGGCACAGTGCGAGAGGCAGGCGAGGAGGTGTAGAAGGTGGAGTTGTTAAGCGGCGTTCGGGTGGTGAACAATGAGGAGGATGCTCGGATATTTTTGGAGGAGCCTGTGTCAGCGGATCGTGTGTCGGGGCTAGACCGGTATGGACTGCAGTGTGTGGCCACGGTCTTAGGGTTTCCCGGTACTAGCGGTTTGCCGAGAAGTGAGCTGGTTGCCTGTGTGCTGGGTGGGGTGCATGGGGGTTCGGGTGGAGCCGGAGCTGGGGCACCTTCGGCCCAGCCCCCATTCCACTCGACTCTTACCGTGGCACCCCCTCGGGTTCCGGAGCAGAGTACGTTCCCGCAGGCCGATGCCCGCTGGCGGTTGGGTATGCCTCTAGGTGATTCACGGGGTGGGTCCCCGATAGTAGTACCCCCTCCTCAAGGTTTGTCTGCCGAGATGTTGTTTCAGCTCGAGCTTGCCAAACTTGAGCAACGGAAGTATGAGGCTGAGCTCAAGCTAAGAGAGACTGAGCTCAAACAGCAGCAGCAGCAGCGAGAGGCTGAGCTTAAGTTTGAGTCTGAAAGGTATTGTGCCGATGTTGACCTAGAGAAAACTCATGTAGAGGTGACGAGGAATTAGTTAATTGATATCCCGTTATCCAGTAGATTAACTCTGAAGGGTTTTAAGTGTTTTTGTTCACCGGCATAATAGTTCGAGGGTTTTGAAATTAGCGTACCGTTGTTGCAGATATAGCCTATCATCTAGTCCATCATTAAGTGCCCTTGTTTATTTCGTAGTGCCGGTCGTAACACCTGGGTACTAGGCTGTGACACCTGAGCGGACTGAGATCTCTCGAGCCCCTCTTGCCCCTCCCTACTCGTGTCGGCCGCCCTCTCGGTAACGACTTAGGGTGGAACCTCGGAAGTAGGCACCACAAAGTCGTTACCGAGAAGGAAGTCAACCCCTCAACTGGCAATTTCTCCACAACACCCACATCCATCTCCTGTGTCACACCGTCCACCTCAAGCTCCACTCTGACCAGCGGGTAAGACCGCGTAGCATTGATACCTTGAACCACCACAACCCAATAGGCTTGCCAGTGAAGTTCTTAATAAGTGTCTGGGAAGCGCCCGTATCACGCAGCAACTCAAGCCTATGCTCCACACCAACCCACCTCACAGTGCCATGCCCCCTATGACCACAAAAAGCATCTCGGACGGGTGACGAGCCCTCCTGCTGCTTCTGCACCGACTGTGACTTCGCAACCTACATATTACCCCGGGCAAACGCGGAAGACCTCAAAGACACACCGATGTTGCTCACTAGTGACACCACTGCTGTAGGCGGTGTGCTCGGACATGAGCGCGCAGTATGCCCCTTCTCATGACACTTGAAACACTCCACTTCGCTCTTGGACTTCCTCTGAGGTGAGGAAGGGCCCTGGCCTTTCTTTAACGGGAAGGGTTTCGACTTGGGATCAAATTGGTACCAGTACTCTTAAATGGGTAATTAGTTGTGTCCTTAATTCGGGGGGGTGGAGTGGTACGCCCCTGGTTACCTGCCTCAGCTCTCTGTGCAGACCCGCACCCACGAATCAATGACACCCTGAGGTCAGCCAGCTTAGCCGCCTCCTGCAGAGTTTTAGGTTGCTTTTCTTTCAGGTTAAGAGTCAAGTCACTGCCAGTACATTTGAAAAATTGTTCTAACAACACTAATTGCTTCACTGCATCAAAAGTAGTTGCCTTCTCCGACCTCAACCAATTTTCAAACGCATCTGACAGCTCTCTAGCGTGTTCCTGGAAAGTACTCTCCTTTGACTTAGGAACAGCCCTAAACTTCAGCCTATAGGTCTCTGGCTGCAATTCATACACCCTCAGGACAGCCTCTTTCAACTCCTCATATTCAACACAAGACTCTAGGGGTAAAACATCGTACGCCTTGAGTGCTTTCCCCGTCAATCGTGAAGAGACAAGGGCTGCCCACTTCTCCTCGAGCCATTGGTGCTCCCGGCACTTTTTCTCAAAACGGAGAAAGAATTCTGTAACTCCTAACTCATCAAACACTGGAACCAACTTTAGTAGATGCGACGGACTGGTCATGGGGTCGACCCCCCCTGGACGACCCGGTTCCTCGTCACCTCTACACGAGTTTTCTTTAGGTCAATATCGGCACAATACCTTGTAGACTCAGCCTAATATTTATACTTGAGCTCAGACTCATGCTTCTGCTGCTGCTGCCTGAGCTCAGCCTCTCGCTGCCGCTGCTCGAGCTCAGCCTCATGCCTCCGCTGCTCGAGCTCAGCCTGCTGCTTAAGTTTGGCGAGCTCGAGCTGAAGCAACATCTCGGGAGACAAACTTTGAAGAGGGGGTGCTACTATTGGGGACCCACCCCGTGAGTCACCTAGAGGCATACCCAACCGCCTGCGGACATCGGCCTGCGGGAACGTACTCGGCTCCGGAACCCGAGGGGGGGCCATGATAGGAGTTGAGTGGAATGGGGGCTGGGACGAAGATGCCCCAGCTCCCGCTCCACCCGAACCCCCATGCACCCAACCCAGCACACAGGTAAACAGCTCACTTCTTGACAAACCGCTAGTACCAGAAAACCCTAAGACCGTGGCTACACACTGCAGTCCGTACCGGTCCAGTCCCGACACCCGGTCCGCCGACACAGGCTCCTCCAAAAAAATCTGAGCATCCTCCTCATTGTTCACCACCCGAACGCCATTAAACAACTCCACCTTCTCCACCTCCTCGCCTGTCTCTCGCACTGTGCCCTCACTATGCTCAGACCCATCCAGTGACATGATGGAGTCAACAACAAAAATTCTCAAGTCAAGACAAAAGTAGCCAAACTCTCGCGTAGCTTTATTCACTAAAAATATTCGAAGGTTTAGGGGAGGTGTGGTGGAGTGGTCTTGCCACTGACCTGGTAATCCAAAGGTCCCGGGTTCAAATCCCGATGTATCAATGGGAAGATATTATTGGGATGGAATTTGTGCTGTACCTAGTATCAGTGCATTACCACAAGCCCACCGACACGTCAATAAAAATACCCTCATTGTTCCCTGATTAAATAGCACTTTATGAATATTCCCATATTCAAAATATGCTACAGGGGTGCAATGCCTGGTGAGTTATCTGCTCAACAGGTGGCGTTGTGTGTGTGTAAGTGTGAGAGTCCGAGTGTAGGGGGTTAGACCGTGAAGCACGGGAACGAGGTGGCTTCAGAGATGGGGTCGTTTCGGGCCATGAGTGAGCACCGTGCCTCATGTGAAGGCAAGATGGCAGGTGCTCGTTGTACTCTACGTGCTTCACATGTCTCACTCCCTAGACTGGAACAAGACCTCACGGGCTTCACTGTTCATTGTAAAGCGGTGAATGTTAAGGCTCTCAGCCTATGCCCGAGAGGAAGTAAGTTGGAATATAGAAAAAAATAAAAAATAAAAAAATAAAATAAAAAAAGAAAATGCAATACTAGGTCACCAATAAACTCCAACAAGTTCCATATATCCTCAAAACAATGTACACTGCCAACACTGCGAGAAATAAATTCAACCCCAAATGGCAATAAGATTTCTCAAAAAAAAAAATGCAGAATTCAGTTCACCATATACTGGACTAAGGTCGCCATTTGTTATGACCGGCACTACGAAATAAACAAGGGCACTTAATATTGGACTAGAAGATAGGCTATATCTGCAACAACGGTACGCTAATTCCAAACCCTCGAACTATTAAACCGGAGAACAAAACACTTAAACCCTCCGGAGTTAATCTACTGGATAACGGGGTATCAATTAACTAGGTTTAGTGCACTTCTACAAAGGCTTTCCGGTGACGGCATAGCCAACTCACAACAGGAGTACTTACGTTACTAAAATGCTCTCAAGTAATAACAATGCTTAAATAAACTATAACAAGATTTAATAAAGGAGTATATGCTTACGTTAACTTTAGTGTGAGTCTGAACTCAACACTAAACTCTTCAATGCTCTATGAAAACACTGGAAGTCTAGTCCTACAGCAAACAGATAAGGAATCTTCTGAAAACGTCTGATGCTCTAAGATGCTCGTCGAATATAGAACAGAAATAATGCAGGGGCAGGACACCAAAGCGTGTATCTTAAAGACACCAACAAGTAGGATACATATATATAAAACAAGGGAGTGCAACAACTCTGTGACAGCACTAATAATTGCCACTCAAAAACGGTACTTCCTTAGCCAACGTAACAGCCAAACTGGGTTGTGCACTATGCATCAACCTAGGCTAAAATAAGGCGTGAATAATTCCTAAAGCATACGCAATTAAAGTTAATAAACACAATGCTGTCTTTCTCACTAATAAAATCTAGCAGTGGCATAAAAGGTACAAGGAACCTAGGCAGAGCGCAAGCATGCTCGTAGCCTACTGTCTCCCCTTGAACAGATTTCCCTTATGTTACGTTAAGTGACTAGGAGGCTCTCTTGGTAAGTCCAGATCTCAAGCATCTGGTCATACCCTGGCACTCCACAAAGGTCAACAAAATGAAGTAGCAAGCATACGAGCAAGAGTAGGCAAAAGCCCTTCGCTTGTATGCTGCTACACTCGCAAAGGAAAAATATGCACAAGGGTTACAGGCTACCTAGCTCCGTCGAAGTCGTACAGGCTCTGACTTGCCACATACATAACTCAGACAATGACCAAGGATACCCTCCACTGTCTAGCATTAAATAGTAGGAAACAACAACTCAATAATTAGAAGCACCCCAATACTATGATACCATGTGACTATGACTAATAATCCCTAAAGCTAGTGCAAAATATATATGTGAGAACTGGTGCTGGTAATACGACTGGCCAACTATGGAAGTCGTATGCAGAACCAGAAGGGATAAGTAATTGAATAAAGACAGGAAGTATGGAAAAGAAGAAGTTCAGAGAGAGAAACAGTAGTAAAGAGGGTTAGATTGGGGACAGATTGCAAGGGACGTCTAGGACCAAGCACAACATACCAAGCTCAGAAGAGGCACGCGAGAAGGATGCCCGCACCACCTTACTAAGACAGCGGCCTCCAATCACAGACGACTACGTCATGAAGAGCATATGACGCGTCAGGCCCGCCACCCAATCACGAGCGGGTGGCCCCGCCTAAGCGAGGAATGCGCACGTACATACACATGCACATACTACCACCTCGCTGCTTCTCTTATCTCTCTCTCCTTGCAATTCACTCTACATATTTTATACTCTATCAATGATATAAAATACTTTCAAGTGTCACAGACAAGAATAAAGACCACCACTGATCAGTCTGTGACAACATGAACACTAAGGAAGAAAGAACATCGTTCTACGATTATTATAGCCCATTTACTGCCCTGGCGAGCGCTAGCGAGTACGAGTACATTCTGGCAAGCTGGCCAGCGTAACACTACGTTGAACTCGTTCAAGCTTGTCTATATACTTTTGGTAATAATGGCTCCAGGATTGAACGCAGTATTCCAAAAGAGGGAGGACTAAGGAATTGTAAAGTGTTAAGATAACTACTTTGGATTTATGCTCAAATTACCTGCCTATAAAGCCAATTACTTTGTTTGCGTTATTAACATTTTCTGTACATTGTTAGCTGGCTTTTAGGTTACTCGATATTGTTACTCCCAGATCGGTTTCTCTGTCTACACTCTTAAGCTGAGTTCCATTCATCGAATAGTTTGCTTTCTTATTTTGGTATCAGATATGTAGTACTTTACATTTATCCGCATTGAAACTAACTTGCCAAATTTGGGCCCAACATGACAATTTATCTAGATTATGTTGCATATTGTTAACTGGTTGTTTTGAGAGTACGCTATTTGCAATTTTTGTATTGGCAGCAAACTTTATGATTGTACAGATGAGACCCTCATCTGTGTCTTTGATGTAAATTAGAAAAAAAATTGGTCCTAGTACCGATCCCTCGGGTACCCCGCTACTTACATTGGTCAATTTAGATGCCTTACCGTTTATGACTACTCTTTGCTTTCTGTTGCTGAGCCAATTTTCTATCCATTTCAACACACCGTCTTGTATTCCATGCACTTTTAGTTTTAGCAGTAAACATTTGTGGGGAACTTTGTCAAAGGCCTTTTGAAAATCAAGGTATATAATATCTACAGCTATACTCTCGTCATAGAGATTGAGGATATCGTGGAAGAGATCTATGAGGTTTGTTAAGCAGGAACGTTTGTTATGAAAGCCGTGTTGAGTATCTTTAAGTATGTTATTTTCCTCTTAGTAATTTACGAGTTTGTCTCTTATTAGTGTTTCTAGCATTTTACATAAAACTGAGGTTAAGCTAATTGGACGATAGTTACTGGGTAGGGATTTGCCCCCTTTTTTTAATATCGGTGTTACGTTGGCTGGCTTCCACTGATCAGGCTTAGTTCCAGACTGCAAGAATGTATTGAATAGCAATGTCAGTGGTTTGGAGAGCTCATCCTTAGCTTCCTTTAGAACTTTAGGTGAGATTGTATCAGGTCCAAGTGATATATTTACTTTGAGTTTATCTGAATATTTCAATACTTCTCTCTCTCTGTAATGGTGATATTGCTTAGAACATCAGAATTATCAATCTGAATCGGCGATGCTGTAGGGATATCACTGAGGTCTTTTGTTGTAAAACTGATGCAAAGAAGGTATTGAGGGCATTACTTATTTGTACTTCGTCTTGGAAGTATTCTCCATTTTCATTGACTAACGGTTCATGAGTAGAGGGAGGGAGGGAGGGACATACGTAAATTCTACATACCTCAGGTTTATAGAATCTACGCACCTGACTTTATGCGCAAATTAATTCAGTTTGGCACAAAATCTGGTCTGCGAGATGGTACAATGGTTCTTGCCACATGTATAGATGCTATAGCTAGCATGTTTAGACTAGGTAATAAGTCTACAAATCTATGTGGTATAACTTTGAGCCCGGCCATAGGAATAATATAGTTAGTGGGTAGGTCATGGTATGGTAGTAGTAGTGGGTGAATATGGGAGATCGAGAGGAAGAAAAGATGGAGATGAATACAAATATTAATATGAGGGAAGAAGGGAGATAAGAAAGTGGAGGAAGGACAGAGAAGAATACACGAGAGAGGGAGGTTGGTAAGGAAGAAAGGTTTACAGGCTTCATTCAACTCACCTCAGTGAACCAGGTTTGTAAGCTTTGTTCAAGTTGCCTCAGCGAACCAAAATTTAGTACAGGGGAAATCAGTTGGTAGGCACGGTGTGGAGAACGTGTGTTCAGGTTAAAGGGAGCTTCTATCAAATTGTGTGTGTTCATGTGGTTGATGAAGTGATTTTGCCGAGGTTAGTAGTTCGTTTTGGGCACCCCTGCAGTTGTAGGTGGGTAAGTTGTGGTGCAGGGGAGGTTGTTCCAGTGTTTGGTATGCTGGTCTTGGTTAGCCTAATTAGAGTACCACATCCTTCAGGGAAATCTTTCTGCGAGGTAAGAGCTTAGTATTTCTGTATTTGTACCACACTGATTTATGATGCTCCGATTTCTTGTTGCTTGGGCGAACAAGGATGAAAGAGCTAGGCCTTGTGCATTGGAAAATGACAGTCGATTGGAATACAACAGATATCCACCAAGCTGCTGACACAACTGAACAAATCTACAGTGAATTTCTGCGGGTTTTCAGCTAGTCAAAAGGCACTTAACCCTCTCGCTATCCTGTGGACTCGTGGGTAGCCGATTAGCATTCAGAAATAGAGTTTTCTCGATCTTATAATTACCTCTCCAAGATTAGTTTTCTGCCCACCGCTGTAGACAACTGTAGCGGTTGAAGTAACTAACTAAAAGTATATACACACCCCTAATGGTCACAAAGGCTTTTAACACTTAAAGAGCGGGGCCCGACTTAAGTCCGTATCTAAAAAGCAGCAAGTTAGGAGCATTATTAAGGTTTTTAAAGGGTTAAAATAGAGTGCAAATGGCCGAGAGCGCAGCAGGCCACACGGCCGACACCCAGGGCTTACCGCCGCCCACTGACTCACGCTCCCTCTGTTCTCGAGAGGCCGGCAGTGTAGCCAGTAGTGAGCGTAGCTGGAACATATATGCCGCTATATGCTAAACTCTCATGTTGGTGGTACCTCTGTATCAAAACGACGAGTGCTACGTAGCTCGTTCTGGTCTCATTTTGAAGCTTGTAGCGCCTATTTTTTTGCTGAATACATTTCTTTTCATGCAGATACTTGATTGATCATTCAGGAGGGCCTGAATATGCCCAAAATAGCCCAAAAAACCCCGCTAGACGAGGGTTAAGTATCCCAGAATAGGCTCAAATCGCGTCCAGTTCGTCAAAGGTTTAAAGAGTTATAAAGCAAAGATTTACCTACAGGAAAGCACTACACCAGAAATTCTGAAAGCCAGGAAAAAGGCTTTCGAGCTACAAAATGTTGTCAGTCAAAACAAAAATAAAAAATAATAATAATGAATAAATAAATACAAAACATATAACATCAACAAAATTATTTAACTTTGGGGAATGTAGAATTTAGCAGTGGGCGTCTCTCCTACTATTTGTTCCAAATTACGGTTCTGTTCGTGTGTATACAGATTGTAACGCCTTACGAGCGGGCCTGTCAGTAACTTCTACTACCTGGCAAGCGGGTGGTTTTACCCTAAATGAGCTTATTTCCGTGCTCTTTTTCATGCATAAACAAGAGCCAGAGCGTAATACAATTATGTATCCCTGAAAGGGCGATATTTTGAGCTTTCCAATGACACCAGAACCATCCTTCTACGACCACGCGTTCTCTTGCAACAATCGTGCAAGACGAAGGAAAAATCCCTAAAATACGGTAATTTCCTTACATAAATTCCTGTGTAGCGAGGCAGTGAGTGTGGATGTGTGTGGAGGGGACGGCAGTTGCCGCGTGGGACCCGTGCCGAACGGTCAGAGCCGACCTACGCTCTTCCCACCGCTCGTCTCTCTCTCAGAGCCAAATATTGCTCAAAATTGCACACCGCCTTAAGTCGGTCCCCGCCACATAGTCCTTTCTTCTCTAGACCGACTTAAGTCCGGTCCCGCCAGACAAGGGTTAAAGTTACCATAAACCAGTTCATATAAGAAGACTCATACCTATATAGCTTATTCTAAGCTCATCATCAGATTGAAGTAGATTAAGAATGCAGACATCCACTAACTGTTAACACACAATGAGGACTCAGAGATTTACTTGTCTACCTTTTGGTATTTCCACCACCAGCTATTTACCAGAAAGCTATGGAACACATAGGCCCTACTACAGGATGTACTTGGGACACATATCTACTTGGCTGATTGGCTGATGTACAACTTAAGAACACACAGAGAACTTGGAGAAGATGCTACTGTAGTTACAGACTGGGGATTGCGGCTCAAGAAAGAAAAAAAAAAACATCTAAGACCGTGCTCTTTATTTGAGACACCCCATCATTGCTGAAAGCATGCACAAGATTCTGGCTCCACAAGATGTATGTTAACTGAAGTCATTCTAGTGACTGATGAGCTACTACTCACAATTTGCAAAGATCACAATTACATATGCTGCTCTAATATAGAAACTGGTATACAAAGATCAGCCGTGGTTGTGGTAAAAAACAATGCCAAGAACACTTCAAAAGGGCAAAGGATTACTTGAGCTCTGAAAACTGTTCAGCTTACTATGACCCCCAGAAAAGAGATGTACTGGCTTGTAATGCTAGTCATCATGGTATTAGGGCCATCATTAGCCATGCGGAAGACAATGGAACAGAAAGGCCCATCGCATTTGCCAGTAGAGCATTAAATGCAACAGAAATACAGTATAGTCAGATAGAAAAGGAAGCATTGGGAATTATATTCATAAGTTTCAGAGCTATCTTTTGGGGAACAAATTTCTCCAGCAGACCATAAGCCTTTGTGTAAGATTTTTGGAAGATAATCGGCATTCAATCATTAGCAGCAGCAAGGAATCAACATTGGGCACTGGCACTTTCAGCATATGATTTTGATATCACATACAGGACATCTGAACATCACTCAAACGCTGACACACTATCATAGCTATCTGAAAACAGTTCTGGGTTCGTCTCACTCAGCAACCTTATATTATATTAATTTTATGGAGATGAACTTCCTCTGATATCAAGTAAAGTGGCAGAACGTACACGGAAGTAACCTACACTGGCTAATGTCTTAGATTAAACTCTACATGAGTGGCCTGATAGTATGGGGCAAGATGGATCCAACTCCTCTGTCAGTCTACGACCATAGATATGAACCGTCTAAAGAAGCAGGTTGTCTTCAGTGGGGACTGTGAGTGATCATCCTACGTGTCTGCAGATCATCTTAGAAGAACTTTATGAAGGCCATTTTGGGGTGGTGCGCATGAAGAATTTGGAGAAAAGTTACGCATGGTGGCAAATTCTCGACTATCACATCAATCAAAGGATTTTGAAATGTCATGCTTGCACAGCACATCAAAGCTCTCCCTGTGTGTGGTGCATTTATGTCTCAGTAAGTTATAAGGTCTTAAATTAGGTCACCAATTTATGTTAACAAATGGAAAATGGGAAAGGAAACATACATGATAGTTATGATTTTGTTCTTATTTGTCTGTCCTGGGTCACTGAAGAAGCGATGGAAGTAGACATCGTGGACAGCCATAAGAGTGTATTGACGCTATATCTGTGTTAGGAAGACCTTCATCTCCCTGTGTCAGACAGGGTAATAGTCAGATGGTGCCGGACTGGCAGCCAAAATATTGTACCGTAAAAATGCAGATACGATATATTAATCTCCTATATGCATATAGGAATACAAATATGAATATCCAAGATTAGCAGCATATTATCATATTTATTAATATAATTACTGTATTATACTGCAATTATTGATACATACCTACAAACAAGGTAACAAGGGCAAGTGGTTGCTATAGTAACCTCGTTTTCTATCGATAGAAAACGGCCCCAATAAACACTAACTATTGTGTTCCACGATACTATGCCTCTCCACTCCACTCTTGGTCATGAATTACATGAGTATTTCAGCAAGTACACTTGGATTTTGCAGAACATGAAGAAAAGTCTTTCTTACTACTAGTCGATACTTTCTTAAAGTGGCCCGAGATTATCCAAACTACAGGAAGCACCTCAGAGAAAAATTATATCAGCCTTGATGCAAACATTTGCTAAGTGTGGACTGCCAGAAAAAAAGTGACTGATAATGCTGCCAATCTCATATCTGTCGAGTTTTCAAAATTTCTAAAAAATAATGGTATGAGTCACATGGACTCCCAATTTCAACCTTCATCAACAAAACAAGTGGACAGAATAGTACAAGCTTTGATACAATCACTAAATAAGAAGGAGAACACTTGACGGACGTGAATAGAAAAAGCAACAAGTTTTGTTTTTATCTACAAGAACACACCACACAGCATACTACCAATCGAACTCCATCAGAATCATGTATCAAGAGAGTTCCCCGGACACAATTATTCATGCTTAACACTCAACGAACGGCCTAGGCGGTAATTTCTATGTACCGCCCAGCGTTTTTTTTTTACCATAAATGGTGTTGTTTCCGTGCTCTTTTTCATGCATAAACAAGACCCAGAGCGTAATACAAGTATGTATCTCTGAAAGGGCATAAATTGAGCTTTCCAATGACACCCGAACCATCCTTCTACGATCACTGGTTGTCTTGCAACGATCGTGCAACCGAAGGGCAAAATTGCTAAAATACGGTAATTTTCTTACATTATTACGTGTGAAACGAGTGAGAGAGGGTGGAGTACAAAGGAGTACATCTCAGTAGCTCCACGGCCACCGTGGCGAGCGGTCAGGAGGTAATCTACGCTCTTCCCACCGCTCAGCTCTCTCTACGAGCACATTACGTGCTCAAAATTGCACTCGACAATAGCCGGGCCCCGCCACATAAGCCACATTTATTTCACTCGACAATAGCCGGGCGCCGCCAGTTAAGGGTTAAACCAAGTATACATGTGCAAGTCACAAAGGTCAAAACAGCAGGTGGTGCCGCATGATTAGGATATAAGAAGACTACGGGAGTTCATCAGGAGACGAGAGATTTTTGTATATGACTACAAAAAGGGTAGGAGTTGTATTCCAGGCATCATCATAGCAACTCTAGGGCCTCTACAATATACTGTGGATGATAATCATGATATATGGCTAAGGCATGTGGATCAAACTACACACAATATTATCTGGGGACGTAAACCGACATTTAGAGCATATTGTTAGAGAATATTGGGCATATGAGACCCCTGAGCAAATGTCTAACTTCTCAATAGACTGTACTGCACAGAGAAATCCAACAACACTAATGAGACATACATTCTGCAAGAGAGTACTTTCCCATATCTAACTACTCACCACTACCAGAAGTAATTTAATTCCAACGTCAACTAAACACTACTGCTTCCAAGACTACTCCAGAAGATGCTACGACAGGGCCTACACTTCGACGCAGCTCTCGGGTTACTAACCCCCGAGACCATCTTCAACTTTGCTTTTAAGGCTTTCAAGGTGTAAAGAAATGAATATATATTATGAGTTAAAAATAAATAAATGTGAAGTTACTTACAAATTCCCTTTAGGTTACTTATTTCTATGAATGGATATTTTTATATTTGTAATTGACATTTACTATCTTAACCTTAGTAAACTTAAATATGTTTAGTATAATTTCAGCAAATGGGTTTATTTTTTAATTATGAGAGAATAGATAATTTATTAAAGTCGATGAACATGTCTTAATCAGAAGAGTTCATGTCCTTCTTTATATGTACACATAGAAACATTTTTCACATTGCTATGGATAGGACGAAATAATATGAGTTGCACTCCCTATTTTATTATCTGCGCAGTTAATCACCTGTAACTCTACATGAATAAAGTGCAGTTATTGTTCTGCCAGTACTAGGCATACTTCTCCTCTTACCCACAATATGTAAAGACCGATCACCATAGAATTATTCCCGGACTTCCCAATACACGACACATGTGTTCTCGGCTTAAGGAAAGAAATGCTTTGTATACTGTGATTGTATAATGTTAATGCAAAAACTACTGGTTACTGAAAAAAATATTCCGCTAAATGTGAGAGATTATTTGGATATTAAGGATGACATTACGGCTTAACAGCACAAATCTTCCTCACCCGTCGTATAATATGTAATTTTCAACTCTTCGTTAAAGGAAGATGATAGGATCTTGAGATGTAATGTATATATTTGTGTAGTTTTCGATGTGGATGTTATTGATCTTCCAGTTTTCCCTTACATGTTCCTTTACTTAACCCTTAAAAAGCGGCTCACCACTTAAGTCGAGTTAAATAAAGCTGGACTATGTGGCGGCGCTCGACATAACTCGAGTGGCAATTTCAGCACGTAATGTGGCTGAGAGAGAGAGACAAGTGCTGGCAGGAGACTAGCGAGCGTATGACTGCTCCAGACCACCGCGGCGAACCTACTGACACAAATCTCAGCTCCCTCCTCCCTCTCTCACTCGCTACATACTCAATTATGTACCGAAAGTACCGAATTACCTGCTTTTTGCACTCGCGTTGCACGGTTATTGCAAGAAAACTATCCATCATACAAGGATCGTTATGGTGTCATTCGAAAGCTCTGTTTATGCCCTTTCAGGGATAGATACTTGTTTTACGTTCTGGGTCTTATTTAGGCATGAAAATGATCACGTAAACAGCCCTATTTTGGCTAAAAACACCCCGCTGGGCGGTACACATAAATAAACCGCATAGGCCGCTCGTAAGGTGTTAAAAAATAAAAATAATAATACAACGTAACATCAAAAACATACACATTGTTAGAGTATTTCAGTTGTACAGTATACAGACTAAACACACATAACAAAGCCACTCCAACAGCTTCGTTTATCTCCAACACCCTTCTCCCCTCTATACACTCTTCAGAATAATAGGAAAACTAGAAAGTAGCTACGAGGTGCCGTTGTAAAGGCTTATCCCTCAATACCTTCACCTGACCACCAGTATATATCCGTGATGAAGGTATTCCAGTCTTGCCCAACCCCAAAGGCCAGGGATTGAGGTCAATTGTTTGATATTTTGCTATTTATTGCAATTTCACAAAGTTTGATTTGCATTTCGTGTTTTCATGTAATAGATGTAATCAATAACAATGGGGAAAATCTCCCACCTCCAAAATAAATGTTCATGTTGAACTATTGTTGTTTACAGCTTCCTCCCGACGAACACATCTGAGCCTGCAAGTTGTGGTACCACCTGAGGCCCCGCTGCTGAAGGTGAGGGGACGGAAGGCCACGGACGGAGTGTTGGGGCCGCTGCAAGAAGGAGCACCGCTAGAGGTCACTTGCAGCGTCAGGGGCGGCGTCCCTTACCCGGACCTTGTTTGGCTTATGAAAGGACAGGTCAGTACAATATTGGGCAATAACCATGTCAAACTTCCTTAAATTAATGGGGAGGTACTTGCTTTTTCTGGACCCCCTTCACCCTCATGTTTAGCAAATGGGGGAGGCACTCGCTGCAGGCAGTTATACCTTTTGTCTCCATCATTCACATAAAAAAAAAAAAAAAAACACAACAAATAATTTTGGTATTTCAAGACATTCATTCCGTTAGTTTGCCGATTTTGAGACCCTTCACCCCATTTATTTTTCTATATTAAGACCTTTCGTACCATTTAGATGTCGATATTTTTCCTGGCGAGCGATAGCGAGCCTGTAATTTTAGAAGGAATTGGCCTTCGGCCGGGACATTTTTCTACCGAAAAATTTACAAATTTATCTTGAAAGGGGGTCTCGGGGGTGTATTTTTTAAAGCTTAATTGAGGTCTAGAGAGCACACTCAAAAATAAATTATATAGCCAAAAAAACGATCACTACCCCTGTAACCATAAATGTAATCTTGTTGTATTTATTGGCATACCAGAATGCAATACAATATAACAGCTTTGTACAAATATTGGAGCTGAAGCATTTACTTTCATTTTACTTATGAGAGATAATTGATAAGCGGAAGAATAGCCGCCATGGTGTGTTCTTACCTACAGAAGCCACCAGACCGAAAGGGTTAATAGAAACAATGCCCCTTTTTTATTGTGTTTGTATTATTATTATGGCTGCAGGATGCAATCATTTTTCATTATTTTGTTGTTTATAAATAGATGCAAGCAAATTCGATCAGAATATCCGGAAGCATGATATCAATAAATCTTATATACTTTATTGCAATGAATCGCTCTTGCCAAAAAAAATGCAAATAAATAAAACAATTTTGACATTATTACTGCATATAAAATGCATAGGATTATAAGGCTTACATATTTACATGAATATTTTGTGAATATTTTCCAGTGTTTAATGAATTAATTGCATGTAAAAGGTTTTTATATTTCAAGACTTAATTATTTATGCACTATCTAACTAGCCATACAAGCTGACTTTTCCTGAATCGATCATTTGTTGTAATTTGTTGCCTTCTTACGCATCAAATCAACCAAGATACAGACCAACATGGTGAAACACATACAATAGCACTGGATATATCAAAGGCATTTGATAGAGTCGGGCATCAATCCTTATTGTCGAAGATGTCACACTACGGCCTTGCATCATTAGTTCCACTAATTTCTTCTTATCTTCATAACAGAAAAATACGTGTAATGGTAGATGGCCTTTATTCTCAATTTCACTCAATAAATGCTGGTGTTCCCCAGGGATCAGTTTTGGCCCCAATTCTGTTCCTCATTCATATCAATGATCTCATATCTACCACTCATAATCCAATACATTCCTACGCAGATGACTCAACACTCCACAGTTCCTTCACATTTACCAATTCTTTCACCCAACCCGATCTTATAAATTCAAAAATAAACACTGCAATTTCTCTGAACCAGGACCTTTCTAGAATTAATGGATGGGGACAAAAAATCTAGTTTCCTTTAATGCACAGAAAACCAAGTACATTCAATTTTCTAACCGACAGAATCTCACTGACTCCCATATATTTTTTAATGATGTAAATATTCCCACTTCCCCTAGTATTGACATTCTCGGTGTAACATTAACTACTAACTTGAGCTGGACACATTATGTTAGAAGCATTGCTAAGAATGCCTCTAAAAAACTGGGACTCCTGTACAGAGTTCGAGAATTCTTCACTGACGAGCAGTTGGCCGTGATATATAAAAGTCATGTGCGTTCTCAGATGGATTACTGTTCACATCTGTGGGGTGGAAGTGGAGTGGTTGCATTGAGGCAGTTGGACAAAATTCAAAATAAAGCTATTAGATTAATCAATAACCCTGCAATAACACAGGACCTTCCTACATTATCCATACGAAGAAACGTTGCATCCCTTGCATTATTCTACAGATATTTTCACAGCAATTGTTCCGAGGAACTTGCTTCAATTGTGCCGCCTCTCCACATCTTTCCCCGTAGAACTAGGGCAGCTGAGAGCGCCCATGAATTTACACTTTCTCCTCCACAATGCAGAACTTCTGCTTATCAGAATTCATTTATCCCCAGAGCTACTACTCTTTGGAATTCACTTCCCTCGAATTGCTTTCCACAAACTTACAATCTACAAATGTTTAAATCCAGTTGTTACAAACATTTTATGAATGGAGGATGCCTTTAGGCACATGGACCTTTTTGTTTTATCTGTGTTTTTCCTTCCTCCGTTCATTGTCTCTTTTAAAAAAAAAAAAAAAAAAAAAAAAAAAAAAAATATATAAGCTTATCCGTGAATGCGTTTACTGTGAAGATCCTAAATGTTGCTACACATATTTTAAACAAAACACAACTTTTATTACTATGTCTCACGTTCAAAAGTGCATTCATATGCATTAATATAATTTATTCATATCACTCCCAACACCAAACACTTCCCAATGAAATTAATGAAAGCATGTGATCCTACCGGGATTCGAACCTGGGTTACCACATACAGATCTTAAACACTCTAACCATTACACCATCAAGACAGTTAAAGGTTAAGTACATGACTACGATTATATATCCATTTATCGAATAGGCTTACTGGATATCAATCTAATCATGTACTCAAACCCAACTGCACAATGAATAGCCTAATGTTTAAGTGAAAGAGTTATGCCATGCTGATTCATATTTAACCCCTGTACAATTGCTAGTGGTAAGACGAATCAACCCTCGAAAGATTCTACTACGCATTTTGCAGCTATACCCCTGAAAATCCTATTACACACAGAATAACAGAATCACTTGTAAACTTATAGTGCAATAAGTATCTGAAGCTACGTAATTATGAAAAATGCGCAATATCAATATTTTGTTTATCTCTCACATTTATATGGCGTCATGTTGGTGACTAAATTAATACAGCATGGGAGGATGAACAATATCCTCTCTCCTAAGTTTAATCCCGACAGTGGACCTGAAAGGGTCTGTCCGCGAGTGTCTCTTGGCATTTAAGGGGGAGATGGGTCGTTTTTCTGGTCCCCCTACCTTATGTTTAGCTTCATTAGTCATCAGATTTTAAGACCTTTCGCCCCATTGCTTGGTCAATATTTAGAATTTCCGTGTAGTTTAGGTGTCAATTTTTTCCTGGCGAGCGATAGCGAGCATGTATTTTAAGAGGAACCGGCCTTTGGCCGGGACATTTCTCTATCGAAAAATGTACAAATTTATTTTGAAGGAGGGTCATGGGCGGGTGTTATTTATAAGCTTGATAGATGTCTAACAAATATTAACACTCCACGAGCGGCTAGGTCGGTAACTTCTACTACCTGGCAAGCGGGTGGTTTTACCCTAAACGAGCTTATTTCCGTGCTCTTTTTCATGCATAAACAAGAGCCAGAGCGTGATACAATTATGTATCCGTGAAAGGGCGATAATTGAGCTTTCCAATGACACCAGAAACATCCTTCTACGATCACGGGTTGTCTTGCAACGATCGTGCAACACGAAGGAAAAATTCCTAAAATACGGTACTTTCCTTACATAATTCCCTGTGTAGCGAGGTAGTGAGTGTGCGTGGAGGGGACGGCAGTAGCTGCGCAGGAGCCGTGCCGAATGGTCAGAGTCGACTTACGCTCCTCCCACCGCTCGTCTCTCTCTCAGAGCCAAATATGTGCTCAAATTGCAGACCGCCTGAAGTCGGGCCCCGCCACATAGTCCTTGGTTCTCTAGACCGCCTTAAGTCGGGCCCCGCTAATAAGGGGTTAATAAGAAACACAAATGAGCAAATAAATACGCTCATCCCCCTTTCAATCTACCTGTGCGCTTGCTTCTTGGACGTTTGGGCGCTACTATTCAAGATTGTTTTATTCTTTTATATTCATCACAGTGAGCGATCATTGCCATTATGTATTTTATAATACTTGAGCTAATAATTTTATTTATAATACCTGATTATAGTACATGATTTTAAGTGAAGTAGGCTAGCGGGATTCAGTGAGTACATTCATTTTCCTTTTTTTTTTTTCCCTCCATCGCTTCGTTCGTTTCTCCACTTATTCTCTTTCTCATTAACTGCTGTTCTATTTGTTGCCCTTATAGCATAATACTCTCCTTGCTTCCCACGTTTCTTTCTTAACTTATCTATCTCTCTCTCTCTCTCTCTCTCTGCTTTCCCTACCTCCATTTATTTTTATTTTTGTTTTCTCAATCTCTCCTTTTGTTTCTCCCTGTGTTTTGTTTGTTTACTTTCAATCACTGCTATTCTATTTGCTCCCCTTCTTTCATAATATTTTCCTTGCTTCCCACTTCTCTTTCTTACCTCCTCGCTCTTCCCATTCCTTACCTCTATATATTTGTCTCTTCAATATCCCTACATTTCTCCTTTCGTGTCTTCCTTTCTCACCTGCTTTGGCTAAACAAGGACATTGCGATCAATACTTGTTCAAGGCCACACAGGTTAGGCATGAATGAAATCGACTTTTATAGGGAGAATTTTCACCGGAATATCTGTAATGGTCAATGTTCAGTTTTCTTCGTTCTTATAATTGACATGCTAGGATAAATGATATTGAGCAAAAAGTAGTGCAATGATACGGCAGGATATATGAACCATCTATGGGCACAATACCCTTCAGGGTAGGGATTGGGATAGTACTTCACTTGCTTCCAACTTTCCTTTTTAGGGATGGTGAACATTGACATTTTATAAGATGGACATTTCAGAGAAGGAAGAGATGGATAGAATGTGTTTCACATTACAAGTAAGATAGTAAAATAAGTTTGGATAGTCAGTAGAATTAGGGGAGAAATAAACAGCAAATATATATTTAGTGGGAGAATGACAAGATAGCTTAACCCAGACAGTTAAGAATTCAGAAGAGTCAAAGTAGGGAACACGAAAGCAAGTAATATTGTTGTGTACGTATATGCAACATCCACCTTTGGATATGAATTGAGAATGGAGATAGTAGGATGTAGAGAAGGGTTTGCTGTCTGTTGCCTTAGGGCCTAGGCAACTGAGTTTCGGTGAGAAAGAGAAGATCAGGATTCGTAGAGGAGAGGTGGTGTTCAACAGAGTGCAAGTTAGAAGACAGGCCACGAATGTTGCAAACATGTATAGTAGGAGTGGACGATATCGATCCAGAACATTTTGACGGGTCGGTACCATGGGCCAGACCACTGGGGGGGGGGGGGGGGGGGGGGGGGGGCATTTCTTGTCCCATCCACCTTCCTCCACCACCACCCTGGCGACTCCGAGGCGGGTCGCTTGTTCATCCTTTTTGTTATTGTTTTAAATTTTGAAAAAGGTAGTGTAGTACCGGTATGTAATGTGTTTGTTGTATAATGTATTGATAGTAAGAGAAGGTGTTATGGAGGACAGACCGGGGTTGCTCTCAATATTGGTGAGGCACGGAAAGGATCAGCAAGGAACGCAAGGTGGTGAAACAGGAGTTCCAGCTGCCCTTATCAGTCACGTGTAGCACTTCCCGGTAGTACTGCCATGTTTGGCTGGTGCCTACAGCCTCCTCCTACATTATATAATGATACTTCATTGCTTCCAACTTCTCTTTCTCATCGTCTCACAGACGTCAATGCTGTTGGTGAACGGTGCGGTCTACCAATCTGTGGCAACTATTCACTAAGTCCCTGATTCATCAGGGCACCCACCCTAGCCCAGCTATTCAGCTAAATGCATCATCATCCTCTGTCCCTACCTTTATTCTTACTTGTTTCATATTTCCTCCATCTCTTCCTTCGTTTCTCTCTTTATTTGTTTTTTCTCATGCACCTATTTTCTACTTGTTCCCCATATATCATAATACTTCGATTACTTCCCACTTCTTTTTCCAACCTTCTCTCCCTCCTTTTGTTTTCTTTTATTTATTTTCCATCTATCTCTTTTTCGTTTCTCCTTTTATTTTATTTCTTTCCATAATTTTGAATATAATTGTATAACTATATTTTCGATACTCATCTACTCAGTGGCACCCATATGTGTGTTTTCGATTGATGATATTGTAGATTACCCTTTCCTCTATATTTCGCGATACAATACGTTGCAGTAAACACAATTTTGGGGGGTTAAATCGACCAAGAACTAACATTTATGTTCCCAGCTCCATGTTCAAAATTGCGATTACATGTTTCGCTATATATATATATATATATATATATATATATATATATATATATATATATATATATATATATATATATAGAGAGAGAGAGAGAGAGAGAGAGAGATAGTGATGATAAACAAATTATGGCAACTCCCTTGTGAGACGCGAGGAAATGTCTTATTATATAATTATACACAAAACTATATTGCTCAGCATACTGTATAATGAAATTGTGACGAGTTGAATGTCGAATAACGATTACATTTGTATTATCAAACACATTTCAGTATGAAATAACGACTTTCTTCTCAGTTTCTTACATTCATATTTTACTATGAGCTTGCCTCTTTTTTGTCATGTATAACTCACCAGTTAATGCAAGTATTGAGTGATCATATATTGTTTCTTTGTGCGCCATCCATTAGGAGCCTGATGAAACAAAGAACCCTGATGTTTCGCAGTGTAAGTTGAGAGAGAGGTATTCTGACCAGGATTCTAACCCACTCGGCCATGAGTAGATATGCGGGAAGCAATCTCAGTTCTGATTTGAAGAACCAGGTTATGGTCTAATGGAGGACTATGGCTTCATACATATGGTGAGTTTGTTAGACGTCCCCATCCCCCCTGCACCAGCTCGACCAAGTGCAGAAATGCCTTGATTGAGTGAATTGAATCCTGGTCAGGATACCTCTCCCCCAACCTGTCCGACATTATCCTTAGATTAGTGAAAGTTTCTTCTGCACCTCAAGGGGTTACGCATAGTATATAAATAAGAATGCCTGTTCCTGGTGTCTCTACAGATCTTGGACTCCACCATAGAATCCCGGGGTAACTCAGTAACGATCAACCAGCTGCAGGTGGTGCGGCTGACCAGAGATTTCCACAACACCAAGCTGACATGCCGAGCCACCAACAACAATGTCACCGCCCCCGCCAAAGCTTCCGTCACCATCACCATGAACTGTGAGTCACCATTTATTGTTGACTTTTCGGACATAGTAGTGTCATTTCAAAAGGCTAACCTGTCGCAACAGCATCGATGACAGCATTGCCCTCGATCTCTTTTCCTTCACCATGATTATTATTATCTTGTCTAGCACTTACGCCTTCTTTAAAAACAAATGTTTCCCCGAATCCCAGTGTTCCGTTAATAAGTCCCTCCTTCAGTATAGCCCCAGGTGACATTATATTAACTTCCTCCTCCAGTGTGGCCCCTGATGTCCTTTTATTAACTCCCTCCATTGCCTCCCTCCCCCAGTACAGCCCCTGGTGACCTTTTATTAACTCCCTCCCTTGCCTCCCTTCTTTAGTACGGCCCCTGGTGACCAGACTGCAGGCGCCGCCCCAATACCTGCGGGTGGGGTCAGAGTACCAGCTGACCTGTGTGGTTGCAGGCTCCAGGCCTCATCCTAACATCACATGGACTATAGGACACCACCCAGAACTCACCACCCTCACCTCTCAGGTAACTTCACATGGGCCATAGGACACAATCCACAACTCACTACCCTCACCTCTCAGGTAACATCACTTGGACCATAGGACACCATCCACAACTCCCCACCCTCACCTCTCAGGTAACATCGTATGGACCATAGGACACCATCCACAACTCACTACCCTCACCTCTCAGGCAACATCACTTTGACCATAGGCCACAACTCACCACCCTCACTTCTCAGGCAACATCACTTGGACCATAGGCCACCATTCACCACCCAAACTTGTTCCCCAAACCTCGCCCCTACGACATCCTGGAGGGGGGTCAAAGCCTTTAGTTCTGACCACCTCCCGATCATCATCACCACCAAAATCAGAATCACCCTAGCTGGCCACATATACACATACACTAACTATATAAGAGACAACTGGGAAGCTTTCACAACTGAAACAGAACAACAGCTCGAAACTCGAAACAGTATTCAACACGCAGACAAAAAACACATCCCTAGAGGTAACAGAAAGCAACACAACCCTAATTTTACACTAGAAACTAAAGACCTCATCATACAATGCGACACACTAAAACACTCCCCAACGCCTCACACACAGGACACTGCACAACAAATACAAGCACAAAATACACAAATTAACAACAAAATACTAGAACAACAAACACTAAACTAGTATATCCAAACACTTGATCACAAAACAAAAACCAGCAAACTCTACAAAACACTATACGGTATAGCACTCTCCAAAACACAACACAATCACATGCCACCATCACAACAACAGACACCATACCATAAAAAAAACCCAGAAAACATTCTCATCAATCATTTTTCACGAGTCAGCCATCTTAACCCCCACCGTGATAATCAACGAGTCATCCGACGAAAGCAAGCGACTATTTCCTACAGACACGGACTATGCACCCTTCATTAACAGTCAGACAAAACACATAATCGACAACCTCAAACACTCATCCGCCTGTGGCCCACACAAAATAAGTAACATACACCTTAGACACCTGGGACCACAAGGCATGCAAGCACTCACCAAAATATCAAACTACAGCTATGCACACAACATAATACCCAACATCTGGAAGCATGGTGTCATCATCACAATCTCCTAACCAAACAAAGCCCTGACACTACCCTCCTCACACCACACAATCTCTCTCCTTTGCACCCTCTCAAAAGTTACCAAATGCCTCGAATTATAACTAACCACACCTCACATTCCCCTAGCTACATCAGAGCATGGCTTTAGGCCACTACACTCCACAAACACCCTTCTTACAGACCTCACACAAAAAGTGTTTGATGACATCAGTTCAGCTAGGCCACCACACAGAACACTACTCGTTACAATTGATGTTAGTAAAACTTTTGATCATTAACAAATAGGATAGTAAGAAGCCTACATGCAAAACTGTAAGACTGTAAGCATCCTGAAAATTCAGTTAGTCAAACAAATAATATATATGGACATTTGTTCAGTAATATTTCTATGTACTGTAAAGTACAGTCCATATAACGTTATGATTGAGGATAATATTTGATATGTATGTAAAATATCAGTTGAACAATGGCCGCACACTGACTTTGATTATTATGCCCATGATCAATTCTCCGTGTAGGTATCTGACACTAAGCCCTACCAGTCGGTATTAAATATGTAAATTGGTACTCAGTAGCTAGGGCTAAGGCTGGCGAAGAAAATTGATGGTAACTTAGGAACATGTACAGCATCACCTCTCTCTCTCTCTCTGCGTATTTAAAATAAATATTTAAGTTTTTAACTTTCGGTTTGGCTATCACCTGATAACCTATTTGTGCGTATTTCAACATTTTTGTTTATAGTTAGGCCTATTTAAGTAAGTGAAGCGTCCTGAAGTGAGTGAAGTGTTTTTAAAGTGAGTGAAGTGTTTTTTTAGTGAGTGAAGTGATCTGAAGAAAGTGACTGTCACCATGCCTCGCACTTGTACGAACTGCGCCGGTAGGTTTGGTGAGTCCACGTTTGATACTGTCAATCTTCAAGTCTGCCGGCTCTGCCAGCAATGAGAGAATTTGACAGTGAAACTAGATGAAGCCTACAACAAGGTCAACATGCTCACCATGAAGCTGGAATCACTCCAAGAATTTGTAACACTCAATGTTGGAGTACCACTAACTTCAATTGTCACTGCTTCAACTCCAGCAGCCACCAACGCCCCAACATCAACTGCCAACAATCCAATGCCTACAGTAGCCACTTCAGCAGATGGTTCCGATACTCAAGAAACAAATAGTGACTCTTTTCCCCCTCAAGACAACGTCCGTGTCGTGAGGAACAACGTTGGCCCCAAGACCAGGAAAACCATACCGATTACCGAGTGTCAAAACCGTTTATAGATACTCACAGACTCAGATGACGACGAGGAAACAGAAGAAGTCCGGCTCGTGGGAGACTCGATGATACGTGGTCAGCTCACAGAGTTTTGCGCCAGGGCACCTAAGACCAAGAAGCATTTTTGTATCCCTGGTGGTGGTGTGGACTACGTAGTTGCTGCAGTTGACGAAGTATCAAAGCTGGCTCCTGCTAATACAATGTACGTAATCCACTTTGGATCCAACGATGTACAGCGAACCCGGTCGGAAGATTTGCTTTTAAAGTACCAGCAGATGATCAAGTCGTTTAAGGAGAAGTCATCAAGGATCATCATCTCAGGAATCATCCCCCGGCTCGGTGTAGAGAGCCGATTTTACAACATAGCCACCAGCACAAATCGTTGTCTGGCAAACCTCTGCAGGAAGGAGAACGTGGGATTCGTCGACACATGGGACAATTTCTACTATGATGACTATTTGTTTTCGGACGATGGAGTTCATCTGAACCAGGTGGGAGCAGCATGTTTTGGGCATCTTCTCAACGATGCGGTGAAGGATTTTCGGAGAAGAAATCGACTGAGCACAGGATAACCAGGAAGGAGGACCGAAGACAGCGAGGACGGCAAACTGCGAAGGAATTAAATGTTAATCCGTCAAAAACCACGAATTTGGATAAAGCTCCACCACCACACGACCCAAATTCAAAACTGCCAGGGATAACGACCGAGGACCGAGGACAGCCATGAATGTAAATGTAGATCCGACCTGAACCAAAAATTTGATTAAAGAGCGTTCTGTGAGTTCTAAAACCGCAACTTTAAAGGTTTTCTATGCAAACGCTCGTAGCATATGCAATCAATTTTCAGATTTAGAGGAACTAGTATTAACAGAAAATTATGATGTGATTGGCATAACAGAATCTTGGCTCAATACAGAAGATAGAGACTTTTTAGCAGAGTATTCACTTCCCGGTTATGTAATGTTTGAGAAAAGCCGAATAAATAGAAATGGAGGTGGCGTTTTACTTTGTATCAGAGAAAGTCTTAACCCGACCCTCATGTCAAAACCTCAAATTGTGAATGTCGACACATCTATTGTGCTAATAAAGAATAGCAAAGGTACAAAAATAATACTTGCATTAATATACAGACCTCCAGCTCAATCAGTGCAAACTGACCGAGAAATTTACGAACAAATTGCAGATGTAAGTAGCTCACTAGATACCGTAATTTTTGGCAACTTTAATTTACCTGTGACCAAGTGGAGCGATACTATTACTTCACACTCCGGACATGACTTGTATGCGAACTTGCAAGAGAGTTCACTCTATCAATTTGTTCGTTCGCCGACCCGTGGTAATAACGTTCTTGACCTTGTACTTGCAACAAAATAAGAATTAATAGAGAATTTAAATGTTGGTGATGAATTCAGTAACAGTGACCATCGTATAATAACTTTCACTTTAAATTTTACTAGTAACGAACCAAATAGCAGCATCGAAAAAGTCCCTAATTTCAAGAAAGCAAACTTTCATAAACTCAGAGCTATGTTTAAAGAAACTGATTGGAGCTTATTAATTAACAATAACGACATAAATACATCTTGGAAATTTTTCAAAACCACTTACCTAAAAGCAGTGCAAGACTGCATACCATCGAAAATATGGCGTACAGGCCATAATAATAAGCCCAAATGGTGGAATAATGATATTTCAAACTGTTTGCTTGCTAAAAAGTTTGCTAATGATAGATAAAAATCCTCACAAAATGATGAAGAAAGGGTGAAATTTGTAGAGCTACGACGCAAAGCCAAAAAGTTAATTAAGCAAAGTAAAAAGACCCTCGAGTTACATGTTGCGAATCAAAGTAAAACAAACCTGAAAGAATTCTATAGTTATATCAGAAAGAAAAAAGTAGTTACTTCAACTATTGGACCTTTAGTCGATGAAAATGGAGAATACACCAAAGACGAAGTAAAAATGAGTAATGCCCTCAATACCTTCTTTGCATCAGTTTTTACAACAGAAGACCTCAGTGATATCCTTACACCATCGCCGATTCAGATTGATAATTCTGATGTTCTAAGCAATGTCACCGTTACAGAGAGAGAAGTATTGCATTGTTTAGATAAACTCAAGGTAAATAAAACGCCTGGACCTGATACAATCTCACCTAGAGTTCTAATGGAAGCTAAGGATGAGCTCTCCAAACCACTGACATTGCTATTCAATAAATCCTTGCAGTCTGGAACTATGCCTGATCAGTGGAAGCTACCCAACGTAACACTGATATTAAAAGAAGGCAGCAAATCCCTACCCAGTAACTATCGTCCAATTAGCTTAACCTCAGTTGTCTTTAAAATGCTAGAAACACTCATAAGAGACAGACTCGTAAATCACTTAGAAGAAAATAACATACTTAAAGATACTCAACACGGCTATCGTAAAAATCGTTCCTGTTTAACAAACCTCTTAGACTTCTTTCACGATATCCTCAATCTCTACGATGAGAGTAAAGCTGTAGATATTATATACCTTGATTTTCAAAAGGCCTTTGACAAAGTTCCCCACAAACATTTACTGCTAATACTAAAAGCGCATGGAATACAAGACGATGTGTTGAAATGGATAGAAAATTGGCTCAGTGACAGAAAGCAAAGAGTAGAAATAAACAGTAAGGCATCTTAATGGACCAATGTAAGTAGCGGGGTACCCCAGGGATCGGTACTAGGACCATTTCCCTTTCTAATTTACATCAACGACATAGATGAGGGTCTCACCTGTACAATCTCAAAATTTGCTGACGATACAAAAATTGCAAATAGCGTACTCTCAAAAGAACTAGTTGACGATATGCAACACAATCTAGATAAGTTGTCATGTTGGGCCCAAATTTGGCAAATGAGTTTCAATGCGGATAAATGTAAAGTACTACATATCGGATACCAAAATGAGAAAGCAAACTATTCGATGAATGGCACTCCGCTTAAGAACGTAAACAGAGAAACCGATTTGGGAGTAACAATATCGAGTAACCTAAAACCGAGTCAACAATGTTCAGAAGTTGTTAAAAAGGCAAACAAAATAATTGGCTTTATAGGCAGGTCATTTGAGCATAAATCCAAAGACGTTATCCTAACTCTTTACAATTCCTTAGTCCGCCCTCTTCTGGAATACTGCGTTCAATCCAGGTGCCCTTATTACCAAAAAGATATAGACAAGCTAGAACGAGTTCAATGTAGAGTTACCAAAATGATACCTAGCCCAAAGAACAAACCATACAAGGAGCGTCTTAGAGAATTAAATTTATTTCCTTTAACCCAGCGCAGATTAAGAGGCGACTTAATTCAAGTGTTCAAAATCATCAAAGGCATCGACAATATGAACTGTAGTAAGTACTTCACTATCAGCCAATATAATTACACGCGGGGAAACGGATGCAAAATTATTGGTAAATCTTTTAACTCTCACGAATCTAAGAATTTCTTCTTCAATCGAGTTGTCAACTTGTGGAATGGGTTCCCCCGAGACATTATAGACTGCAGCACCGTTGATTCATTTAAACTTCGCCTAGACAAATATCTCGCATCAAACCCGCGACTGACTGCGTTTGTAAGTGAATAACTTAATGTTATCCCCCCTCAGTTACTAACCCATCTCTCCCCTACTAACTTCCTAATCCTGCCACGGACGTTATTTCCAGGGCAGTAGTTCCCTTTCTAATGTTCCCTTATCTACTCTAAACCACTGTTTGGACACTTTATCCTCAGTGTTTTGGAGGACAAGCAGCCTAAAAGGGTCACTAGTCTGTTGTTGCTTGATTTCCCTTGTACTCTCTCTCTCTCTCTCTCTCCCTCTCTCTCTCTCTCTCTGGATAAAAAGTTGGATAACAGGTAGACAACAACGAGTGGTAATCAATGGTGTTTCTTCTTAGTGAACTCCAGTCACTTCTGTAGTGCCACAGGGATCTGTCCTTGGCCCACTTCTGTTTATCCTATATGTCAATGACATCGATATTGATCTGTTGAATGTGATCTCCAAGTTTGCAGACGACATAAAGCTTGGAATGAATGTGAAAAACCCCAAAGGGGTTGAACAGGTCATGATGGACCTCAACAGACAGGGTGAATGGTCAGAGACATGGCAGATGCCTTTAAACTTGGAAAAGTGCAAGGTGATGCATATCGGCCAAGGAAACCCCCAGTCAGGCTATTCACTATTGTGAATGCCTCTGGAAGTGAATGACTTGGAAAAGGATTTTGGTGTTCCGATTAGCAGTGACCTAAAGTTATACAAGCAGTGCATTAAAGTAGAGAAAAATCTCATAAGTTATTGGGCTATTTTAACCCACTCAGACAGGAATAGTTAACTTATTGACGAGGAGGCGGACCGCCCAGTATTTTCCCCACAACAGTCAAAATCACACTGAGGGACCGTTAGAAGTCAGAGGAATTTGGGGCTGCCACCAGTCGACAGATTCTGATCTAACTTATGTTACGACTGGGGTTCAAATATATCAGGGCTCTTATTCATTGGACTAGTAATGGCATAAATGCTACAACGGAAAGCGCTAGATCCAACCTCTGATGTATATTCCCAGTGAACAAAGAACACAAATACTCTACAGAGTTCTATATGCAATAATAGGCTATCAAACTCTCAATAAATGTGCGTCTACTCTAGGCTTAATGTTATGTGAAAAAAGCCTATTACTACCTATAACCGAAGTTGCTTGGTTATGGTATGCAAAGTAAGGTGGTAAGAGAAGTTACAGCTTACGTTACTTTAATCAATAAATGTCAGGCACTCCTGCATGAAAGAAAGTGCACTAAAGTCCTTCAACACTAACAAGGAATCTTCTTTAAATGTTAGATGCTATAAAGATGCTCGTATCGGAAATGGAACCCAAAAAGGCAGGCAGCGGAACAATGCTCGTGCAGGCTATGCACACAAAAAGGCAGAATATATAATGCCGTCGGAGCCAAGAATATCCTAAACACTACAACAATAATAATCGCCACGACAATGCAGTATTCCTATCAACAAAAAGAGCCTAAGTCGTTTGTGTCTCCATACATCAAACTAGGCTGCGAAATGCTTGTGTAATGATAAATGGGTATGCATAAATAGTAATTAGGTTAATATACTTAATGTCTACTGTGACTGATAAAGTCTAGCTAGAGTCAATGATACGAGATACTGGTGCGCATGGCATGCCGCATAGCCTAGTGCAAATCTCAAGTCTGTGCGTCAAATATTACGTTATAGGGAAGGGTAGCTCTCTTGAGAAACCTTAATACCGAAGTATTAAGCGTTCTCCTGGCGTACCTCAAAGACAAACAACGAGCTTAGAACAGTGCAGAATGGTATAGGCAAAAAGCCCTCATTCGTGCATGCTCTACTCTCAATGGCACACAGACTAGAATTTACTCAATCAACTCCAGTTCTCAGGTATGTCGTACAGCTTTTAACTAAAGCCAGCACTCATAGGAAACAATACCTTATAATATCAGACTCCTAGTCTAGCATTATCTAATCCAGCAGAACACTAATAATTAAAGGAAGCAGTACTAAACAATATGAATGCCAACCAATGCTTCGTGATCAACTTATCTTAACAACAAACATACATGGGGTATATCAGACCTTAACGCACAATACAACTGGCCAGCATGAAGCTGATTTTGCAGAGTTAACCAGAGGGGGTATAATATTAATAAAAGGTGGTGAAAGATATGGAAAATGAGAGAGATAGGCAGAGGAAAAGATTCTCAGGTGCAGTGCAGGGGACAGGTAGCAAGGGTTAAGATAGATGCGTTCTAGAAACCAGATCTGAGGGAGAGTGGGGAGAGGAACTGTATATATACTCGCACTAGCTCGAGCCGCGTGGGAAAAAAGCGGTTACAAGTCCTCTAGCCACTAGCAAGGGAGCTAACAGCATGGGAAGGACCTCTCTCAACCAACCCCCACGAGGCAGCCAGCCGTGACGTCATCGAGCGGGACAAAAACACTGCGCGCTCCCTCTCACTCTGTTCTACTCTCTCTCTCTCCCAGATCCCATCATTACTAGTTAATGATAAAACCTATACTTTACAATTAAATATATAAAGCCTTGACATGGGTGAAAACAAAGAGCCTTTCTGGACTGCCCATGACACGAGCTTTCATATGAAATAAAGCACACTCTAATACATAAACTGTAGCCCCATCCACTGCCCTGGCGATCCTAGCGAGTCACTGTAGGACAAGCCATGCGGTTCTAACGGAGTGGTTAACGTCACACCCCCCCCAAGATTTTTCTCAGAGGCCCCAAGGCTCACAAAAATCTGATGGTTAGAACCCATGCTATATCTCCACTTCCCATCACCCAGCGGCAGTAAAATATCTGGCACAGTTCTTCAACAAAACATTTTTCAAACTTATAACCCTCCCCAACACCATAGGTTAAATTATATGTAGTTATGCTCCTCAAGAGCGAGCTTCTCTAGCCAAGCATTCTGAGAGGAGTGCAACTCAGAATTACTGTTATAACATACTAAAAAAAATCAACTATCAAAGAAAGAGTTTTTATTTGATTTTTATGTTTATAATTTGTTTATTTCGGCTGCACTATAGGGGCAAGCCTAGTTTTTTCTTCTATACCAAACGCTCAACTCCTGCTTTACGACCCAATACGCTGGGCTACAACTGCGAGCCAACAAGCACCAAGCGCAAAATACTATCCAAACTAAAGCAGGAGGCTACCCGTGTGTCAATCTACCCAGGATCATATACCCTTGAACGACCATCTGCAACCACGTTGTCACAACCGGCAATATGGCGTATGTCCAGGTTATATACCAGTAACCTTAGTGACCACCTGGTCAGCCTCATATTCCGATTGTGAAACTGGTCCAAGAACTTGAGAGGGTGATGATCTGGGTAAACTACAACGACCGGACCATAGGCTGGAACACAGACCTCGAAATGCCTCAGAGCAAGTACAACCGCCAGCAGCTCCTCCTCGACAACAGAGCAGCTCCCCTGGGCCGAATTGTACTTCTCCGAGCAGAAACTAACAGGATGCTCCAGCCCATCATCGTCCTTTTCCACAAGGACGGCACCAGCCCCCACACCACTAGCCTCCGTTGCTAGTTGGAAAGGTAGGCTAAAGTCAGGGGCCCTGAGGATCGGGTGAGTGCACAACAGGTGTTTTACTTCTCTAAACACCTTCTCACACTCAGGCACCCATTTGAACTTCTTATCCTTCCAGTTATCCTCCACCTGAGCTTGACTGTCCCGTTCTCCTTCTCCACCTTGACTGCTAAACGTCATCACAGGCACAGTGAGAGGCTCAGGGGGGTGCCTCCCATAGTCCTTCATGGGATTAACATGACATAACTGATTGCTCTTCCGTCTGTCTGGAGTGGCTACCAAGTAATCCAGGTCTGATAGCTCCTCCACCACCCTATAAGGACCAGCGTACTTCGCGGATAAGGGGTGACCTACAAGGGGCAGTAGAATCAACACCTCCTGACCCACATGAAACTCCCTGAGTTCAACCTTGAGGTCGTACCTGTCCTTCCTGAGGGCCTGAGAGCTAGTCAAATTACGGCCAGCCAACTCCAGACTGCGCAACATCCGTTCTCGACTGTTGAGGACACACTTGAGCATAGAACAAGGTTTTTCTGCGCCCTCCCATACTTCTTCAACCATATGGAGAGGCCCTCTGACACGGTGTCCAAAGACGAGCTCATTAGGGCTGAATCCCAAACTCTCCCCAGGTACCTCCCACACAGCAAACAAAACACATGGTAGGCCAAGATCCCAATCCCTCCCACCCTCAAAGCAACAACAACGAAGCACAGATTTCAAGGCTGAGTGCCATCGCTCTAACACACCCTGGCTCTCCGGATTATACGCAGATGACACAACCCCAACAATCTCATGCTGCGGCATTGCTTGAACCAAGAGGCCAGAAGTGAAGTTGGGTCCCTGGACTGACTGAATCCCCTGCGGGTAACCATACCGGGAAAAATACACTAGCAAGCTTCGGACCACCGTCTTCGCCGACCCATTTCTCATAGGGTACGCGTCAGGGTACCTTGTTGCTACATCTCCCGACTGTGCATCACTGTCCTCCTTCAACTCTTTCGTCTTTTTAAGCCCATCCTCTGCCCCTTCAGGAACAGTTACTGGGTCTTCTCCAGACTCGAAATGTGGTCCTAATAAGGAGTCCCCGAGAAGGTCCTTTGACACTAAACTCTCAACCGCATCAACTTTCAACCCCTTCTCGGTACCCTTCCTCCGCTGATCTAAAGATTGTTGACCAGAATGTGACTCCCTGGATGCAGGATCTCCGGTGACAACACACGCCATAGGCTGCACCGGACACTTCTCAACCCACTCCTGCTCCTCCCTACTCACGTCGGCCGGCTTCTCGGCAACGACCAAGGGTGGAGCCTCAGAAGTAGGTCCCGCAAAGTCGTTGCCGAGAAGGAGGTCGACGCCCCCAACAGGTAACTTCTCCACAATTCCTACATCCAGGTCCCGAGTCACACCATCAACTTCCACCTTCATTCTTACAAGCGGGTATGACCTTGTCGCATTAACTCCCTGAACCACAACCACCCGCGCCGTATTGACAGGTTTACCAGTGAAATTTCTCAACCGTGTTTGCGATGCCCCAGTGTCACGCAAAATTCTCACCTCATGTCTTCTATCCCCCCACTCCACACAACCGAGTCCCCTGTGGTCACTAAAGGCATCACGGACAGGGAATAAGCCTTCCGGATCCTTCTGCACTGGCAGTGTATTTACCTCGGAAGATATGCCTCTAACAAACTCCGATGTCCTCTTGAACACTCCAATGCCGTGAGCAAAAGACACGGCTGCCGGAGGAGGTCGACTAGGGCACTCATTTGCCTTATGACCCTCCTGGTGGCACCTAAAACACATAAATTTCGGTTTCGGCTTATACTGTGATGTAAAAGGCCCCTGAATTTTCACATATGGTGTGGTGTAAGGTTTGGATTCAGTTTTAGTTTCATGGCTCTTCTGTTTAAATGTGTCATTGTTACGGGGAGGGGGAGGATAACGGTCCTTAGCACTTACATCATACTTCTGTGAGGACCCGCAACCCCGAATCAACGACAGCCGTCGATCAGCCATTTCTGCTGCCTCGACTAGAGTTCTTGGGTTTTTCTCCTTTAAGTTCAAAGTTAGATCACCGCCCGTGCTCTTAAAGAACTGCTCCAACATCATCAACTGCTTAACTCCATCAAACGTTGTTACCTTCTCAGATCGGAGCCAGTTCCCCATAGCATCGGACAAGTCCCGGGCGTGTTCCAAAAAGGTGCTATCTCTTCCCTTAGTTACACCCCGGAACTTCAAACGGTACGTTTCTGGTTGCAGTTCGTAAGCCCTCAGGACAGCCTCCTTGAGATCCTCATACACAATACATGACTCCAAAGGTAACGCATCGTAGGCTTTAAAGACCCTTGCCTATTAATCTAGAGAATACAAGTGCTGCCCATTTATTCTCTGGCCACTGGTGTTCCTGGCACTTCTTCTCAAAGCGTGTGAAAAATTCTGTTACACCACTCTCATCAAACACCGGAACCAGTTTCAATAAGTGCGAGAGAGACTGCTCATGAACACGGTTACCAGCCCCAAGTCGCTGTCCCTTTGCCTCTACTCGCGACTTCTCTACGTCCATGTCGGCACAGTACCTAGTCGACTCTAAATCCGCTTGGATTTTTGCTAGCTCTATGTGCTGCTGATGCTGAAGCTGAAGCTCACATACCCTGATACCCTTTCTCTCTTCGATCTTAGCTAATTCGAGCTGAAGCAATAATTCTGGAGATAACCCTTGAGGAGGTGAAGGTGCTACAATGTTTGAAATTACCGGTGGTCCCCCCAGGGGCAACCCACCCTGCCAGTCACCACCCAACTGCGGAAGCGTACCCGGGGTCGGCAAACTACTGGGATGGCTGGGAGTCGAGTGTAGGGGAAGCATGGCTGAAGGGCTCTGAGCACTCAACCCATCTCGCTCACCAATCACCCTGCCCAGTACACACGTTATCAAGTTATCCCTGGTCATGCTGCTAGTAACCGCATGACCGATAGCTGTGGCCATGCATTGAAGACCGTACCGATTCACACCCTCCAACCGCTCGACAGTAACAGGCCATTGCAAAAATATCCTAGCATCCTCCTCACAGTTCACCTGATTAACCATTTCATCATGCTGCTGTTCCTCCGTTTCGACATGACGTACTGTGTCTCCACTCTCCTCTGATCCGGTATAAGACATGATGCTCACAAAAATTTCTCACCACAATATTCAGAAAAGAAGCACCCCAAACTCTTATACCTCAATATACACACAAAAATTCTCGGAAATACTCAAGGGCTATACTATGTTGCAAAAAAAAATTATTCTTGCTGATCCCCGCAAAATATTCTCCAAAACAACAAATGTTCCCTGCTAATAAATGTAGGTTCACCAAATCCTAGGTAAGGTCGCCATTTGTTACGACTGGGGTTCAAATATATCAGGGCTCTTATTCATTGGACTAGTAATGGCATAAATGCTACAACGGAAAGCGCTAGATCCAACCTCTGATGTATATTCCCAGTGAACAAAGAACACAAATACTCTACAGAGTTCTATATGCAATAATAGGCTATCAAACTCTCAATAAATGTGCGTCTACTCTAGGCTTAATGTTATGTGAAAACAGCCTATTACTACCTATAACCGAAGGTGCTTGGTTATGGTATGCAAAGTAAGGTGGTAAGAGAAGTTACAGCTTACGTTACTTTAATCAACAAATGTCAGGCACTCCTGCATGAAAGAAAGTGCACTAAAGTCCTTCAACACTAACAAGGAATCTTCTTTAAATATTAGATGCTATAAAGATGCTCGTATCGGAAATGGAACCCAAAAAGGCAGGCAGCGGAACAATGCTCGTGCAGGCTATGCACACAAAAAGGCAGAATATATAATGCCGTCGGCGCCAAGAATATCCTAAACACTACAACAATAATAATCGCCACGACAATGCAGTATTCCTATCAACAAAAAGAGCCTAAGTCGTTTGTGTCTCCATACATCAAACTAGGCTGCGAAATGCTTGTGTAATGATAAATGGGTATGCATAAAAAGAGTAATTAGGTTAATATACTTAATGTCTACTGTGACTGATAAAGTCTAGCTAGAGTCAATGATACAAGATACTGGTGCGCATGGCATGCCGCATAGCCTAGTGCAAATCTCAAGTCTGTGCGTCAAATATTACGTTATAGGGAAGGGTAGCTCTCTTGAGAAACCTTAATACCGAAGTATTAAGCGTTCTCCTGGCGTACCTCAAAGACAAACAACGAGCTTAGAACAGTGCAGAATGGTATAGGCAAAAAGCCCTCATTCGTGCATGCTCTACTCTCAATGGCACACAGACTAGAATTTACTCAATCAACTCCAGTTCTCAGGTATGTCGTGCAGCTTTTAACTAAAGCCAGCACTCATAGGAAACAATACCTTATAATATCAGACTCCTAGTCTAGCATTATCTAATCCAGCAGAACACTAATAATTAAAGGAAGCAGTACTAAACAATATGAATGCCAACCAATGCTTCGTGATCAACTTATCTTAACAACTAACATACATGGGTTATATCAGACCTTAACGCACAATACAACTGGCCAGCATGAAGCTGATTTTGCAGAGTTAACCAGAGGGGGTATAATATTAATAAAAGGTGGTGAAAGATATGGAAAATGAGAGAGATAGGCAGAGGAAAAGATTCTCAGGTGCAGTGCAGGGGACAGGTAGCAAGGGTTAAGATAGATGCGTTCTAGAAACCAGATCTGAGGGAGAGTGGGGCGAGGAACTGTATATATACTCGCACTAGCTCGAGCCGCGTGGGAAAAAAGCGGTTACAAGTCCTCTAGCCACTAGCAAGGGAGCTAACAGCATGGGAAGGACCTCTCTCAACCAACCCCCACGAGGCAGCCAGCCGTGACGTCATCGAGCGGGACAAAAACACTGCGCGCTCCCTCTCACTCTGTTCTACTCTCTCTCTCTCCCAGATCCCATCATTACTAGTTAATGATAAAACCTATACTTTACAATTAAATATATAAAGCCTTGACATGGGTGAAAACAAAGAGCCTTTCTGGACTGCCCATGACACGAGCTTTCATATGAAATAAAGCACACTCTAATACATAAACTGTAGCCCCATCCACTGCCCTGGCGATCCTAGCGAGTCACTGTAGGACAAGCCATGCGGTTCTATCGGAGTGGTTAACGTCTCACTTACCTAACTTACTGAGCTCAAAATGACGCAGAAGGGTCATATAACTTATTGTAGAGCTATTTCACTAGGCTCATATGACGCGATCGCGTCATATGACAATTGGGCGGAACCGCCATATGACGCGATCGCGTCATATGAGTCGGAGGGGGTTAAGAGGCAATTTACGTATAGACATATTGAAATAGTCCTTACACTTTACAACGCTCTGATACGACCTCTCCTGGAGTATGCTGTTCAATTCTGGTCTCCAGCACTCAAGAAAGATATAGAGCAATTGGAAAGAGTACAAGCTTGGGCTACAAAGCCCATTTCATCGCTTAGAAGACTGAGCTATGAGGACCGGTTGAGAGCTCTTGATCTCTTCCCATTGGAGACACGCAGACTACGAGGTCAGCTCATTGAAGTTTTTAAAATACTTAATGAGTTTGACAATGTGGATTATAGCAAAATGTTTATCCTCAATGTAAATACAACACACAACCATGGCTGGAAATTATAATTGAAAAGGTTCAGCACTAGTATTTGTGAAAACTTTTTTCACATACAAGATCTGTTCTACCTGAAACAAACTTCCCTCCGAAGTCGTAAACAGTACTTCAGTAGAATAGTTCAAGAAGAGAGTAGATAGTATTTTGCACACTTTGTAATGAGTGTAGTGCACTAAACAGTCTCTCCTTTTACTTCGAGTATCTCCTCGGAATGGACCTCAAAGTCACTGAGATGCTAACTATTCCTTGTAACGCTCACTCTCTCTCTCTCTCCATACACACAATGAACATACGAAGACTATTTGTTTGAGTAGGATTGTATTATATCCAATTTTGCACATTGTTACAGGATATTCTACCAATATTTGTTGAAATATGAAGGTGCATTTAACCAGGATATACAGCTCCTGTCGTAACCACAATGGTTAACTAAGGTGTGCCTTGCCGTATGGAGTTTCGGATAGGTTTCCATGCATTCAATTATTCTGAGACCGCTATTAGAGGGTCTGTAAAAGAGCTGGTAGCTGTAGCTATAGGAAGACTAAGGCATATTCATGTAAAATATATAGTACCTTTGAAACGACTGATAAATGTAAATATACTTGTTCACTATAATTAATCTATATTATATTGTCAATCATAAGATTTTGGTGGATGGACTACCCTTTCACCGCTGTGAACAAACAAACTATAAACATGGGAATAGACACTTTTGGAGTCAGATAGATTCTCTGGTGACAATGACGGATTGGAGTAGCCAAACTTACAATTCCCTAAATCAACTAGTATTGGTTGGAAAAATAGCTGTATTCCGTCAGGAGACAAAATTGAAGGGGTCTGTTCATGGGGCACCTTTGTCTGGCACTAGACGTGTTCACAGATGTAGCCATCATGTCCATGTCATTTGATAAATGGCTTTAATGAGACACCAGTGCTTATCGAGCCCATTACAATGCCTACAATTGCTCAACGAGGGCATCCAAAATCAGCAGGTAGAACATTGAGGATTTTAAATGACGGTTAAGGGCCCTCTCAATGTTTTGAATGGTCACTATGGCCAATATTTAGCAATGCATCATACGAATTGGACAAACAAAATTTGTCTGACAAGTATGAACATGATAGATTAATATCCAGTATTCAAGAATGGATAATAAGTCGTAGGCGTATGCATAAACCTTTAACCGTCCTGGTGGTGTAATGGTTAAAGTGGCAACAATCTGTGTGTGATAACCCGGGTTCGAATCCTGGCGGATCATATATACTTAAATTAATTTCATTGAGGGTGTTTGGTGTTGTGGTTGTTACGACCTGGCACTCGGGTACACAAGGGCTCTCAATCAGGACTCGAATACGGCTCGCTGCCACAACGGAAACACACGATCCCAACCCCTGAGTACTGCCAGCCGAACAAAAAACACCAATACCCTCCAGAGTTCAATCTGCTATAACGGGGTATACAAGAACTCGGTACTAGTGTTCAACAACAGACTAATAAAGAGACAGGAATTATCTAGTCTGGTCAACAATCAAACAATGAAGTAAGAAACAACAACACCAAAGAATAGTGTTGGCCGAAGCCGAAGTAATCCACCCTTGACTAAGAACTTAAGAAGTCCTCCACCCTCTACTTCGGATCGGCACTATTACGTTACGTTAATTAATAGTCCTTAAGCATCGAGCAAAGAATCTTCTGAAAAAAGTTAGATGCTTCTCGGATGCTCGTAAGAAGTACGTATCGGATTTTGAACAGTAATTCAATAAGCAAAAAAACACTGCCAATTAAATACTATTAACCCTTAATTAGCGGCTCACCACATAAGTCGAGTTAAATAAAGCTGGACTATGTGGCGGCGCTCGACATAGGTCGAGTGGCAATTTCAGCACGTAATGTTGCTGAGAGAGAGAGACAAGTGGTGGCAGGAGACTAGCGAGCGTATGACTGCTCCAGACCACCGCGGCGAACCTACTGACACGAATCTCGGCTCCCTCCTCCCTCTCTCACTCGCTACATACTGAATTATATGGGGAAAGTACCGAATTACATGCTTTTTGCACTCGCGTTGCACGGTTATTGCAAGAAAACTAGCCATCATAAAAGGATCGTTATGGTGTCATTCGAAAGCTCTGTTTATGCCCTTTCAGGGATAGGTACTTGTTTTACGTTCTGGGTCTTATTTAGGCATGAAAATGATCACGTAAACAGCCCTATTTTGGCTAAAAACACCCCGCTGGGCGGTACATATAAATAAACCGCATAGGCCGCTCGTAAGGTGTTAAAGGTTTAAATTGGCATAAGAATAATTAAAAGAATATGCAATAGTAAATGGCAAACATTAAAAAGAAGTACTCCGCAAATGCAACGGCAATAGCCTACTCGGATTGTGCTCGTGGGCCACTAATCACTAAAGTAGCCAAGCGTGCAACACATGAAATCAATAGTGCATAAACAATATCATACATAAGGAAAGCTTCAATACTATTCTGTATCTACTAATTGAGGAAAGTCTAGCTGAGGTACTGTGGGCAAAAGGTAGCAGTGACTGAGCAAAAACGGCTCGTAGCCTAGCAAAGTCCTCACAACTGTTTAAAGTATTACGTTAACACGAACAAGTGCACTTTGAGAAATCCAGATCCCTTGTATCTGGTTTTCTCCCGGGTCCTTGACAAAGTAAAAACAAACTGTTAATAAAATACAGGGTGGTTAGGCTCTTGCCCTCACACACTGTAAATTATTAACTCAACACAGTCAGCCGCGAAGACAACCTAGGCTTCACTGAACCGAAACGAGTATGCAGGTTTATCGCTTAACCACTGCATCAAACAACAACTCGTAACACAGAAAAGCCTTACCCCAGTCTAGCATTACCTAGACTAGCAGAAAACAGGAATAATAATAATAACACACAGGGAAATGCATATACAAGTGCAACAAACATAAATCAATCCTATTCTAAGTTAACCCTTCCAAAATAGGCTATCTAATAGGTAAGTATCTAGTGAGAACTCAAGCGATAATACGTTGGCTAACTAGCTCTGCACCAACGGGATCATGGAAGTTAAACAGGCAGGGAAAAGAGGAGATAAGAATGTAAGGTAGTAGAGAAAGTTCACATCAGTCAGAAGAATATATAGTTAGCAAGGGAAATGAGAAGTCGCTCTGCCTAATGAGTTCTGATGAAAAAATGGCTAGACTTCCCTTTTTATACCCGGCCCTCTAGTGAGCCCAACGTGAACTACTAAGGACCGCCCACTGACAATCATTACGTAATTTCTCTCTCTCCTCTGGGATAGACAAAGGCTCCCCTAGCACTGAGGGGAGGGGGGAGGGGGGAGTGCTAGTGAGTTAGGCCCACCTCCCGCATGGCGCACCCACTGACCCCCAACTGTGGCTGCTGCTTCTCCCATCATTACAAATAAGTTTTACACACAATACTTATAACTAATGATATAAAATAGAAATCGTTGACTCAGATGAAAACAAAATACATATTCATATTACTTATAGTACAACGGCTCTCATGAACTAAGTTAGGAAACTCTACATAGACTACAGCCAAAGTTCCTGCCCTGACGATCCTAGCGAGAGTGGGGCATGACTAGGCGTTCTGTACAGCATGCTCACACTGGACATGCGTCACACCTCCCCCAAGATTTTACTTGCTCAACCCTGAGCTAAAATCTGACAAACACAGAACCCCATCAAGCCCCTCACACCCAGCGACCGCATGGCACTAAAACAAAGCTGAGTTTATCACCAAAACACATCTTATTATTAAAAAAAAAAAATCACATTTTATAACTCCTCCCAACAATAGCAAAAAGACACAATATGATGCTCCCAGAGCGAGCTTACAGCAGCTCAGCCGTTTGATAGTTCGTGGACTACTCAAACTCTATAGGCTATGACAAACTTATACGATTATCTATATCAAAAGAAAGAGTTTTTATATGATTTTTATATTTTAATATGTTTTTCCCGGCTGCACTATAAGGGCAGCCTATTTTCCTCCACTCAAACCCACACACCTGTGATAGCCTACGACTGATCATCCACCCTTGATAAACAATCCGCGATCACATTGTCACATCCAGCAATATGACGGATGTCCAGGTTATACTCCTGCAACATCAAAGACCACCTGGTCAGTCTCATATTGCGATTGTGAAATTGATTCAGGAATCTCAAAGGGTGATGATCAGTGTAGATAACCACGACTAGGCCATAGGCTGGAACATACACCTCGAAGTGCCTGAGCGACAGCACAATCGCCAGTAATTCCTTTTCTATTGTAGAATAGTTCTTTTGTGCAGCATTGAACTTCTTAGAAAAGAAACTTACTGGGTGTTCCACACCTTCATTGTCTGTCTGTAGCAAGACGGCACCAGCCCCTACACCACTAGCATCTGTTGCCAGCTGAAAAGGCCTGTTAAAGTCTGGGGCCCTGAGTATCGGGTGAGTACATAGCAAATGTTTCACCAAAGTGAAAGCCTTTTCACACTCAGGTGCCCACAAAACCTTTTTGTCTTTAGATAACAAATCTGTGAGTGGTGCCAACACCGTTGAGTAACCTTTTATGAAGTGTCTGTAGTAGCCTATCATACCCAAGAATCTCATAATCTGCTTCTTGGTTGTTGGGTGAGGAAATTTATTGATAGCCTGTACCTTGTTCTGAGGAGGGCACACCTGTCCCCTTCCCACTACAAACCCAAGGTACTGCACAGTGGCTTTTACGAAGTCACACTTTGCCAAATTTACTACCAGACCTGCTTCACTAAGTTTCCGGAACAAGGTCTCAAGGTGCTCACAATGGCTCTCAAAGTCGTCATCATAAATGATTACATCGTCCAAATATACGGTGCAATTTGGAATGTCCTTTACAATTTCATTCATCAGGTTCTGAAACGTTGCTGGTGCATTCTTAAGTCCGTAAGGCATAACATTGCACCGGTAGGTACTCCCGTCCACAACAAAACCACATGCCTCTTTAGCACGCTCGGACAAAGGTACTTGCCAGTAACCTTTTACTAAATCTACTTTAGACAAAAAACGAGCATTACCATTTTTTTCAACACTATCATCAACCCGAGGAAGAGGATATGGGTTAGTTGGAGTCAAACCGTTTAACCTACGGAAATCAATACAAAAGCGTACCTTGCCATCTGGCTTAGGCTGCAGTGTTACGGGGGAAGTCCACTTAACTGTGCCTTTCTCTATCAACCCTCTACCGAGCATATACTCCAACTCATCCCTCAGAGCTGGTAGTTTTATGGGGGGCACACGGTACGGGATTGACTTAAAGGGTAGATGGTCCCCCACGTCAACATCATGCATAGCCTGAGTAGTGAGGCCTGGGTGTTCAGCAAATACAGTGGGGTATGAACCGAACAACTGACGGATAGCATCAAACTGCGGCTCAGGAAAATGAGCTATAGCCTCGTCAGCCCTAAGGCTCGAGTTCCCCGCCCACTGATCCGCTGAAACATGTTGATCCCAGCTATCCTCCTCTGAAGCTTGACTGTCCCCCTCTCCTTCTCCACCACGGCCACAACAAGCCAACACAGGGACAGTGAGAGGCTCAGAGGGGCGCCTCACATACTCTTTAATAAGGTTCACGTGACATAACTGGTTCTTTTTCCTCCTGTCTGGAGTGGCAACAAGGTAATCTAAGTCTGAAAATTTTTCCACAATTTTATAAGGTCCAGTGTACTTCGCAGAGAGGGGATTACCAACCAAAGGCAACAAAATTAATACCTCTTGTCCTACAGTGAACTTCCGGAGCCTCACTTTGCGATCATACCTGTCCTTCATCAAAGCTTGTGATTCTGTCAAATTTCTACCTGCCATCTCCAGACTCTTAAGCATGCGCTCACGGCTTTCAAGCACATACTTTAATAATGGACAAGGCTGCACAGTCCCCTCCCAAATTTCTTTCAGCTGACACGGTGTCCAAAAATCAGCTCGTTTGGACTAAATCCCAGGCTCTCACCAGGTACCTCCCGAGCAGCAAACAGCACATAAGGCAATCCAAGATCCCAATCCATACCGTTGTCAGCACAATAACACCTGAGCATGCTTTTAAGTGTAGCATGCCACCGCTCAAGCACCCCTTGACTCTCAGGGTGATACGCTGACGATACTACTGCTCGTATCCCATGCTGTTGCATTGTTTGCTTGAACATGTTGGAGGTGAAATTAGATCCCTGATCAGACTGAATCTCCTCCGGGTACCCGTACCTTGAGAAGTACCACAACAAGTTACTGACTACCGTCTTAGCCATTCCATTTTTCATAGGGTATGCATCGGGGTATCTAGTGGCAACATCCATTATGGTTAACAAAAATTTATTTCCAGCCTTAGTGGGAGGGAGTGGACCAACCATGTCAACAATAATTTTACTAAAGGGTGGCCCAATCACAGGAATAGGGTGTAACGGAGCCTTAGGAATAACTTGGTTCGGTTTCCCGACACGTTGACAAATATCACATGAGTTTATCCATGACTGCACATGAGACTTCATCCCCGGCCACCAAAACAATTTCCCCAAAGCCGCCACCGTTTTTCTCACCCCTAGATGTCCTGCCAGTGGTATGTCATGCGCCAACCTCAGTAGGCTATCCCTGCACTCCCGTGGCACCACCAACTGGTCCACTACTCCGGACCCCTTTTGCCAACTACGTTTAGGGTCTTGAAAACGCCTATAGAGGATGCCTTCTAAATAAAACAAATCTCCTGGCTGTGCATCGCCGTCCTCGTCGAGCTCTACAGCTCCATTAGCACACGTTTGGAGCTCAGGGTCCTCTAGTTGCAACCGACGTATATCTGAGGGTGCCAAGCGATCTAACTGCTCCCGGAGCAATGCATGACCTTCCCCGATACTGGGCTGCTCCCTCTGTCTCTCTCGATGTACATAACGTTGCTGTCGTGGAGACTCGTCATGCCCAGCCTCGTCTCTCTCGATGACAGGCCCAGGGGCTACTCCAGAATTAAGTAATGGTGCTAATACTGAATCACCCAGGAGAGCCGCCGAGTCAAAACTCTTAAAACCAACTCCAGCTTTAGCCTCCTCCTGTTGATCGTTCCTCCGCTGGTCTGAAGACGGAGGACTAGGCTGTGACACTTTAGCTGCCCGAGCTCGGGTGACAACACACGCCATGGGTTGTGTCTGGCACCGCTCGACCCACTCTTGCTCTTCCCTACTCACGTCGGCCGGCCTCTCGGCAACGACTAAGGGTAGAACCTCAGAAGCGGGCATTGCAAAGTCGTTGCCGAGAAGAAGGTCGACGCCCTCCACTGGCAGTTTCTCCACAATCCCGACATCCAATTCACGTGCCACACCATCCACCTCCAACTCCAACCGCACCAGCGGGTATGACCGAGTTGCATCAATACCCTGCACCACTACCACCCGAGCCGCGTTTATAGGGTAGCCAGTCAAGTTTTTCATCAGAGTCTGGGAAGCACCTGTATCACGCAAGACCTCTACTCCATGCTTGCGCCCCGCCCACATCACGCAACCCCGCCCTCTATGGTCGCAAAAAACATCCTGAGCAGGGTTCGAGCCTCCCAGGTGCTTCTGCATTGGCTGTGCCTCAGCCTCTGACGAACTGCCCCGGGCAAACTCAGATGACTTCGGAGACACACCAATGTTGCAGGCCAAAGACACAGCTGCTGTAGGTGGTTTGCTAGGACAGACTCTTGCAAAGTGCCCCTTTTTATGACATTGATAACACTCCAACTCCCCTTTGGGCTTCCCTTGGTACTGGAAAGGGCCCGGCCCCTTCTTAAATGGGACGGTGCTAGTCTTGTGGTCAGTCTTGGTATCATGGCTCTTGTACTTGTTTGCATAAGGTATATCACTAACTCGGGGGGGTGGGGCGTCACGCCCCTTGTTACCTGCCTCACTACGCTGGGCAGACCCGCACCCACGAATTAGTGATAGCCGGAGGTCAGCCATCTCAGCTGCCTCCTGTAGAGTTTTTGGGTTCTTTTCTTTAATAGTTAGTCATTTCTGCACCAGTACACTTATAAAACTGCTCAAGCAGAAACAGCTCAGTCAACAGTTCTGCGGTCTCAGCTTTCTCAGAACGTGTCCAGTTTTTAAGTGCATCTTTTAAGTCCCGGGCATGTTCAAGAAAGGTCGCCTCCCTAGTCTTTGTAACACCCCGAAACTTCAATCGATATGTTTCCGGTTGCAACTCGTATGCCCGTAGGACAGCTCTCTTCAATTCTGGGTAGTCAATGCAAGACTCTAAAGGCAGTGCATCATAAGCCTTCAGACCCTTACCCGTAAGTCTTGAGGAGACTAGAGCTGCCCACTTCTCTTCAGGCCAATTATGCTCCCTACACTTCTTCTCATAACAATTAAAAAATTCTGTGACTTCAGTTTCACTAAATACCGGCACCAATTTGACTAATTGGGCCAAGGACTGTTCTCTTACTTGGCCCTCACGGCCCATCTGAGTCCCTGTCGACTCTGCACGAGTCTTATCTAAATCTAATTTAGCACAATATTTCTCTGAGTCGTACCTAAGCTCAGCCTCATGCCTCCTGGTCTCATCCTCTTGCCTCCTAACCTCAATATCATGCCTCCTAGTCTCATTCTCCTGCTTCCTAGCCTCAATCTCCTGCTTCCTAGCCTCAATCTTAGCAAGCTCAAGTCTAAATACCATATCTGGAGACAGGCAGGAAGAGGGAGCTGCCACTACTGAAGGAGGGGGGGCAAAAACTGGGGAACCACCATGTGCACCACCCGAGGGCACTCCAATCTGCCAATTCTCATCCCTCTGTGGGAGAGTGCTAACCTCCGGTAACTGAGTGGACGGCACTGTGGGAGTCGAGTGAGAGGGGATCTGGGGAGGAACCCCCCCAAACGCCCTCTCCTCCGAAACCCCATGTCGCCCACGCAACACCCAGGAAATCAGCTCCCCCTTGGACGTCCCTACTACATTGGAAATGCCCAAAACCTTGGCTATCAGGTGCAAGCCACAAACATCCACCCCAGTCAGCCTCTCCTCCGTCACGTGGTACCGCTTACTCACAAAAACTCTAGCATCCTCCTCACTGGTTACTAACGGCACACCTTCAAATGGCATCTCTCGCTCATCGTCAGTGCTAATGCACGACATACTGAAGTCCACAAAAAAATTCTCGAGACAAAAGTGTTAAACTTCCTATGCAAGCACTAATTACTAAATTAACTGGAGTCTCTTAAATGTTTTACTAATTGCCATACAAAAAAAATATTCTTCAATATGCACGCTAAAATACCATCAAACAAATGTTGTACAACTCTGCAAAAATGTATACTGTTCACAAAATCCTGGCAAGGTCGCCATTTGTTACGACCTGGCACTTGGGTACACAAGGGCTCTCAATCAGGACTCGAATACGGCTTGCTGCCACAACGGAAACACACGATCCCAACCCCTGAGTACTGCCAGCCGAACAAAAAACACCAATACCCTCCAGAGTTCAATCTGCTATAACGGGGTATACAAGAACTCGGTACTAGTGTTCAACAACAGACTAATAAAGAGACAGGAATTATCTAGTCTGGTCAACAATCAAACAATGAAGTAAGAAACAACAACACCAAAGAATAGTGTTGGCCGAAGCCGAAGTAATCCACCCTTGACTAAGAACTTAACCCCTTCAGACTCATATGACGTAGAGGTTGCCAGATTAGCAATAAGAAATAGAGTTCTCTCACTCTTATAATTACCTCTCCAAAATTAGTTTTCTGCCCACAGCTAACTCAAAGACAACTGCAGAGGTTGAAGTAACTGAACTAAAGGTTTGTAAATACACCTGATGGTAACAAAGGCTTTAAAGTATCCCTAATAGGCTCAGAATTGCGTCATATGTCGGAGAGGGTTAAGAAGTCCTCCACCCTCTACTTCGGATCGGCACTATTACGTTACGTTAATTAATAGTCCTTAAGCATCGAACAAGGAATCTTCTGAAAAAAGTTAGATGCTTCTCGGATGCTCGTAAGAAGTACGTATCGGATTTTGAACAGTAATTCAATAAGCAAAAAAACACTGCCAATTAAATACTATTAAAGGTTTAAATTGGCATAAGAATAATTAAAAGAATATGCAATAGTAAATGGCAAACATTAAAAAGAAGTACTCCGCAAATGCAACGGCAATAGCCTACTCGGAATGTGCTCGTGGGCCACTAATCACTAAAGTAGCCAAGCGTGCAACACATGAAATCAATAGTGCATAAACAATATCATACATAAGGAAAGCTTCAATACTATTCTGTATCTACTAATCGAGTAAAGTCTAGCTGGGGTACTGTGGGCAAAAGGTAGCAGTGACTGAGCAAAAACGGCTCGTAGCCTAGCGAAGTCCTCACAACTGTTTAAAGTATTACGTTAACACGAACAAGTGCACTTTGAGAAATCCAGATCCCTTGTATCTGGTTTTCTCCCGGCTCCTTGACAAAGTAAAAACAAACTGTTAATAAAATACAGGGTGGTTAGGCTCTTGCCCTCACGCACTGTAAATTATTAACTCAACACAGTCAGCCGCGAAGACAACCTAGGCTTCACTGAACCGAAACGAGTATGCAGGTTTATCGCTTAACCACTGCATCAAACAACAACTCGTAACACAGAAAAGCCTTACCCCAGTCTAGCATTACCTAGACTAGCAGAAAACAGGAATAATAATAATAACACACAGGGAAATGCATATACAAGTGCAACAAACATAAATCAATCCTATTCTAAGTTAACCGTTCCAAAATAGGCTATCTAATAGGCAAGTATCTAGTGAGAACTCAAGCGATAATACGTTGGCTGACTAGCTCTGCACCAACGGGACCATGGAAGTTAAACAGGGAAAAGAGGAGATAAGAATGTAAGGTAGTAGAGAAAGTTCACATCAGTCAGAAGAATATATATAGTTAGCAAGGGAAATGAGAAGTCGCTCTGCCTAATGAGTTTTGATGAAAAAATGGCTAGACTTCCCTTTTTATACCCGGCCCTCTAGTGAGCCCAACGTGAACTACTAAGGACCGCCCACTGACAATCATTACGTAATTTCTCTCTCTCCTCTGGGATAGACAAAGGCTCCCCTAGCACTGAGGGGAGGGGGGAGTGCTAGTGAGTTAGGCCCACCTCCCGCATGGCGCACCCACTGACCCCCAACTGTGGCTGCTGCTTCTCCCATCATTACAAATAAGTTTTACACACAATACTTATAACTAATGATATAAAATAGAACTCGTTGACTCAGATGAAAACAAAATACATATTCATATTACTTATAGTACAACGGCTCACATGAACTAAGTTAGGAAACTCTACATAGACTACAGCCAAAGTTCCTGCCCTGATGATCCTAGCGAGAGTGGGGCATGACTAGGCGTTCTGTACAGCATGCTCACACTGGACATGCGTCACATGGTGAAATTAATAAAATATAGATTATTAGTAGGTTCAGGGATATTTCGTCGCGAGGCCGGTCTATATGATCTGTGCCCCATGAATATTCTTTCCTCTCACTTAAACATTAGGCTACCATAGCGCGGTTGGGAGTATGAACACGATAGATTAATATCCAGTATTCGAGAATGGATAATAAGTCGTAGGCGTGTGCATAAACCTTTAACCGTCCTGGTGGTGTAATGGTTAAGGTGGCAAAAATCTGTGTGTGATAACCCGGGTTCGAATCCTGGCGGATCATATATACTTTAATTAATTTCATTGAGGGTGTTTGGGGTTGTGGTGAAATTAATAAAAATATAGATTATTAGTAGGTTCGGGGATATTTCGTCGCGAGGCCGGTCTGTATGATCTGTGCCCCATGAATATTCTTTCCTCTCACTTAAACATTAGGCTACCATAGCGCAGTTGGGAGTATGAACATGATAGATTAATATCCAGTATTCGAGAATGGATAATAAGTCGTAGGCGTGTGCATAAACCTTTAACCGTCCTGGTGGTGTAATGGTTAAGGTGTCAACAATCTGTGTGTGATAACCCGGGTTGGAATCCTGGCGGATCATACATGCTTTAATTAATTTCATTGAGGGTGTTTGGTGTTGTGGTGAAATTAATAAAAATATAGAATATGATATTGGCAGTGATGCTCACAATCAGATTAAAAGAATAGCAAGCGTCAATATTGTACGTAAAATAGGCACATATGTCACAAATTATTTTTGTTATATGGAAAATATTTAAAGTTACTAAGTTAATACAACTGTTTCCAAATTGGAACTGTATTATTGTTCTTGTACTGTTCCGGTGAATAGGACTCGTCAGCCCTGTTCGACAACTCAGTGCGTGATAATAGGACTTCAGAGACTATCAACCCTATTGGATTATTAAGCCAGCACACTGTAAGTCAAGAAGAGTGTCAGGACTGGAGCCTCTCTGCGGGAACTCCAGCCCCTTCGACAATTCATCTAGGGGAGTAAGCCTTATACAAATCCTTACTTCTCACTTAAGGGTGAAGCCACTTGGTGGATGGACTAGCTACCCACCACTGTTGAAGAATTGTGCTAGGAAGATTCATAAGGGGCATCGGAGTCGGAAGGATCCTAAGTTGAGTGGTCAATCCTGTACGTCCTTAAATAACCTGGCATGGGTTGTCCTCTCGGGCGGGGGCAGGTCCGCTTGAGGGTATTTGTTGTATGTCCAACCTCATGTAGGGAAGCGCAGTGGAGAGCGTTGTGGACTGCAGACCAAATGGACCTCAGATCGAATCCACGCCAAACGTCAGGGTTTTTGTCCGAGGTAATCTGATTGTTCCTGCTGTTCTAAACGTATCCTGGCTACACCGACACATCAAGAAAACACCCCCTATATTGTCAACAATTCATAGCATACAAGAGGCCCAATCATATTCGAAGATGCTGTGAACGACCGTATAGCTTCTCTCTCCAAATCAAGTGATGTGTAATACACGGCAGAGCTCAGAGCCAGAAGGGCGCAAGTGCCGCCGCGAGGAACATCCGAAAGATGCCATGTGCAAGCCTGGAATCCGTGAATCCAATCCTCATGTATTGGCTCTTGCTGCCTTCTGGTTCTATAGGGCTTTCAGAACCAGAAGGCCCCAAGTGCCACTGCATCAGAATGGATTTAAGGATACCAGGGCCCACATGAGGCCTTTTTCCGATGTTCCCGTGCGGTGGTACTTGCACCCTTCTGGCTCTGAGCTCCTCGTATAAATAAGTAGTCATCATCTAATGTGGCAGAAAGGAAGCAACCAACACCTAGAAGCTCCACTGTGACCATCTAGTGTGACACATATGAAACACTCAACATCTCGAAGCTTCAATCGATAATCTCGGGGCATCGTAAGAGTTACAGGCTACTGAACATCCTACAGTCCCGAGGTTGAGACAGGAAAAAAAAAAAAAAAATCGGCAATAGATAGATCTATTTGATCTATTCGGAAAAATTTCTAAAAGTGCCTATTTTATATGGAGCAATCGTGCATGATAAAATTGAGTCCTGTTTATCACAACCTTCCCAGGTTACCCCTTATAAATTCGAGAGAAGGCAGTAAGGGAAAACGCTTACACTTTTATAAAAAAAAAAAAAAAAAAATCTGATTAATACAACTGCAATCAAAATTAGTATGTACTAACAAACTAAATGTTTCTTCAAGTGTCATATACTATGGATCAATAGTATATTGAAAGAGGAATTTCAATAAATATTCCAGGGATATCAAAATTATGTACAATTAGTAAATGCAGTTTGCTAGGCAGTATCTACTGTATATACATTGACTATTTATCGAAAATCATAGCAACCAAATCATTTGTCCTACACTTGAACAATATAGTTTCACATTCAATTATTTATTATTACATCAAATGTTAGGATTAAAGGTCCATGTGGGATGTCAGGTGGAGTTTCGACAGGTATTGTTTGTGAGAACATTTGAAATGTAATGATTGTCTATGCCCTATGGGATTCCTGTGTGGACGTTATTAGAAATAGAATGTTCTTTCAATCCTTCTCTGCAGATGTGTTCCTTCTCTAATAATTCGATAATCCTGACCTTGTCTATGCAATTTGAGTTTTGGTAGCTTGTTACGATTTATGTTTGTTATGGATGTAATATATGAATTTGTACCCTCTCCGTGTTGTTTGTGTATGGAAATATAAATAGTATGATTGATTTACTATAATGATTGATCGCATGTATTTACTACTACACCAAAAACAACGCTCGTAATTCTATTATACAATGTTTCTTCTAGGTATAAAATCAGAGAGTGGTTTAAAACGGAGGTGAACAACTTTACCAAGAATAGCAATAGTGAAGTCGTAATTATTTTCCCAAGGTACAAACAGTTTAGGATTGCTGGAACCTGGTTCCAACAACCAGACATAATTTATATATTTGGAGTTAGTGTTCCCCTGCCAGCAGCGTGAGGAAGGACAACGATTACATCCTTGTAGATACTTGTTGGAACATCATTTAGAACATAAGGGTCTCTAATTGAAACGCTGAATCTTTCTTTATTAACCAATTTGATCAAAGGCTAACTCAATATGCCACCCTTAGTGGTTTCATGTTGACAGATTCGAAATTGCAGAGTGTAAACAATATTTTGCAGTAACAGTCTCAAAGAGATTTGAGGTGCTTTGATCCTTGGCAGACTTTGTTGATTTGTTAGACAATTTAATTTGTGAGACTCTTATTGCCATTCCTGAATGCAATGGGACCAAGTCAAGGTTAGTGACTCTTACTATAGGGCCATCAGAGCTAACCACTTTGAACTGTATATTTGATGTCCATGACATAAAGCTTTAAGCCTTTAATTAGTGATTGACAAGCCACTTAGCCACTTGCCACATTGTTGGTTCATAACGAGCACCAAACCTCATATTGCTATAAGTGGCAGTCAATACTTCCTCCATCACTAACCACTCCACTGTTGTCTCTCTACTACAGTAATTCCATCTTTGTAACTTCAACACTGTTGCTATCATCCCATCACTGTCACACCACCACTGTCACTCCACCACTGTCATTCCATCAGTCACACCACCACTGTCACTCCATCACTGTCACTCCATCACTTTCACTCCACCACTGTCACACCATCACTGTCACTCCATCACTGTCACTCCACATCTGTCACACCATCACTGTCACTCCATCACTGTCACTCCATCACTATCACACCATCACTGTCACTCCATCACTGTCACTCCATCACTGTCATTCCATCAGTGTCACACCATCATTGTCACTCCATCACTGTCACACCATCACTGTCACACCATCACTTTCACTCCATCACTGACACACCACCATTGTCACTCCATCACTGTCATACCATCACTGTCACACCATCACTGTCACTCCATCACTGTCACTCCATCACTGTCACTCCACCAGTCACACCATCACTGTTACACCATCACTGTCACTCCATCACTGTCACTCCATCACTCACTCCATCACTGTCACTCCATCACTGTCACACCATCACTGTCACTCCATCACTGTCACACAATCACTGTCACACCATCACTGTCTCTCCACCACTGTCACACCATCACTGTCACTCCATCACTGTCACACCATCACTGTCACACCATCACTGTCACACCATCACTGTCACTCCACCACTGTCACACCATCACTGTCACTCCATCACTGTCACTCCATCACTGTCACACCATCACTGTCACACCATCACTGTCACACCATCACTGTTACTCCATCACTGTCACACCATCACTGTCACACCATCACTGTCACACCTTCACTTTCACTCCACCACTGTCACTCCATCACTGTCACACCATCACTGTCACTCCATCACTGTCACTCCACCACTGTCACTCCATCACTGTCACTCCATCACTGTCACTCCATCACTGTCACACCATCACTGTCACTCCATCACTGTCACTCCATCACTGTCACTCCATCACTGTCACTCCACCACTGTCACACCATCACTGTCACTCCATCACTGTCACTCCACCACTGTCACTCCATCACTGTCACTCCATCACTGTCACTCCACTGTCACACCATCACTGTCACTCCACCACTGTCATGCCATCACTGTCACTCCATCACTGTCACTCCATCCCTGTCACACCATAACTCTCACTCCATCACTGTCGCTCCGTCATTGTCGCTCCACCACTGTCACACCATCACTGTCACTCCATCACTTTCACTCCACCACTGTCACTCCATCACTGTCACTCCACCACTGTCACTCCACTGTCACACCATCACTGTCACACCATCACTGTCACTCCATCCCTGTCACATCATAACTCTCACTCCATCACTGTTGCTCCATCACTGTCGCTCCACCACTGTCACACCATCACTGTCACTCCATCACTTTCACTCCACCACTGTCACTCCATCACTGTCACACCATCGCTGTCACTCCATCACTGTTACACCATCACTGTCACTCCATCACTGCCAATCCATCACTGTCATTCCATCACTGTCACACAATCACTGTCAGTCCACCACTGTCACACCATCACTGTCACACCACCACTGTCACACCATCAGTCACTCCATCACTGTCACACCATCACTGTCACACCATCACTGTCACTCCATCACTGTCACTCCATCACTGTCACACCATCAATGTCACTCCATCACTGTCACACCATCAATGTCACTCCATCACTGTCACACCATCACTGTCACTCCATCACTGTCACACCATCAATGTCACTCCATCACTGTCACATCATCACTGTCACTCCATAACACACACCCTGACTCTCTCTCTCTCTAAGAGGATAACAAATTTAAAAATCCAAGATTCTATTTTTAAGATTTTGAGATAATTTGGTAGTATAAATCCTGATAGAATATTTAAGATATCCAACAAAAAGTTTTACTGTACAAGAGGAATCATGTTAAAGTTAATAGGGAAGATAGCGAACCTAGACACAACATAACAATGCTTCATCCACAATATAAACAGTGAGTGGAATAAGCTCCCTAATTGAGTAATAAGCAGTGTCTCAAAAATACATTTATGAAATGCTTGACTCTTACCACAGAGAAATTGGGATGGAGTTGGTAATTACTAATGATAGAACGAGCTGGCAGTAATGAACACTGTTTCTAGTTGAAGAGAGCTAAGGAGAAAACAGTGTATTTGTATCTATTACTGTAGGTGGTGAATTGCATGGAATTTGTATGTCCATATCTAACTGTTCAATAAATTCCTTCAAGCGGTTTTCATGCCCTGCACAGTTATTCGCTTCCAACTGTCTTCAGGTACGGCAATTGCCGGAATGGACGGCGCTTGGGGAGAGAGCCTCCTTTGTTGCTATACTTTCCTTCAACTTTCCCATACTATCGGGTTTGCTACACTAGAAATAAGTCTTGACAACCTCGCTGGGATCGTAAGATTTGTGTGGCTAGTGTTTCTATGTGAATCTCTCTCTCTCTCTCTCTCTCTCTTTCTTTTGACAGCTGTTCCATCACCACATTTAACTATCTCACAAAGTACTTTCCCCCACCTCTGCAAGCCCTTTGATTATCTGCTGACTCTATCAGACAATATTTTACCCATTTTCGTTTTTATTGGCTATCCTTTGAAGTGTAAGTAATACATTTAGGTGGAGAGTAAACCCCTGACCATATATATTGTAAATGTATAGCCTTTACGAATGGTAGAATTTCTATATAAACCAGGTAGGCTCAACACCAAACCAAATTTGCCTTTCTCTGCATATGTCGGTTCCTATTGGTTAATGAGCCTGTTGCGTCAGTCAGTGGGATAAACACGGGGTAGGCCTACTATACTCTATTCCACTCAAGCTTGCACCTGGAACCTACAGGCGATTTCAGAGGTCACTCCTGATTGGCTTTCAGGACTTCAGCTTCAGCCAATGAGAGGCAATGATTGTCCGTACCTTTTATTTAGAGTTATGCAGATGAAATATGCATATAACAATATATAATTACGTAATACACATCAAATACAGTGCTTTTAGTTGTGAGTAGGTGCATGAATGTATGAAATTTGGTTGTATTTACCCGCGTAAGTGACTCGGGACACAGAGAAGGCGCATTCAACATGTTAAATACTCGATATTTCAAACTTCTGCATCAAGCGGCAGTTCAGCGAATGACCAGAGAGATAACATAATAAGGTAGGTTTGTATGTGTGGGATCATATGCAAGGGTAAACTCGTCCGTAAGAGTCGGGGTTACCAAATCAAAACACAAAATTATGCTAGATCCGTTCTCAAAAGTCGCAAGGAAGCTGCTAAATAACAAATACATGCCGAATATTAATAAACTATGCAACAATCTATTGTATAACGCTTAAAATGACTCAGATCTTCAGAATATCGTTATAATTCATGTAAATAGATGTAAAATGTGCCGGTAGATCGAAGTAAATACCTCTAAATCTAGCGGGAGAATAGCTAAATTGGCAACATTGGTGTATTGATTCTATAGTTTGCAGCTCCGACGAGTGATTTTCGCTGCAAATATACAGCACATCAATACACAACAATCTTCGACAATCTCAAGACGAAGGTTTGTGGTAGGCCTACATTTATTTGTATGTTAACCTGGTTAGGCCATTCCAGTGTGAAGATAACTCTTACGGAAGTTTTGGCTAAGGTTAATGTTTTGTATTGCTATTGTAGAACATGTTTGGAATTATTTAATATTATTGAAGAATGTAAGTTTGAATATCAAGATGCGAGTTACCCAGCGCACTAAACACATCAACAACACATCCTGTGTGAAAATCATATAAATCCTCAACCGGGAACCGTCACCAACAGCAAAACAAGTATGATTGTCATTATAAACATCAAGATCGGTGTTTATTTAAAAACGCATGGAATAACGTCACGCAGCTATCAATTGTGGAGGAGGGATTGAACAGGTTCAAACTGCGGGTGGGGCTATATATATATATATCCGGTAAGTGAGTGAGAGCCTACCTTCTAGATAGTAATTATACCATACCTCTAGTCCTCTCTCCCTCCGTTGCTATCACTCATCTTTCTGGTTTACTCCCAATCCATATTATTCTAGAAAGTACTTACACAGCCCCACTTCTACTGGTCTTCCCAAGAAGTTTGCTCTTCATTTTAAACACGCTCATTCTAAAATTGACTTCACCAACAAGATTTGTAATTCCTCTAATCCGATCTACTAAAGTCGGTTGTATTGCATTTGACAGGAAAGTGAATTCGTTAGTTACTGAGATGTCGATACTTATTGGACAGACAAAACTACTAAATTTCTGATTCATGTTAATTATTTTTACCATCGTTCTTAACACCAATAACACCCCAAATTAAATTAATGAAAGCATGTGATTCTCCCAGGATATCACATACAGAACTTACGTGTTCTACCCATTACACCATTAAGACTTTCATAATTAACAATGTCTACAAAATAGTTGTAATAACTGAGTAGTCAGGTTGGTAAATTACCATTATCTGTAAAACACAGACTATAAGCAATAATGTTCGCAGTATCCTCGTCCCCGCCACTTTACTCATCCCCATTCTACAGTATATGAAAAATTCCTTCGACCTATCCCACCATAAAACACTGTTTTTTGTATGTGGATTATAATTAAAGTTTGGACATGCAGTTTATCTTCTTCCTTGTAATATTTTAGGGATGAATGAACCTTTATGTTTATAACTACATAATTTAGTTCCCCATCCACCATACTAAAGCCAAACAATGTTGTAGCATTTTATCCAACGATATGCTGATTTTGATGCCCTTATAGTAAGCAGAAATCGGCATATTTACGCCATTTTGGTGTCACTGGAGCATTTAGCCTTTCTGTATACTCCTATAATATACATTCAGGTGGAGAATATAGAATTTGATCTTTGGATGCAAATTATACATGATCAAAAATTCAATATCATCCCGTTTATTGATAGTTGCAGAACCAAAAGAGCGTCCAATATATAACATGACCGTTATCTTTCAGTACAGGGTCGCTAGGCTGACCATAACTCTCTCCCACCCCTAGCTTTACTCCCAGGCCCCTCCACTCCACCCTACTACACACACTTCCCCTACAACCCCACCTCTGCAATACACTTCTATCAAAGCGACGGAAAATATGTATCACTGTGCGTAACGAATTGGAAAGTTAGAAAAGTTTGTTGGTAGCGTCAGGAGATCCGATTTTTTTTTTTTTTTTTTTTCACAGTTTTTCTGAATATACAGCATACATTGTTTTGATTGCTGACCGTTAGGGAAGTAACGAGCGGTAGGGATTTCCTTCACTTTTATGACCCGTTTCAATACCCCCCCCCCCACACCACCTCCCCCTCCCTCCCCTCTCCCCTGACTATTATGTTCTCTCGTAGATATATATGTCGATCACCAGTGAATGTTGTAGCCCATAAATATAAAATCGATGTTTAATTAAAGCCAACATGTCATTAATCCAGCTGTATAATATTGCTTATTGATACGCGTATGTGTGCTTTGCTCACTGTTAGGCACACCTTATGGATGATTACTTTGCTATAAACTATTCCAATGGCCTTCATAATAATATTTTGTGAAATGGTACTTATGAACAATTATATTCTTGAATGTTGCATTCTCTGATTTAACCGAGAACAAATGAACTAATATAATCTTATCATCAGCATAGATGTTTAATATGTATCTAATGTACACATGGACACATTTTCAATAACTTCCCACATACTGTTTTATGCAGGGCATATATAAACATGCATTATGAATTGTGTAAACTTAAATTTTCCTGCGATCAACATATCGTATCGAATTAATATTCTGCACCGCTAAGCGTAATTACAATCTCTGTTTTATCACTACTCCCGCCGAGTGTCAGTTCCATTGTATATATATATATATATATATATATATATATATATATATATATAGTTATGAGTACTTCAGCAGTAGATTTTGGGCACTTAAACCTCCATATCAAAAGGAAAAGAATTGACAGGGCGCCAGGCAACATCTTTATTTTTCAAATTTTCGGCTAACCTTAAGCCATCATCAGGAACAACATTCCCTAAAAATAAGTAATATACTATTAGAACAACGCAATTTGTAAAAAATAGGGTAATGATTATCGAATCTATAAAAGGTTAAACTTACTAAATATAAACAATCCTATATTAATGTCTCACTATATATAAAATTAAAATTCATACACTAACCATGTAAAACCAGTGAAGATACCGAAAAGCAAAATAAAGACCATCACAATTGAACCATAACACATTTTAACCTTTGAATACAAACATTGTTTCCATAAATTCAAAACAAAGTCACAACACAGGCTAATACCATACAACGGATCAAGAAACGATCTCCCAATTTATCTAACACCATTGATTTATCAGTAAGGATAACTAGTAATTAACTTACTAACTTTTTTGGTCAGGGGTTATGTAAGTTAATTACTAGTTATCCTTACTGATAAATCAATGGTGTTAGATAAATTGGGAGATCGTTTCTTGATCCGTTGTATGGTATTAGCCTGTGTTGTGACTTTGTTTTGAGTTTATGGAAACAATGTTTGTATTCAAAGGTTAAAATATGTGTTATGGTTCAATTGTGATGGTCTTTATTTTGCTTTTCGGTATCTTCACTGGTTTTACATGGTTAGTGTATGAATTTTAATTTTATATATAGTGAGACATTAATATAGGATTGTTTATATTTAGTAAGTTTAACCTTTTATAGATTCGATAATCATTACCCTATTTTTACTGCGTTGTTCTAATAGTATATTACTTATTTTTAGGGAATGTTGTTCCTGATGATGGCTTAAGGTTAGCCGAAAATTTGAAAAATAAAGATGTTGCCTGGCGCCCTGTCAATTCTTTTCCTTTTTATATATATATATATATAATTATATATTATATATATATTATATATATATATATTATTATTATATATATATTTTATATATATATATATATATATATATATATATATATATATATATAATTATATATTATATTGTACTTTGGGCAAGAATTATATGTGTAATTGTATTGTTTGCCTCGTGTCTATGTACATGGTAGAGGTTTCTCTAAACATCATGGTGCTGCCGCATTGTTTCTCTACCTTACACCACCTGCCTATGAGCTTCATAGTACTTTCTAGTCTACGGGCAGGATACTTAGGGTCCGGACCGTCTGAGTGCATACAGTTAACACTTACTTGAACCGTCGGCGCGTTCGTACCGTTAGCATCGCTGCTCCTCTTCTATACTTGTACTGTACATACTTACCTTTTGATTTGTGCTATTTATTTACAAGATATATTTGTGTTGAGTATAGTTTATTATAAGATTCGTAAGATTATGCTTAATTATTCTTTGTGATTATTGGCAGATATTATTATGAAGTGATGTAATATTAACACTTACGATGCGGGCATATTTTCGGTATATTAGGGCTCATTCAGGCACTCCTGAATGATTAGGCAAGTGTCTGAATGAAAAGAAATATATTCAGCCAAAGACTAGAAGAAAATAGCTTCAAAATTATTGTAGCATGCAGGGTTCATCCGCAGCACTACCATAGACATCGGCAAATATTCGCTAATTATGAGCAATGTCGCACTATATTTGCCTTTGGCAGCACTACAGAGTCTCGCGAGGTATGAGGCGAGAGTCTCAGTGCCCCGGCCGCTGTGCTGGAGAGCTGACGGAGGCCTGCCGAGCTCCCACTCACTGGCACTCGTCTCCACAGGCATTAAGAGCCTGTAAATTGCTTTAAATTGCCATGGCGTTCCAGAACGGTCCCCGCAGCCAAAGGATTAAAGAAGCATGGGTGCTAGGCCAGTTGATGGTGATGGCCTATGGAACTTTGTAGTTCATAGCATCCTTTGATGCTGCACAAAACAATGGGTGGGCTCACCCAGACAAAAGACCTCTTGGTGGTGGAATAACGATGCTGAACCCTATCGAGATGTGCGGTATGAGGTGACCTATCCACACATGCAAATAATACTCGATACATGGGCGCACTGTGTGCGCCTGTATACAGAGCAAGATGTTGTGCGGGGGTGAAGAACCCACAGAGATGGTTGAGCACACCTAACTTATGGGAAGCTGTTTTAGCAAGAGGGGTAATATGATCTTTCCAAGAAAGCCCAGATGAAGAAGAAACACCTATAATACTGATAGAAGAGGAAGGGTTGATTTGTGTATTGTTGAAGTATAGGGGATAGACATTTGGATGTTTATGATGGTACATAAATGGAAAATTGGGTTTTGGACGCATTGAAAGAAACATGATTTTCTCTGTTCCAATCGGAAATAGCTGAAAGATCAGAAGATAGGTGTGCTATGGCCTCATCACGTGAGCTTTTGAGTGATTGCATGTTGGGTCGCTGTAGAAAACTAGTTGAATAGTGTAAGGTAGACTCATTGTTAATTGCCATTATAAAAAGTGTTTATTTCATTCATGCAAGTGTTCATACATTTAATATTTAATCCTCTCCCTCTCCGGGTATTACTTATGGAAGTATCTATCAGGAAATTTGTCTTTCTCATTTATACAATCATCTATCCCAGACGATTCCAAAATTGACCAACAAATTTGTTTACTACCGCTCGTTTTTCACCCACGATAATCACCTTAACCGTACTTTACTATGCATGAGAAGATAGAGGGAAGGCAATACTATTATATATCTGAAAGAAAAACCATGAAACCACTAATGATTATTGTGAATAATGAATATTATATATGTTTAACAAATACATTGGTGAATTTTCGCACTCTGTGACGCCTCCTGGCGTTAGCAGAATGGTTGCATGGGGCATTGCAGCTCGCTAGCACTCGCCAGGATGGGGGGATGGGCTACAGTTGTCCTAGAATGATCTGCTTTATTTCGTTAGTGTCGTGTTGCCACAGACAGTGTAGAAGTGATCTTTGTTTTGGTCTGTGACCGCGCCTTATATTTTATATTCGCTATAATATAAATGTTGCTTGTGTGGGAGGCGAGCGAGAGCGGGTGAGGGAGTACACCTGGCAGCGGGGGGTGGGCTGTGACGCGGCTCACTTGAGCGCTGACGGCGTTGGCGGCCGGGTGGTCAACTAGTCCCTTCCCGTCGCGGCCTCATGGTTTTTTACCAAGCTCAGAGCTGGCCTGACACGCGTATCGTCTACATCCTTTGCAATTCTGTCCCCCATACTCGCCACTTTGCATACTATTTCTCTCTCTCGACTTTTCCTTTCTCATTCTCTAATCTTTATTAAACTCAACATCCCTTCTGGTTTCAGCATAGACGTTCACCGTCGGCCAGTCGTATTGTACGCGAAGCTCTCAGATATTTCTATGTATTAGGCTTTAATGAGGTTTGGAGAGACGGACTTTTCCGTGTGTGTCCTCTCTCGGGAAGGTTGTAGACCGGTATATGTCTCCCTGGCAGGGTGTTGAGTGATTCTGCTTAGTTATTCAAAGCTAGACTAGGGGTAAGGTTACTGTGTCGTTGTCTCCGATGTGTGCAGTGTTAGCTAAGCCCTGCACGACATCGACAGGTACTGTGGGAGCCTAAGTTGTCTTCGGGTGGGTTTACTTGCGAGCACAGCGCTGTGGTGTGAGAAGGCCATAGCCTATCCTTCACAACATAGTGCTGCCTCTTTGTGTTGACTTCTGAGGGATCGCCAGGATAGAACTAGGTACTAGAGACCTAGATTTATCAAGAGAGCATCCCCGTCATATAACGTAATCTTCATTATACCACCTTCGGACAACGTTAGGCTACGAGTCGCATGCTCGCCCATTGTTGCCCTGCCTTGATACCCCAGCTAGACTTTATTAACCGAGCAGACACTGGTTAGAGATAAGCCCCCATTATTATATGTATCCCACATTATTATTCACTGCACTTTTGAGCCGAGGTTGTTGTTGAGTTGCACAACCCTAGTAGGCTGTTGCGTTGTGTCACGAAGCATTTCTTTAGTTGTCCAGCATTACTACCTTTGCGCAGTCTTTATTATTCGCCTGCCTATTATTACTATATGTCCTAGTATTTATTGTGACCCGTATTCTGCATTATAATTGTTCAAGATTCTTTACGAACATCTTCCCAGCATCAGACTTATTTCAGAAGTTTCCAGTTGATGTTGCAGGACTAGCATTGCACTTTCTTTAATACAGGAGTGCCAGTTATTTGAGTATCTACCGTAACGTTAATTAATCACGTTAACTATCTTTCCTTTGTGTAACCTAATCGAGTAATCTTTTACTGTTTGAGAATAGGCTGTTTCATCGAGCGTCAGCCTAGTGTGTGTGCACCAGTTACCGAGTCATAGGATACCTCGTTGTCCAGGCACGACTCAGGGCGGTAATGGTGTTTTGTTTTCCAGTGTATAAGGCAGGGGTTGGATCTAGTGTTACCGTTGTTGCATTTTGCCATTATCTAGTCCAATGTTGAAGAGCCCTGTGTCTTTGAGAACCTGGATCGTAACAAATGGCGACCTAGCTCAGGATCTTGTGAACTAAGAGATAATTGCAGGATTGTTGTGGTCATTTGTTTTATTGAGGAATATAGTGGGCACGTTAATTTTGTTTTGGCAAAGTAATATAGCACTTGAGAGTCTTCAGACATTTTTGGCAAGTGAATAGTGCTACATAAGAGTTTGGGGTACTTCTTTTCTGAATATTGTGGTGAGAAATTTTTGTGAGCATCATGTCTTATACCGGGTCAGAGGAGAATGGAGACACAGTATGTAATGTCGAAACTGAGGAACAGCAGGATGATGAAAGGGTTAATCGGGTGAACTGTGAGGAGGATGCTAGGATATTTTTGCAATGGCCTGTTACTGCCGAGCGGTTGGAGGGTATGGATCGGTACGGTCTTCAATGCCAGGCCACAGCTATCGGTCATGCGGTTACCAGCAGCATGACCAAGGATAACTTGATAACGTGTGTACTGGGCAGGGTGACTGGTGAGCGAGATGGGTTGAGTGCTCAGAGACCTTCGGCCATGCTTCCCCTACACTCGACTCCCAGCCATCCCAGTAGTTTGCCGACCCCGGGTACGCTTCCGCAGTTGGGTGGTGACTGGCAGGGTGGGTTGCCCCTGGGGGGACCACCGGTAATTTCAAACATTGTAGCACCTTCACCTCCTCAAGGGTTATCTCCAGAATTATTGCTTCAGCTCGAATTAGCTAAGATCGAAGAGAGAAAGGCTATCAGGGCAGGTGAGCTCCAGCAGCAAATAGAATTAGCCAAGATAGAAGAGAGAAAAACTATCGGTCAGCAGTCTCAGCACATAGAGCTAGCAAAAATCCGAGCGGATTTAGAGTCGACTAGGTACTGTGCCGACATGGACGTAGAGAAGTCGCGAGTAGAGGCAACGGGACAGCGACTTGGGGCTGGTAACCGTGCTCATGATCAACCTCTCTCGCACTTATTGAAACTGGTTCCGGTGTTTGATGAGAGTGGTGTAACAGAATTTTTCACACGCTTTGAGAAGAAGTGCCAGGAACACCAGTGGCCAGAGAATAAATGGGCAGCACTTGTTTCCTCTAGACTTGTGGGCAAGGGACTCAGGGCTTATGATGCATTGCCGATAGAGTCGTGTATTATCTACGAGGAACTCAAGGAGGCTGTCCTGAGAGCATACGAACTACAACCAGAGACGTACAGGTTGAAGTTCTGGGGTGTTACCAAGGGTCGGGAGAGCACCTTTTTGGAGCATGCCCGGGAGCTGTCCGATGCTTTTGGGAATTGGCTGAGGTCGGAGAAATCTACTATGTTTGACGATATTAAACAGTTGGTGCTTTTAGAGCAGTTTTTCAAATGCACGGGCGGCGACCTGACGTTAAACCTTAAAGAAAAGCAACCAAAAACTCTACAGGAGGCAGCTGAGATGGCTGACCTCCGGCTATCACTAATTCGTGGGTGCGGGTCTGCCCAGCGTAGTGAGGCAGGTAACAAGGGGCGTGACGCCCCACCCCCCCGAGTTAGTGATATACCTTATGCAAACAAGTACAAGAGCCATGATACCAAGACTGACCACAAGACTAGCACCGTCCCATTTAAGAAGGGGCCGGGCCCTTCCCAGTACCAAGGGAAGCCCAAAGGGGAGTTGGAGTGTTATCATTGTCATGAAAAGGGGCACTTTGCAAGAGTCTGTCCTAGCAAACCACCTACAGCAGCTGTGTCTTTGGCCTGCAACATTGGTGTGTCTCAGAAGTCATCTGAGTTTGCCCGGGGCAGTTCGTCAGAGGCTGAGGCACAGCCAATGCAGAAGCACCTGGGAGGCTCGAACTCTGCTCAGGATGTTTTTTGTGACCATAGAGGGCGGGGTTGCGTGATGTGGGCGGGGCGCAAGCATGGAGTAGAGGTCTTGCGCGATACAGGTGCTTCCCAGACTCTGATGAAAAACTTGACTGGCTACCCTATAAACGCGGCTCGGGTGGTGGTGGTGCAGGGTATTAATGCAACTCGGTCATACCCGCTGGTGCGGTTGGAGTTGGAGGTGGATGGTGTGGCACGTGAATTGGATGTCGGGATTGTGGAGAAACTGCCAGTGGAGGGCGTCGACCTTCTTCTCGGCAACGACTTTGCAATGCCCGCTTCTGAGGTTCTACCCTTAGTCGTTGCCGAGAGGCCGGCCGACGTGAGTAGGGAAGAGCAAGAGTGGGTCGAGCGGTGCCAGACACAACCCATGGCGTGTGTTGTCACCCGAGCTCGGGCAGCTAAAGTGTCACAGCCTAGTCCTCCGTCTTCAGACCAGCGGAGGAACGATCAACAGGAGAAGGCTAAAGCTGTAGTTGGTTTTAAGAGTTTTGACTCGGCTGCTCTCCTGGGTGATTCAGTATTAGCACCATTACTTAATTCTGGAGTAGCCCCTGGGCCTGTCATCGAGAGTGACGAGGCTGGGCATGACGAGTCTCCACGACAGCAACGTTATGTACATTGAGAGAGACAGAGGGAGCAGCCCAGTATCGGGGAAGGTCATGCATTGCTCCGGGAGCAGTTAGATCGCTTGGCACCCTCAGATATACGTCGGTTACAACTAGAGGACCCTGAGCTCCAAACGTGTGCTAATGGAGCTGTAGAGCTCGACGAGGACGGCGATGCACAGCCAGGAGATTTCTTTTATTTAGAAGGCATCCTCTATAGGCGTTTTCAAGACCCTAAACGTAGTTGGCAAGAGGGGTCCGGAGTTGTGGACCAGTTGGTGGTGCCACGGGAGTGCAGGGATAGCCTACTGAGGTTGGCGCATGACATACCACTGGCAGGACATCTACAAAGGAGTACAAAGGAGTACAAAGGAAATCAAGCAACAACAGATCTAGTGACCCTTCTAGGTTGCTTGTCCTCCAAAACACTGAGGATCAAGTGTCCAAACAGTGGTTTAGAGTGGGTAAGGGAACATTGGAAAGGGAATTACTGCCCTGGAACTAATGTCCGTGGCAGGATTAGGAAGTTAGTAGGGGACAGATGGGTTAGTAACTGAGGGGGGGATAAAATAAAGTTATTCATTTACAAACGCAGTCAGTCGCGGGTTTGATGCGAGATATTTGTCTAAGCGGAGTTTAAATGAATCAACGGTGATGCAGTCTATAACGTTTCGGGGAAGCCCATTCCAGAAGTTGACCACTCGATTGAAGAAGAAATTCTTAGATTCGTGTGAGTTAAAAGATTTACCAATAATTTTGCAACCGTTTCCCCGCGTGTAATTAGATTGGTCGATAGTGAAGTACTTACTACAGTTCATATTGTCGATGCCTTTGATGATTTTGAACACTTGAATTAAGTCACCTCTTAATCTGCGCTGGGTTAAAGGAAATAGATTTAATTATCTAAGACGCTCTTCGTATGGTTTGTTCTTTAGGCTAGGTATCATTTTGGTAACTCTACGTTGAACTCGTTCTAGCTTGTTTATATCTTTTTGGTAATAAGGGCACCAGGATTGAACGCAGTATTCCAGAAGAGGGTGGACTAAGGAATTGTAAAGGGTTAGGATAACTTCTTTGGATTTATGCTCAAATGTCCTGCCTATAAAGCCAATTATTTTGTTTGCCTTCTTAACAACTTCTGAACATTGTTGACTCGGTTTTAGGTTACTCGATATTGTTACTCCCAGATCGGTTTCTCTGTTTACATTCTTAAGCTGATTGCCATTCATCGAATAGTTTGCTTTCTCATTTAGGTATCCGATATGTAGTACTTTACATTTATCCGCATTGAAACTCATTTGCCAAATTTGGGCCCAACATGACAATTTATCTAGATTGTGTTGCATATCGTCAACTTGTTCTTTTGAGAGTACGCTATTTGCAATTTTTGTATCGTCAGCAAATTTTGAGATTGTACAGGTGAAACCCTCATCTACGTCGTTGATGTAAATTAGAAAGATAATTGGTCCTAGTACCGATCCCTGGGGTACCCCGCTACTTACATTGGTCCATTTAGATGCCTTACCGTTTATGACTACTCTTTGCTTTCTGTCGCTGAGCCAATTTTCTATCCATTTCAACACACCGTCTTGTATTCCATGCGCTTTTAGTTTTAGCAGTAAACGTTTGTGGGGAACTTTGTCAAAGGCCTTTTGAAAATCAAGGTATATAATATCTACAGCTTTACTCTCATCGTAGAGGTTGAGGATATCGTGGAAGAAGTCTAAGAGGTTTGTTAAACAGGAACGTTTTTTGCGAAAGCCGTGTTGAGTATCTTTAAGTATGTTATTTTCCTCTAAGTGATTTACGAGTCTCTCTCTTATTACCGTTTCTAGCATTTTACATACAACTGAGGTTAAGCTAATTGGACGATAGTTACTGGGTAGGGATTTGCTGCCTTTTTTGAATATCGGTGTTACGTTGGCTAGCTTCCACTGATCGGGCATAGTTCCAGACTGCAAGGATTTATTGAATAGTAATGTCAGTGGTTTGGAGAGCTCATCCTTAGCTTCCTTTAGAACTCTAGGCGAGATTGTATCAGGTCCAGGCATTGTATTTACCTTGAGTTTATCTAAACAATTCAATACTTCTCTCTCTGTAACGGTGATATTGCTTAGAACATCTGAATTATCAATCTGAATCGGCGATGGTGTAGGGATATCACTGAGGTCTTCTGTTGTAAACACTGATGCAAAGAAGGTATTGAGGGCATTACTCATTTGTACTTCGTCTTTGGTGTATTCTCCATTTTCATCAACTAACGGTCCAACAGTTGAAGTAACTACTTTTTTCTTTCTGATATAACTATAGAATTCTTTCGGGTTTGTTTTACTTTGATTCGCAATATGTAACTCTAACGTCTTTTTACTTTGCTTAATTAACTTTTTGGCTTTGCGTCGTAGCTCTACAAATTTTAGCCGTTCTTCGTCATTTTGTGAGGATTTTAATCTATCATTTGCACATTTTTTAGCAAGCAGGCAGTTTGAAATATCTTTATTCCACCATTTGGGCTTATTATTATGGCCTGGACGCCGTATTTTCGATGGTATGCAGTGTTGCACTGCTTTTAGGTAAGTGGCTTCGAATAACTTCCAAGATGTATTTATGTCGTTATTGTGAATTAAAAAGCTCCAGTCAGTTTCTTTAAACATAGCTCTAAGTTTATGGAAGTTTGCTTTCTTGAAATTAGGGACTTTTTCGATGCTACTATTTGGTTCGTTACTAGTAAAGTTTAAAGTGAAAGTTATCGTACGATGGTCGCTGTTACTGAATTCATCACCAACATTCAAATTATCTATTAATTCTTCTTTTGTTGCAAGTACAATGTCAAGAACGTTATTACCACGGGTCGGCGTTCGAACAAATTGATAAAGCGAACTCTCTTGCAAGTTCGTATACAAGTCATGTCCGGTGTGTGAAGTAAGAGTATCGCCCCACTTGGTCACAGGTAAATTAAAGTCACCAAAAATTACGGTATCTTGTGAGTTACTTACATCTGCAATTTGTTCATAAATTTCTCGGTCAGTTTGCACTGATTGAGCTGGAGGTTTGTATATTAATGCAAGTATTATTTTTGTACCTTTATTCATCATCATCATCATCATCTCCGACGCCTTGCTTCCCCCTGGGAAACCCCCACTAGAGGATGGCCATGACAGAAACGTCTCCAAGCTACTTTGTCAAGGCATGCCTCCTTTGCCCGTGGCACAATGCCCCTTCCACTACGTGGAAGTTTTTCTTCAATATATTTTTCCACTTTCTTTTCCCATACCATAGGTGGTCTTCCACTACTAGTGGTTCCACTCACCTGACTCCCATATATCTTTCTTGGCATTCTGTCTTCATCCATTCTCTGAACATGACCATACCACCTCAAAGTACTTCTCTTTATCCACTCAACCACACCACAATCAATGCCCAAAGCCTGCTCTTCCATTCCAAAGGACTCGTACACTTCCCTATTACTTGGCCCATCTAGCCTATTCATGCCAGCTGCCATTCTGAAAAAGCTCATCTCCACAGCTCTTAGTTTGAAGAGGTCCTCGTCACTTGCCGTCCATGTCTCGCTTCCATACGAGAGTGTTGGGAGCAGCACACTGTTTCTCAGTGACTTTTTGACTTCCTGGCTAACCATTCTTCCTTTGAGAATACTATCAAGTTCTCCAATCACTTTTCTCCCTTGCATTTTTCTCTCTTTTATCTCACTCTCCATTTTACCATATTTGCATAGTACAGCTCCCAAATACTTGAAACTTTCAACCTCTTCTAGTACTTCATTTTTCAATTTTATTTTACAACTTTGTTTGTGTTCTTTCTTGATTCTATTTTTTTCCTTAAAATCTATGGTTTCATGCATTTTTCTCTCAAACACCATTACCTTACATTTCCCTACATTGACCTTTAACTTTCTCTTTTCACATACCCTGTCAAAGTCAGTGACCACTCTCTGAAGTTCTTCAGCATTTTCCGCCAACAGGACTGCATCGTCCGCATATAGGCATGTTAAAATTTTCCATGTTCTTCCCTCTGATTCCAGTCTAGCTCCCACACCCATTGATACAGCCCTACATTCCCTAATCACTCCATCCATGTATATATTGAACAACCAAGCTGACATGACACATCCCTGTCTTACACCTACATTGACCTCAAAACTTTCACTTAACTTATCCCCTACCTTCACATTTGCCATTGCATTCCTATAAAAAGATTTTACTGCCATTAGCAACTTTCCTCCCACACCATATACTGTTAACACATCCCACAGGCCCTCCCAGTCTACTTTGTCGTAGGCTTTTTCCAAATCCATGAATGCTGCATAGAGTTTTCTGTTTTTGGCCAGATACTTCTCTACCAACAATCTCATTGAGGCTATCTGGTCAACGCAGCCCCTGCCCTTTCTGAAACCTCCCTGTTCCTCGCCTAGTTTGTCATCCGTTATCTTCTGTAGCCTCTGTGTTACTACTCTTGCGTGTACCTTTCCAGGTATGCCAAGCAAGCTAATTCCCCTATAATTCTTACACTCTTCTTTACTACCCTTCCCTTTGTACAAGGGTACTATCACTGCTTTCCTCCAGTCCTCTGGTACACTTTCCTTTTCCCATGCTAATTTACATAACCTATGCATTATGTCAACAGCTTCTTCTCCTCCATATCTCAGCATTTCACCTGGGATGTTATCTACTCCAGCAGCTTTGCCCATTTTAAGTCTATTGATTGCTTCTTTTACTTCTTCTCTGCTTATCTGGCTTTCAACTACCCTGTTTATTCTACCTCTCTCCATTCCTATGGATGAGATCTTTGCCTTCCCCCTACTCTTTACAGCTAAACTACTAAAATGATCTTTCCATACTTTCACCACACCATCACCCTCTACCACTTCCCCATTCATGTCCCTCATCCTACCACCTGAGACACTCTCAGTCTTCTTCCCTCTGGCTTCTTTCACAGCTCTGTAGTATGCTTTCCTGTCATTCAGAAACTGTTCACTAATCTTTCTCCCATATGCCTCATCTGTCTTCCTTTTAGCGTCTTGTATCGCCCTCTTCACTCTTTGTTTCAAATTTTTATATTCTTCTTTCCTCGCATCTCTAGTTTCTCTAGGTATATTCTTTTGCAGCATATTCTTTCTGAACTCTTTCTTCTTTTTCACTATTTCTTCTATCTCTTTACTAAACCATGCGTTACCTTTCTTCTTCCACATTTTAAAGGTTTTCTTCCCACATACTTTCTCAGCTGCTTTAATCATGGAGTCTCTTGTACCTTTCCATACTTCGTCTACAGTATTTCCCAGATCTATCATAACATCCATGTCCTTTATAGTCTCTTTCAGGATGTCCTTGTATTTTGTTGCATTACATTCTTCATTTAATTTTCTCACATTTATTCTCTCTACTGTCAGTTTTCTCTCTTTCCTCTCATATTTCCACTCTTTCCTTATCCTCACTTTTGTCAGCACTGTATAGTGGTCTGATCCCGTCAGCATACCTCTTACAGCTTTTGAATCTAAAATTCTTCCTTTTAGTCCGGAGTCCATCATGGCGTAGTCAATTAGAGATTTCTGTTCCTGCTCACCTTCACCTCTGTGCCATGTATATCTATGAATGTGACGATGTTCAAAAAATGTGTTAGCCAGAAACATCTCTCTCTCCGCACATACTTCTAAAAGGAAGTCACCATTCATATTCCTACCCTCCACACCCCATTTACCCACTATACCTTCTATCTCCTCGTTTCCAACTCTACCATTCATGTCGCCTACTAATATTACTTGTGTACACTCTTGCCTTTCTCTTATACATTTATTGACTTTATTCCAAAATTTTCTATTTTCTTCCGCACCTTTCCCAGTTTCTTGGTTGACTGGTGCATAGACACACATAAAAGTATACCTATCTATCCCAATCTTGCACTCACACCATACAATTCTTGAGTCCACGCATCCATAGTTTTTCACACACTTCCTCAACCTTTCTGACAAAATTACTGCTACCCCTTCCTTTTCTTACGTTTATATCCTGCATCCAATCCAGACCAGACAACCCATCCTTCCCCACCCCACAAATCATGCTCACTCTCACCATCCCACACTCCAGAACCCAACAGGTTCGTCTCACCTACCCCACACACATCCACACATCCATCTTTAAGCTCTCACATCAGACACACTCTCTTGCTAAAATCATTTATGCCATTGGCATTGAAGGCACAGACACGGAGAACGCTTTCCTTCACCCGAACGACGTTTCCACCACTTTTCTGCTTTGTTCCTCCACCCCCGAGGGGGTCCTGGCCGGCAGCATACCGAGCACAGTTGTTTCCCAGGAAACAACCTTTATTATTCTTTATTAGCACAAAAGATGCGTCGATGTTCACAATTTGAGGTTTTGACAAGAGGGTAGGGTTAAGACTTTCTTTGATATAAAGTAAAACGCCACCTCCATTTCGATTTATTCGGCTTTTCTCAAACATTACATAACCGGGAAGTGAATACTCTGCTAATAAGTCTCTATCTTCTGTATTGAGCCAAGATTCTGTTATGCCAATCACATCATAATTTTCTGTAAACACTAGCTCCTCTAAATCTGAAAATGTATTGTGTATGCTACGAGCGTTTGCATAGAAAACCTTTAAATTTGTTATTTTAGAACTCACGGAACGCTCTTTAATAATATTTGGTTCTTGTCGGATCTACATTTATGTTCATGGCTGTCCTCGGTCCTCGCTGTCTTCGGTCCTTATCGCTGGTGGTCCTCGGTTGCCTCTGTTTTTTCTTGGCGTTGGATGATTTATGTCACTGCTGCTTCTTCTCGGATGGCGTTTTTTGATCCATGGCTGCGGACTGCTTCGTGTAGGAGACGACCCATGCATGCTGAACCCACAGGGTTTAGATGAGTGCCATCCTTGCGGAACAGAGTAGGCTGGTTGTAGAAGTTGTGCCAGAGGTTGATGAATTCAACTTCTTCCCTCAGACACAAATATTTTAGTCGGCTATTTGTGCTGAAGGCCTTGTCGTAGAATTTGTCAGGTGCGTCGATCTTGGGGAGAATGCCTGAGATGATGATATTCCTTGACTTGTTTTTGTAGTGCTGGATCATCTTGCGATATTTCACCATCAACTCTTCGGATCTGGTGCGCATGACGTCATTTGAACCAGCATGGATGACAAAAAGGGTATTTTCATTTGCATCCTTTGTGGTATCTTCGAATGCTTCCACAATGTCGTCCAGTCCAGCTCCTGGGATGCAAAATCTTTTTCGTTGATTTGGGACTCTGTCGCAGAACTCTTCAACCTGTCCTCGTAGGATGGAATCCCCAACGAGCCTGGTCTCTTCTGGTTCGTCTTCCATCTCTACCAATATCTCAAATCTGTTTGACATTGTGACTGGTAGATGAGACCTTTTCTGCGTTGGCCGTGCACCGTTCCTCACTGGTGTAAATCCGGAAACCTGTGGTGGCGGGACTCTACGTACAGGTCGGGGAGAGGAGTGGTTAGAACGGGGGCGAGGGGTTGGTACTGTTCGTGCTAGCAGGCTTCTTGCACGAGGAGTGGGGGAGAGACTAAGGTGAACAGGGTGGCTGTCCTGGTTTGATGTCGGCTCATATTCGTCAGAAGCATCTGCTGCAGTGTCTACTGCAGGTGTTGGATTGTTGGCAGATGACGTTGGGGCGGTGGTGGATGCTGGAGTTGAAACAATTGGAGTTAGTGATACTCCAACGTTGAGTGTTACAAACTCTTGGAGTGATTCCAGCTTCCTGGTGAGGGCGTTGATCTTGTTGTGGGCTTCATCCAATTTTGCTGTCAAATCCTCTAGGGGTGAGAAAAACGGTGGCGGCTTTAGAAAAATTGTTTTGGTGGCCGGGGTTGAAGGGGCAGGTGGTAACCTGGATAGCAAGGTGTCATACGTGCCAGAGGGTTGGAAAACCTAACCAAACAATTCCGAGAGCCCCGTTGCACCCCATTCCTGTCAGTGGACCGCCCTTCAGTAAGGTCATCATTGATATGGTCGGACCCCTACCCCCTACTAGTGCCGGGGGGGAGGGGGGGTGGCGTTAGCAGAATGGTTGCGTGGGGCATTGCAGCTCGCCAGCGCTCGCCAGGATGGGGGGATGGGCTACAGTTGTCCTAGAATGATCTGCTTTATTTCGTTAGTGTCGTGTTGCCACAGACAGTCTAGAAGTGATCTTTGTTTTGGTCTGATATTTTATATTCGCTATAATATAAATGTTGCTTGTGTGGGAGGCGAGCGAGAGCGGGTGAGGGAGTACACCTGGCAGTAGGGGGTGGGCTGTGACGCGGCTCGCTTTAGCGCTGACGGCGTTGGCGGCCGGGTGGTCAACTAGTCCCTTCCCGTCGCGGCCTCATGGTTTTTTACCAAGCTCAGAGCTGGCCTGACACGCATATCGTCTACATCCTTTGCAATTCTGTCCCCCATACTCGCCACTTTGCATACTATTTCTCTCTCTCGACTTCTCCTTTCTCATTCTCTAATCTTTATTAAACTCAACATCCCTTCTGGTTTCAGCATAGACGTTCACCGTCGGCCAGTCGTATTGTACGCGAAGCTCTCAGATATTTCTATGTATTAGGCTTTAATGAGGTTTGGAGAGACAGACTTTTCCGTGTGTGTCCTCTCTCGGGAAGGTTGTAGACCGGTATATGTCTCCCTGGCAGGGTGTTGAGTGATTCTGCTTAGTTATTTAAAGCTAGACTAGGGGTAAGGTTACTGTGTCGTTGTCTCCGATGTGTGCAGTGTTAGCTAAGCCCTGCACGACATCGACAGGTATTGTGGGAGCCTAAGTTGTGTTCGGGTGGGTTTACTTGCGAGCACAGCGCTGTGGTGTGAGAGGGCCATAGCCTATCCCTCACAACATAGTGCTGCCTCTTTGTGTTGACTTCTGAGGGATCGCCAGGATAGAACTAGGTACTAGAGACCTAGATTTATCAAGAGAGCATCCCCGTCATATAACGTAATCTTCATTATACCACCTTCGGACAACGTTAGGCTACGAGCCGCATGCTCGCCCATTGTTGCCCTGCCTTGATACCCCAGCTAGACTTTATTAACCGAGCAGACACTGGTTAGAGATAAGCCCCCATTATTATATGTATCCCACATTATTATTCACTGCACTTTTGAGCCGAGGTTGTTGTTGAGTTGCACAACCCTAGTAGGCTGTTGCGTTGTGTCACGAAGCATTTCTTTAGTTGTCGAGCATTACTACCTTTGCGCAGTCTTTATTATTCGCCTGCCTATTATTACTATATGTCCTAGTATTTATTGTGACCCGTATTCTGCATTATAATTGTTCAAGATTCTTTACGAACATCTTCCCAGCATCAGACTTATTTCAGAAGTTTCCAGTTGATGTTGCAGGACTAGCATTTCACTTTCTTTAATACAGGAGTGCCAGTTATTTGAGTATCTACCGTAACGTTAATTAATCACGTTAACTATCTTTCCTTTGTGTAACCTAATCGAGTAATCTTTTACTGTTTGAGAATAGGCTGTTTCATCGAGCGTCAGCCTAGTGTGTGTGCACCAGTTACCGAGTCATAGGATACCTCGTTGTCCAGGCATAACTCAGGGCGTTAATGGTGTTTTGTTTTCCAGTGTTTAAGGCAGGGGTTGGATCTAGTGTTACCGTTGTTGCATTTTGCCATTATCTAGTCCAATGTTGAAGAGCCCTGTGTCTTTGAGAACCTGAATCGTAACAACTCATACTCAAGATATTTCGGAAATTCACCAAATAACTGTGTTTGTAAAGTGGACTACCAAGTATTGTTCCCGCTTTTTTCGATGTCTCATTCAGAAATGTTCTATCATTAATATTGGATTTTATATATATATTCTAAAATGATCGCTTTCCGCTTATATAATACGACCATCGGGCTGAAAATATTTACTCTCGGTCGGTTTTAGACCATAAGAATTACTTTATTATACACTTTATTATAGATACATCAAGCGAGGAAATGGTATTTCATAATTTTCCGGTAGAAATAATATCACAACCTCGTATTATCATCGTGAAAATGTTTGCCAATAAAATTATTCCGTCCGTGCGAAATTAAACGGACAATTTCAAGGTAATTTTCAGTGACAAATAGGTTTTTTAGAAGTGCAATAAATACCATTTTATGCTCTTTCCATCGGTATCATTAACATTTACATACCGGTATATATACTGTATATGTCCCATGAATATTTGATTGTATATGAATATTTTCATCCCCGTCATGTGAAGAGTAATCACAAAGAAATTCACCTCACAATATATATATACTGTATATATATATATATATATATATATATATATATATATATATATATTTATATATTTTGTTTTTGTTTTTCTTTAATACATACGAGGTTGAAAGAAATGGCAATTTCTGCGTTGGAAATGTTATTATTCAAAGTTTCCAGGTCTCTGATGAGTTTTCGCTGGGTGGCAGGAAGTAGATGAATGAGATTAGCAAAATTCATGGTGGTACAGGGCTACATTAATGTACATGATGATACAGGATATACGACGCGTTTCACTGGACAACTAGCATTATCAAGTAAGGATAGAATGATATAAAAGGTAAACAGGAAGGGTATATAGAGGGAGGAGGATCAGAGGAGGCGAAAATCAGGGGGCAAAAGTCTGCTATTGGTGGAGGGGTATTCTAGGAGAGAAAAAGGGAGAACCACTTCACGCATGCGCACTGGATGCGGGAAGGTGGTGGTCGGTTGGCGGGGTCGAAGCTGATTGGCTGCGTGTCGAGGGGCGTGGCCTAAGTTGCGTAGTACGTGTGGCGCCGGCAGAAGACGAAGCTGAAGGAGGTAGCACGGGGGGCTGTGTCAAGGGCACCGGGGGGCGAGGGGGGGCGTTAGGTCCTGTAGGAAAGTGCCTTTTGGCAGAAGGAAGGATCTGAAGGTCCAGAGTTTGGTTGTTGATGTTGTTGTTGTTGTTGTTGTTGTTGTTGTTGTTCCCCAAGCTGCCTGGCCGAACAGCCCCAAGGCCCCGAGCAATTCCAAGGCCATAACCGAGTGCCCCCACAGAACCCTACCCGCCGACCACAATAAAGCCTGGGTGACCGAAGCCACTCCATGGCAGGGAGCTAAGGAGGGTGCGGAAACGCCCGGGAAACCAAAGCCCCACCCAGGGCCCTGTGCTCCTCAGCAATTATGAAGAGAAAGTTGAGGGGCAAGGGAAAAATGTGACGCTTTGGCTTCCAATCTTGGTAGATTGGGAGGTCAATCCACGGAAGAGACGCCGTCACTTGAGATCTAGTAATATATAAATTAAAGGAACAGTCAGAGTAAGCTATGGGTATGGCAGAGATTGCTCAGCTCTCACTCTGATAGACCAGCCCATCACCACATGACTAGAACCCAATCCTCTCAGCATCAGCTAGGAAGGCCCTAGAAAGCCGCCTTTGGCGGGGGGATAGCTCCCCTATTTCAACCCCTTTCGGGGTTGGGCACCCGCCATGGCTCTTTATCTTGGTGGAAGCTGGTTTGTTGCGGAGAACGAGGTTGGAGGTCTTGGGGGGATTTGTAATAAATTATTAATTTGATTTTGTTTTCCGGGTTGGTTGGGTGGACATGCTTGGAGATTATTTCTGTTGAGACGGCCTCGTCATTTTTGTGTTCAGAGGACATCAAATTGCGGTAGAAGATCTTAATTTCATTGGGGGGGTCAATGTTGGGAGGGCTTTGGGTGTACCATTTTTCAAGATGGTGGTTGATGGTGCTGGAGATGTCGGAGTTGGATTACCAACGTCATTTACTTTCACGTCATTTACCAAAATACCTGTAATTATGAGGACTGTGGACCTCATTCCTATATTGGTATGACGCAGACTCGTCTTTCACGTCGGTTAACTCTCCACCTTCAGGCTGGAGCCATCAAAGACCACTATCTCACCCCTAACCACCCCCACCTCACACGCAACGAGTTAGAGAAACACACCACCATACTCGATAAAGAAAGTGACCCAAGGAGATTACCTATACTCGAAGCATTATATATCCAAGCCTTACATCCCAACATCAACAACCAAACTCTGGACCTTCAGATCCTTCCTTCTGCCAAAAGGCACTTTCCTACAGGACCTAACGCCCCCCTCACCCCCCAGTGCCCTTGACGCAGCCTCCCGCGCTACCTCCTTCAGCTTTGTCTTCTGCCGGCACCACACGTACTACGCAACTTAGGCCACGCCCCTCGACACGCAGCCAATCAGCTTCGACCCCGCCAACCGACCACCACCTTCCCGCATCCAGTGCGCATGCGTGAAGTGGTTCTCCCTTTTTCTCTCCTAGAATACCCCTCCACCAATAGCAGACTTTTGCCCCCTGATTTTCACCTCCTCTGTTCCTCCTCCCTCTATATACCCTTCCTGTTTACCTTTTATATCATTCTATCCTTACTTGATAATGCTGGTTGTCCAGTGAAACGCGTCGTATATCCTGTATCATCATGTACATTAATGTAACCCTGTACCACCATGAATTTTGCTAATCTCATTCATCTACTTCCTGCCACCCAGAGAAAACTCATCAGAGACCTGGAAACTTTGAATAATACAAATTTCCAACGCAGAAATTGCCATTTCTTTCAACCTCGTATGTATTAAAGAAAATTTATTACCTGGCTTTACTAATATATATATATATATATATATATATATATATATATATATATATATATATATATACCGGTATATATATATATATATCTATATATATATATATATATATATATATATATAATATATATATATAGCGTATATATATATATACAGTATATATACGGTATATATATATATTTTTTTTTTCAGAGAAAGAAGTGATGGTTGTGACATCAGAGTGGAAGAGGGGAGGGAAAGATGAAGAAGAAAAATTGTTGGGGAGTCTTTTTGCTAGATGCCAGAAAGCTTGGAAAGAGCTACAGTTGGATAATTCAGTGCATTTATTATTGATGAAAGAGTGTTTGGCAAGTCAAACAACAGATTAGGCTTGATTCCGGGTAAAAACATAGGAAGAATGAGATTCTTGAGTTTTGAGGCATCAGTTCCGTTTGAAAGCTTCCTCCTTGTTGCAGACCGCAGTAGAGCAAGCGTGAATATACCAAGATGTTTTTGCATTAGACTGAGCGTAAGAAAATGGAATGTATGCTTCCATGCCCGAAAGGATTACCTCAGTAATGCGTTCAGCACTCTCCGAGGGTCCCCGGCCATGGAAGCAAAAATAATTTACATGGGAAATTAAAGAAGTGCGGCTGATGAGCCTCCCAGTCAGCAGCGCCAAAGTGTCACAAGCGCTGCTGGCTGGGAGGATCGGGTGGCTGTACTGGAGAGATAGGACAGGTGACAGAGATAAGTTTATGGTCGGAGGAGCCCAAAGGAGAGGAAAGATTTACAGTATAAGCAGAAGGGTTAGATGTTAGAAATAAGTCAAGAAAGTTGGGTCAATCTCCGAAGCGATCCAGGATACGGGTGGGTTACTGGACTAACTGCCCTAAGTCGTTTAAGATGTAGGCTTGGTCACCAGGTTGGTCAGTGCAAACAGAGGAGAGCCATTGGTGGTGGTGAACATTGAAATTTCCTAAGATTGATATATCTGCGAAAGGAGAGATGGATAGAATGTGTTCCACTTAAGAAGTTAGATAGTCAAAGAATTTTGGAAAGTCAATAGAATTAGGGGAGAGATAAACATCGCAGAAATATTTAGTTTAAGAGTGACAAAGCTTTAGCCAGAGAGTTGAGAATTCAGGAGAATCTAAGTTGGGAACACGAGAAAAAGCAAGATTGTTGCGTATATAGATACAACACCCACCTTTGGCTCGAAACATAGGATAGAGATAGTAGGAGGATACAGAGAAGGGTTTGATGTCAGTAGTCCCAGACAACTGACTGTGTCTCAGTGAGAAAGAGAAGATCAGGTTGGCAGAGGAGAGGTGGTGTTCCACAGAGTGGAAGTTAGAGGAGAGGCCACGAATATTACATAAATTAATAGTAAGAGTATAAGGTGGTGGTCCATAGCATTTTGGCGAGTCGTTTCCAGGGGACAGACTGATGGGGGCATTTCCGGTCCCCTGGGGACTCCGAGGCGGGTCGTGATTTTGTAATTTTTTCATTTTGAAAAAAAAACCTAGTGTAGTATGTAAGGCGTTTGTAGTATAACGTATTGATAGGAGGAGGTGTTTTGGAGGGAAGGATGGGGTTGCCCTCAATATTGATGAGGCACTGAAAGGATCAGCTAGGGAGGCCAGGTGGTGAAACAGGAGTTCCAGCTGTCCTTGTCAGCCACCTAGCACTCCCTGGGTGTATCGCCCTGTTTGGCTGGCACCTACAGCCTCCTCCTAACAAATATATATATATATATATATACAGTATATATACCCGGGCTAGGGTGTCCCAGGCTTGTATTAGTAGAAAATCAAATAATGATATCAAGTCCAGCACATGCTGCTCTGGTTCCTTGTCAAATGAAAGTGATTCCACCAAATTTTCGTGAAAATTGGGCAATATTTAATGGTCGCGCAAAACGAACGTTTTGGTAGCCCCTCTAAGATTCGACCCATTATCTGCATTCTGATCACTCTATCATGTTCAGAAGAGCCTAGGTACAGGGAAACGAATGTGAAATATCTGTTATGTTTATTTAGTTATTTATTCCTACTCCAACACCTTCTTCTTGAGTTCCGCCTTCGCTTTTTTAGGCACAGCTTTCGTGTGGAGGCGGGCAAGCTTCAAGAGGAACTAGGTTTGCCGTTCGTCCTTCGTCCGGTTGCCGAGGAAGCGTTGAATGAGGGCTATTCCTCGTTCTGCGAGGTCGTTAGTGACCTTCAGGACACCAGCCCGCTTCTTCGCGCACTTAAAACACGAATCCGTGTTCCATGTTTCAGGACTCAGCTCAAGGAAGGTCGGTTGCTGGCCTCCTAGTAGACTTTTCAAGACCTGCATCGACCGCACTGAGCAGAAGGCGGAAAGCGGCCTGTTGAGATTGAATGGTGTCTTCGACTCGGGGCGTCGTGGATTCTTGGTCGTCGAAGGACGCTTCATCCCCTCTACCATCTCCGCCTTCTGCTCCGGGCTGATGCGGTCATCGAAGATGGCCAGTCCGATCAGGTTCTCGGAAAGGTACCAGAGATGGCGCCGCATGGCACGTTCCGCGACCGACGCAACCCCATCGACGCAGATCCTCTTCACGTCAGTGATGAAGTCCAGGTCGTTCTTGGCTGCGTAGGACGGAATCATTGCCTCATTCCAGTATTTCGCGTAGACCATGGTCACAAAGAACGCAACTCGACGGATCCCCGCCAACTCCCGCCTGCTCATCTCCAGCTGGTCATGGAAGAGCATGATCTTCACAGCGTAGATGGCCTTGGCCATCCATCTGGCCATGTGGTAAGCACCAGGAGCACGGAAGGATGTAGGGACTCCTCCTCCGAGGTAGGCCACGCTGAGCAGGATGATCTCTTTGTAGTCTTCGCGTGGATGATTCCCACAGTCAAGCAGACGTTTCAAGTGACCGAGCATCTCAAGGCGGTGAGCTTCTTCGTCGGATGACAGAGCGGTCGGTGTCAGGGGCTGTGGTCGGCTCTGGTCAACGATAGGCCAACGATTCTGGAGCCTCTTGAAAAGGGCGATGTTAGGGCCAGATGATGGACCCATGCAAGCCTCGAAGATATCCTTCAGAACAACTTCCAGGATGTGGTGGCGGCATGCCAACCACACCAGGGGCTTCTCCAGTGCACGTTCAATCCTGATACACGCTCCTTGAACCATCCCCGTGTTGGCCGCTGTCGTGTCGAATGCCATTCCAATGATGTTGCCCTCCAAGCTGCTTTCCCGCACCAGCTTCAAGACGGTTTCCGCAACAGCTTGTCCTGTCCCGTCTGCAGACACAGGAACACCCAGAAGTTCCTCCGTATCCTCCCCGGACACCAAGATGGTCACCCTCTCCTCCAATGACCTTCCGTCCGCTAGGCTGGGTAACAACTTGCCGTCCCAATGCAGGACCAAAGGGACTTCAGGCTTGAAGGAGAGAGACATGGCAATCTCTTCGCGGTTCTTGACTCTGGCCCGGTGGATCGACAAACGGGACACAGTGATATGTTCGATGTCGTGGCCGAGGCTCATTGGAGCAGCGGCGTAGGAGGATGTCGCAGCACGGATGGACAGATTGTCGCGCTCCCAAGCAAGGGTCAGCTCCTTGGTGAGCTTATTCTCCTTAGGAGGTCGACGGCGTGGACATTTAGCTGGTGTCGGAGCTTTGAAGTCGTCGTCCTCGGTTTCTTCGTTGGACGATGAGGATGTAGTAGAAGACTCCAAACCCACGTCACGATCAAGAGTGGATGACGAAGCAGCCGCGTCCTTCTTCTTCATCTCCTCCATCCTTTGTCTCTTACGTCGCTTCTCCTCAGTCGCTCGCTTCAGCTTCTCGTCCACGCCAGCCATCGAGCAGCTCTGCTGGTCCTCCCTCTGAGCCTCCAAGAACGCCTTGTCTTCCTCGGGGATCTTCGCTTCCATTGCCTTGGAATGCGCGATGTCGAACATGTCTTCGAGGCTGTCTCTGAAGATGCATCTCTTCATTTCTTCCGTCTCTGTCTTCCGTGACTTGGATTTCGCCAAGGCGCCGTACTCCTCGTACAGTTTGAGGATCTTCTTCTTCACCCACGACACATCCGACATCGGAATGTTTGCACGTCGCCACACTTCCAAGACCTTCTCAGCGGTAGAAGCTGCAGCAGCAAAAAGAACCTCCTTCTGGATCTTGTGGTGGAACAAAAACACCTGGAGAACCTCGCCTCTCGACGGAAGACGATTCCCCGGGAATGACGATGTTGGGGACTTCTCCAGTAGCCATACCACATCCGTAGATCATCTTTCACACGCCATCACGTTAGACCTGGGAACACAAAAGAGACCAGAATACAGTTTTTTTTATTTTACATCGATAAATACATACATAGGCATTAGCTACATTATTTATAGTGATGGAAATACAGGGATACGGCAGGCACACCCTTAAAACGACTAAGTTCACACACTAAGATAGTTGTAATATAGATGTAGTGAGAAACAAACCGACACAAAGGACACCACACGCGACAACGACACATGCGACAACTACCTCACTCTCTGACGCCGAGCAGAAAACTGAACGAAATGCGCGACCAGTAAAAGATTAGAGAGGAAGCTGAAAGTTTTCCTGTTTGAACTTGTCACGACAGGGAACAAGGGCAACATGTGCTAGAGTGTGTCCGATACACGTCGGTTTCTTGGGGCACCCTAATATACCGGTATGTATTTTTTTTTTTTTAGCATAATTGCCAAGCAAATGGGTAGAAACGTCTTAGCATCACCATGCTATTGGAACGCAACAGGGCTAACAGAAACGAATTCCTCACCAATAAACCATAAGCACATTTTCTGCCAAATACGGCACGAGCTGCAGATACTACCGTACATACTTCATATTTAGGGATATAATGTTTTACAAAAGATCAATAGATTGGACATATAAGTAAAATAAATGCTGTAACCTACTTCCCCAATTACCTCACAGAAGGTCATTCCAGTCATGCTTACGGACATACATTTGTTCCACCTTAAATCACTCTTCGTTTGAGAAACTGAGTAACTTCATGTATGCATTATATTAATTGCTCACCTGCCCTTCTAACCCTTCATCTCATCCATCATCTCTCTCCAATGGTTTCATTCTATGAGCTATTAAATTTTCTTTTAGCTTTTACTAGTAGATGTTTCCGATTGTATGTGTAACCAGACTTATAAGGGCTAGAACCCAGTAGGTTGATATAAATTGATCTTTCTCTCCATATTTATATTATAATGGATTGGTCAAAAACTTTTCGACACATAGCTTTGTCCACATTGTTAGCTTCAGGGAGGCGAATCATACAATTATGTACTCTTATAGGTCGCATGCACAAATCATGAAATTCTTCTTCTCAGTATTTGAAGACTTGTCATGTTATTCTGGTTAATATTAGACAATTTATATTCAGTTTTGGAAGGCCCTATATGAATCAAAGGAGTATAGTCTATCTCAATTAACCCTGTGACTCCCACAACTCCTTCCTAATCTTACTATACTTGTTTACTAATAGCCTCGACTTTCAAAGGGCTAATTTATCTTGAAGTAATTTCATAAATACCTCACTGATTTGAAACTTGATCATATTAACAACAACCAATGATTCTTTAACATTCCGAGCGGCCTAGGCGGTAACTTCTACTACCTGCCAAGCGGGGGGTTTTACCCTAAATCGACCTTGTTTCCGTGCTCTTTTTCATGCATAAACAAGAGCCAGAGAGTAATACAATTATGTATCCCTGACAGGGCGTTAATTGAGCTTTCCAATGACACATGAACCATCCTTCTACGACCACGCGTTCTCTTGTAACGATCGTGCAATACGAGTGCAAAAACCCTAAAATAAAGTAATTTCCTGACATAATTCCCTGTGTAGCGAGGTAGTGAGTAAGGATGAGTGTGGAGGGGGCCTCAGTTGTCGCGCGGGAGCCGTGCCGACCGGTCAGAGGGAACCTATGCTCCTCCCACCGCTCGGCTCTCTCTCAGAGCATAATATTACGTGCTCAAAATTGCATGCGACTATAGCCGGGCCCCGCTCTTTAGGTTGGGGTTCTCTTGTCCGACTATAGCCGGGCGCCGCCAAAGAGGGGTTAATCTGTAAGACATGGCTGGGCTTATTAAATCATTTAGGAATACAGACACAAATTGCGTCTTAACACTCAGTGAGCGGCTAGGTTTGTAACTTCTACTACCTGCCAAGCAGGCAGATTTACCCTAAACGAGCTTCATTCCATGCTCTTTTTCATGCATAAAGAAGAGCCAGAGCGTAATACAAATATGTATCCGTAAAAGGGCGTTAATTGAGCTTTCCAATTACACCTAAACTATCCTTCTACGACCAATGGTTGTCTTGCAACGATCATGCAACACGTAGGAAAAATCCCTAAAATACGGTAATTTCCTTACATATTTCCCTGTCTAGGGAAGCAGTGGATGTGGATGAGTGTGGAGGTGGGACTAGTCGCGGTACGGGAGCCGTGCCGAACGGTCAGAGCACACCCATGCTCCTCCCACCGCTCGGACTCTCTCTCAGAGCCGATTATGTGCTCAACATCGCACTGGACTTAAGTCGGGCCCCGCTCTTTAGTCCTTGGTTCTCTTGACCGCCTTAAGTCGGGCGCCGCCAAAGAGGGATTAAGAATGGTGTCCTTAACTTCACACAGATACAATTTCAGTCCTAGACACTTAAAACATTCGGTTATAAGAAACCTATGGTGCAATTTGCGTTAAAATTTACCCTTTCACGCACATACCTAGAGTTGCGCCCTTTCTGGGATACTTAAAAGCCTTTGTGACCATCAGGTTTTTTTAGAAACCTTTAGTTTAGTTAATTCAACCTCTGCAGTTGTCTTTGAGTGAGCTGTGGGCAGAAAACTAATGTTGGAGAGGTAATTATGAGATTGAGAAACCTCTATTTCTGAAAGCAAAATGGCAAACCCTGTGTCCACAGGATAGTTGGAGGGTTAAGCTACGAGTAGATATGTATGTCGAGCATAAAATGAAACCATTTTCAACCCTGTGTAAGACATTGTCACGCTGTGGGCACGGCTGAAGCGAGCCCAGACTTCAGTATCATGTTTATAGTGGAGCGACAGCATCGTTCAGTTAGGCCTTTAAACTCAGGCATTTTTTCGGCTTGGGTAGGCGATGGAAAAATACTTTATGATATAGGATTGTGTGCCTTAGATTTTTGTTTGCAGTATATCTATATAGTGTAAGTTAATACTAGTGTATTATATAACTCTTGAATTTGAAATGGTTAAGTGAGCAAAAAAATCATGACTGAAAATGCATATTATAAATATTCCTTTAAAATCAACTATTAGGGGTAGAGACTTTGGGTTTATTTTATTCTCTTTCTCATACAATGAGCTATTTGTATAACTATAATTCATAGCTTTAAAACACCTTAGAACAAATTAAAACGTAAATAATTATATACACATATTATCGTGTGAGTACTGCGCGAGTACACTCTTGTTTGATTATATTCATATAAAATTAAAGATAGACTAATAATTCTGATTTCACCATTTGAATGTGCTGAACAAATATTCTTGATTCATAAATTAAAATCTATTGTTGACGCTCAACATTTTTATTTACGGCCATGTGAATTAGGATAATGTTGGAAAAACAAAAACCTTTAGTTGGCATCACGTTTATCGATAATTATTTAATTTTTGGGGGGTTTGCTGTTGTAATATTTGAGATCAGCTATTCCTCTTTCTCTTGAAATATAATGCATTGTTTTAAAAGTATTTTTTGTTGCTCAAATTTGATTTCAAATGAATATTTTGACTACGACTCAATATTTTTTAATCGCCGAGTATTGAGTTGTATGTTATTCATATAAAAACAACTATTGATGATGAATACATTTTGATGAAACATTTGGAAGTATTTTATTCATATGCAAACAGCTATTGATGATGAATAAATTCTAATGAAACATTTATAATGAGCGTGAAAAATGTTTGTGCCATTGGTAGACGTCAAGAGCTTGATCACTCATATCTAGTGATTTGTGGCAAATGACCAGCAATGTCCCTGTAAAGAGAGCATGCCCTAGCCTTGTCATTCAAGGGAATATACAACAATAAAACCTACATCATCAGCACTGTTTGGGCAACAGACAATTAGTATGAAAGTTGTTGATATACATCTTTTTACGGTTATAAATGTTGATTCCTAACATTAACCCTATCATGCATGGATACTCATGTTCAGGAAGGGTGTCCCTAAATCCATGGATATACAATACCGTATTCGATACTTTAGATATCAAATGAATGAAAACAGAATACTCAAATTGCATATAGATTGGGCTACGATAAGTTTTGGTAGTGGCACACTGAATTAGGCCATTGCCAATACTGTTCTGAGCCAACCTACCTCCACGCACTTGAGACAGCCTCGGTCCGCAGTACCGAGTCAGTCAGACGGTGATGTGCCATCTCCTGTTCATTTAAACATGTCGGATATTGTGCCTAGATGTCGGGTAAGTGTATGTAAAATACTTTATGATAAAGGTTCATATCTTAGAATAGTTTGTATATATTATATATTATAATTATACAGTATATATATATATATATATATATATATATATATATATATATATATATATATATATACTGTATAGTGTAAGCTAATATCAGCATACCATATAACTCGCTTGAATACGAAACCATTACAAGTGTTATGATTCATGTCTGACGAATGCGTGTTTATAAATAATTGCATAAAATCAAATATTAGGATTGGGAACTGTGGATTTCTTTTATGCTCTTCCTCATACAAGGAGCTATACATACTACTATATTTTATAGCTCTAAAACACCTTAGAACAAAATTAACCTAGAATGATGTATGTCGTACGAGTGCTAGAGCTTGCGATATACTCGATATACTCGTGCTTTTATATCCATTTAAGAACAAATATTGACGATAGACAAATTCTGATTGGATTTTTGGAATGTGCGTGAAATATATTTGCCATTTCATATATATAGAAACTATTATCGTCACTCACAATTTTTATTTACGACGATGGGATTTTGGATATTATTGGAAAAACATTTACATTTTGTGGGTACACAGTTTACTTTCCTAGATGGGACATCACAAATATTCACTAACACTAGGTACTTCATTCGCTTCGATGGTGCACAGAGTCATTGGGTGTTAGGAGACTGCCCATCCGTCTCTGCCCAGGAATCAAACCCGGGACCTCTTGGTTCTGAACGAAGTATGATAACCACTCTACCACTGATCACCTTACTAAATAAAGATTCACTATAATATACCTAACACTATATTATTGGCAATACCTAGATCAGTGACTTTGAAACTACTGACTGATGCTCCGCAGCGATAGTGTAAGCCAGATAACTATTAGTGATTGTACACTAAGAAGTTTAACAGTGCAACACATACACATACTTCTCTTTAAGCTTCACAAGCAAGTGAAATAATGTTGCTCCATTCACACTTCAGTGATGATATCCAATAATTCGTAATATATTTCAACTAGAAGCAATTAATGATTGGATGTAAAAGAAAATTTACTTTGGTCTGATAAATATATCTTATAATATATAACTATCAACATGTGGTGTGCTGCATATGAGACAACAACACACTCGTCTCCATAAAAAGTCCCAGGTGAATATTTTTATGTAAATATGAAAGAACAATAACAAATGGCGAGTTTAAGTGTACTTCGCTCATTTTGCCTTTACTCTCTCGCTTTGTTAATATATAAATATCAGATGATTTATCTATGTGTACTGGAATTCTCGCGGAGAGGCTCCAATCCTGACGTTATTCTTGACTTACAGTGTGTTGGCTTAATAATCCAATAGGGTTGATAGCCTCTGAAGTCGTATTTTAACTAAATGTATTTGTATTATCTCAATTTATTCGGTAGGCTCTTAGAAAGGTTATAACTATTTAAAATATTAACGAATACATTTGTGGTTAAAAACTGAGGGCGATTGAATATATTGACTGCCCACGGAAAGGGATACCGAGTGGATACCCTATAGACAAGGGACACTCCACAGTATTTTGGACGATATATTTATTTATACAACAGAGGAGGATCAAGACGTTTGATTCTATTATTGGCCATTATATACACAAATCATGCTTGTTCTAAATTGGAATACTATACAACCTTGTGGAATGGATGTGGAGTGGTTGCATTGGGTCAGTTGGACAAAATGTAATATAAAACAATCAAATTAATCAATAACCCTGTAATCTTGAAGGGTCTTCCTCAGTTATTCATACAAAGAGATGTTGTATTCCTTGCATTACTCTACAGATATTTTTACGGTATATGTTCTGAGAAACTTGCTTCAATTGTACCTCCTCTCCGCGTCTTTCTCCGCATAAATATGGCAGCCGGAAATATCGATGAATTCACTCTCGCTCTCCTCCACAATGTAGAACATCGAACATCCACTTATCAAAATTCATGTATCCCCTGAACTTCTACTCTCTGGGACTTACTCCCTTGGAGATCCTTTCCACAAATGTAAAACACACAACAATTTCAATCCAATAGTTACAAACAGTTTATGAATAGAGGATACCTTTAGGTACAGTAGCCCAACTAAATTTTGCGACAAAATATTAGGTACGTGGCACCTGTCTAGTTTGCACTCCCGTCCCAAGCCCGTGTGGTCGTGTCTAACAGGGGCCGTGGTGTCTAGGCAGGCGCCACCGCCACCTGCACTACCACAGCTAGAGCACAGACACAGCACTCCCACATGCTGGGCGCTACATATGACAATATTGCTATACTATCATTATTTGTTTGTATCATAATAGAAGGCTATCTCTCTCTCTCTCTCTCTCTCTCTCTCTCTCTCTCTCTCTCTCTCTCTCTCTCTCTCTCTCTCTCTCTCTCTCTCTCTCTCTCTCTCTCTCTCTCTCTCTCTCTCTCCGTTAAATACACATATATTTACGCGCAACAAACTACTTTATAGATACATAACTTAAAATGAATACAATGAGTTACATAGATTGTATTATATAATCGAGTATACACTTGTTAGTGATTGTTCTAGTCAGAACCCCTATTAAACACTATACTTGGTGTTGGTGTAGAAAGTATTCGAGAAACGGGTAGTCAATCTCTACATCTATTTCCTGATCTACTCATATTTATGTATTTATATATATTATATATATATATATATATATATAATATATATATGTATATATATTTTTATTTTTATTTTTTATTTTTTTAGTTATAAGATGTTATGCGGTCAGGATTAGCGCCAAGTTCTCTGGCACCGGGTATATATTGTATGAGCTATCCTAAACGTTTATATGCATTCGATGTTACTAAAAAAAAAATATATATATATACAGCTAAATGACTAATTAAGAGACTTAATTTGTCTGGACGTCAATAGCATCTGAGGTGAAGCCAATGATCTTGGGGGCTAATAAGTGATTGAGGTTTCCGAATGTTTGTGTGCGAACTGCTGTATGGCTTCTTCCCCTGTCACCTCTTTTTTGTTTTCCTCCTTTCATGTGTTTCTTGTTGATAGTCCCTACCCCTTTTGGGAATACGGGCTGGCTACTGACTAAATTACAAACGTCAAATTAAGAGTAGTATGCTGCTGTCACATTTGTTAAATGCTTAATCATCAATCTTGTAATGGAATTTAACCATGTTGGCTGCGAGTGTCCCGCTATCTATTAACCTTTCGTTTCCCAAGCATACGAATCGATAAACAAAGACAAACCAATACCTTCAAAGATACTGGCATGTCACTAAAGTTTTCGATAAATATCCACATGACAGATTGCTGATTAAAGATGCAGCTCTTGGAATAGGGCGAACTATATTACGTGAAGTAGACCATGGCTAATTAGTAGGAAACACAACATTAACATTAACAGTAGCCTATACAATCAGATTGGGGTGTAGTGAAGGTTGGAATTTTACACGATGGTCAGTTTTAGTTCCTCAATTGTTCATCTTTTACATTAACGACCTAGCTTGATTTAGGCCTAACTAAAAACGATTGGTAATTTTTCAAATGACACTAAAAATAGGTTGGATTATTGATCCTGCTAACGATTCATGCTCTCCACAAATCATTTGATACACTACCCGAATGGGCAATACATGCAGTTTAGTGAAAAATGGGAAATCCACATAAATTTCAGGATATAAATTTAACAATATTTACTTCGTCAATATTTACGCGCCATATATCTCCTGTATGAGGAGATTCAATAGTTCAATGCATTCTTGTGATGTCCGATTCCATTACCCATCTCCCTTACTCAATGCCAGGGGAGCCAGTAACCACCAGCTATATCTCAGAAACAAAATATATAATTTGTTCACCAATGTGAGTGGTGACAGGGGCAAGACGCAATATCAGTGGTATCTAGATGGCTAAATAACATGGAATTAAGTAACTCAATTATTACAAAAGATTTGGAAGTCATCGTCAGTCGTGATATGAAACCAAATAAACAATGCAACATTGTTTGAAATCAGAGTTTTTAGATAGATATCTAGAAGCGTGAATAACAACAAACGTAATTTTAAAATTTCACCCGTCCTTAGTAAGGCTTCACATGGATTATGTTTTTAATTTTGCTGTCCAGTGTCCATAGATTGATTGGAAGTGACGGTACAAAGAAGAATGGCAAAACAATCCAGAATAATAAAACATTAGAACATCAATAATATTCTAACGCCTGACGACTAAGGCCAAATGACACAGAATGTATAGCCAGAATGGGTTAGAACATTTAACAGAAGTAAAAGATTATTAAGGTATTGAATATCATGAAATACATGATATGGTCAGTACAAAAGTAAGGGGACTTGGGAAAACATTAGGCTTGCATATATTAGAAGTGTAGAGTAAGAGAGGATATAATACAGATGGTTTAGTTGTAAGTGGGATCCACAAAGACGATGTGGAAAACGGACTGCTGCTCCGTGATAAGCATGCAACAGTTTGGTAGATATGTGAAATAGGCTACCGATTGCTACAGTAGGATCAATAACGACAGAAAGCTTAGACACATAATTAGATAGGCACATGGCTGTGACGTGCTGATTGTCAATGGGACCCGCCGTGAATGGGCCAGTCCATGGTATAAAGACTAATATTAGTCTTTATACCATGGGCCAGTCAGCCCATAGAGTCAGCCCTCTGAAAAAATCCCTCTTTTATGATTTTTGTTTATGTTAATGTTTATGTAGGCCTAGTGGAATCAGGACTCGTATTTGGCAGTTTATTCAGACTAGCATTATACTATTATATTCAGAGTAGAAAAGGAGACTATTTTATTCAGAGTAGAAAGGGAATATGAAAGTCAAAGGGTAAATATGACATAGTATTTGTCCCTATAATTCCTACAGAACCTCCTTAAGTTGTATAAATCCTCTAATGAAAAGCCCGATTAAACTGCCAAAATTAGTCAATCCTAATGGGATTAATGAGTATATATTTATTGATTCTCATGATAAACTGGTCTCTCTATTCACCAATGATAGTTTAGGTAAAGTATTATTTATTATATTCGCAAACAAGTTAGGCTATATGCATTCACTAAGGGGGGAGGGAAGTAATAGGGGAAGATCTATCCTATATTGCACAGATAGTGGCGGGCGAGGTGGCTAGGATGAGTTACTAAACCGAACGTGGTTGTTTTTTAGGTAAACAACCGATGGTATAGCCAGGAGTGGTTAATGTGCATGTTATATCAAGTCATGCTAGCTTAATAGTATTTGAACAATATAATTAAGGAGTTAACTAGTAAGTTAGGGGTATTAGTGGATGAGTGATGAAATGAAGACGTTACAGTATATAATGCTCGGTTAACATGAAATTAGCAAAGAGTGATATGATGGAAAGTATTACTCTGTATGATGACTATTCTATATATGTTATGCACAATATCAACTAGGACTAACTCACATGCCGTGTGTTACTAGGCCTCCAACAGCGCAGTCTTCGACCCATGTGTGGATGCGCTGAAAGTTTTCTTGTCTGAGAAAAGAACTCTTGGTTGGGAGAGAGGTATCCTGACCAGGATTCGAACCCACTCACTCCAGGTATGTTTGGGAGAGTTGGGCACCGTAACCACTCGGCCATGAGCGGATAAAGGAAGTCACCTTTATTCTTATTTGAAGAACCCCCGCCACCTCGGCTAAGTGATACAATTTTAATCGTCCTGGTACTATTATGGAACCTCTCTGACATTATCAAAACAACTCGTGCCCAATGGTCAATGCCCTGGTCAACAAATAGTCGAGCGAAATCAATCCTAGTTTGTTTGTGCCTCTTGGTTAGCTTTGGCTTGACAGTTGGTGATCTATGTTTATATCCCATCTCCTTCAATCTCTTGCGTATTGTTTCTGTAGAAGCTTGAAATTGCAAATGTTGCTTAGCTTCGTCGGCATAGGAGAATGGATGGTTATACATATACTGTTTAATTTCTTGGTCGTGTTATGACGTGATTTTTCGTTTAGCTCCACTTCTATGTCAGTTTGTCAGTTGCCCTTCTTCCCACCTTTTTTTGCCACCAGTAAATGTTCCGACACCCCACTCTCGCTCATCCCAACCATACTACCACGTTCAGCAACCTTAGCAGCCTGATGAGCCATGACTTGCTGAATGGATGACTAGGTGTGATGTGGGCAAGAGAGTATTGAGGATTTTCTGATCCCCTCAGTTTCCAATAATTACAGCTTCTTTTCAATTGTAGTTCCTCGTTTATTATTTAATAGTACGTAAGATATGTCTATATTCGCAATTTGCGGTTTTGACATTAAGATGGGATTAAGACTTTCGTTTATAAAAAACAGAACTCCTCCTCCATTTCTATTGATCAAACATTGTATAACCAGGAAGCGTATATTCGGCTAAAGAGTCTCTGTCTTCCGTATTAAACCAAGATTCTGTAATGCCGATTATATCATAATGTTCTGTAAACACGATTTCCTCTAGATCTGAAAATGTATTGCGTATGCTACGAACATTTACATAAAACACCTTAAGAGTATTAGAGTTGGATGTTACTGATTGTGCATTGTCTGAATTTTCAGTTCGTATTTTACTTACACTACCCCCGGATACCCCCGGTTGACCCCGTTTTTTTGAACGGAAATCCTTGACTGCATCGTTCAGCAGACGACGAAGACATGCAGCTCCTACTTCATTGAGATGTACACCATCTCCTTAAAACAAAGATTTATCATAGTAAAAATGATCCCACGTGTCGACAAAGCCGATGTCCTCCTCCCTGCAGAGTTTGGCTAGTCGGCGATTTGTACTGGTAGCTATGTTGTAGAATCGGTTTTCTACATCAATCCGGGGAACAATTCCTGAAATTAAGATTCTATTAGATTTTTCCTTGAAGCGGTTTTGGCATGTTGTCGGGATGACCTTCCTGGTACTGGTACTGGGATGCACATTGTTTCTCACTAACTGTAAGTTGTCGTTGGGGGGGAGTGAGAGTATAGTCATTATTATTTTCTGCAACATCTAAGGTAGCTGCTGGTGTGGGTACCAGTACCGGTACTGTATGCACTGGAATGGCGGTTGACATTGTAGTGGTTTCTTGGGCTGAGGGCACTCCTATGTTGAGTGTGGCAAATTCTTGAAGGGATTCAAGCTTCGTAGTCAGGGCATCGATCTTGCGGTGAGCTTCATTCAATTCAGCCGCAATCTTCTCTCGGAGCTGGCAAAATCTACAAATTTGGACATCAGTATCAACAAACATGGTAGTGCCATATTTACCGGAACAACTCGTGCAGGTTCGTTGCGGCGCCATGACGATATAATCACAATATGCCTGAAAATCACACAAATTTATGTTAGCAAAATGGTACAATTAAAGCCTGAAAATCACAAAAAATGTATGTTAGCAATGTGATACAATTAATTCCTGAAAATCACACAAAATTTTGTTAGCAATATGATAAAATTAATATGCCTGTAAATCACACAAAATATGTTAGCAATAGAACACAATTTATGCCTGAAAATAAAACAAAAATTGATGTTAGCAGTATGACACAGTTAAAGCCTGAAAATCACAAATGGACTAGAAATTTGTTACAAAATTTACTGGAAAAAACAAAAAGTGGGAGAGGGTTAATATAGCCTAGTGAGAAAACTGGAAAGCAGTATACAGTACAGTAACAACAAATATTGGTTAGCAATATGGTACAATTAATGCCTGTAAATCACAAAAAAAAATATGTTAATCACAAAAAGAATATGTTAGCAATAGAACACAATTTTATGCCTGAAAATAAAAATAAAATTATGTTGGCAGTATGACACAGTTAGGCTAAAGCCTGTATATTTGTTTATACAGTGGTCAACACAATAATAATAATAATGGAGTTAGTAATATCCCTGGCAAGAGTGTGAGAGGCCTATTAATATGGTGACAAGTATCTGAAATGCGATTAATAAATAGGCTATCAAAAAGTATTACAGTAACTAAATTATTCTAACCCAATATTAAAACTATCTTGACAAATGTTAGTGTGTGCGATTTATATAGATAACCAAGATACAAAGTTCAACCAAGTACAGTATTGGCTAGACTTTGATATATAAAATACAAGAAGAGGGTTTGTTTATGCGTACACAGGTGGCGCTGGTATCGGCGGCGTCTCTACTAACTTGACAAATAGAATTTTGAAAAACAAACGTTTATCAGTCAAAACTACAGTACAATGTCATGCAAGATAACTACTGGGTGGTTTGCTAAGCACTTAACTACAGTGAGGGCTAAAATATCTACAATAATTGCTAGAACTTTATAATATGAAACAAGCAAGTAGTTTGTTTACTTTAGAGCGTCGGTCGTCACTAACCGGTACAAATGTAAACAAAAGCAGTCTCGATAAACAAACGTTTATCAGTCAAAAACACAGCAAAATTACATGCAAAGCAACTACAGGGCAGTTAAGCTAGAGCTTAGCTACAGCTCATGCAAACAAATAAGAACATAAGAACATAAGAAAATGGGAGTCTGCAGAAAGCCGATTGGCCTAAGCAAGGCAGATCCCTGTCCCACACAACCCCAATTACAAAGCCCAATTATAGGCTCAACACTCTAATACCCTGAGGATCATCTTACCAAACCGGTTAGAGATTAACGCAGGAGCGCTGATTGGCCCAACCCGGCTGATCCCCCTTCACACCCAACCCTTCTCGTCCATATGCTTATCCAATTTTTTCTTAAAGCTCCCTATCGTTCTTGATCCCACTATATCACTTGGTAGCCTATTCCACCCATCTACAACTCTGTTACCAAACCAATATTTGCCTATATCTTTTCTGAAACGAAATTTATCTAATTTGAAACCATTGGTACGAGTTCTTTCGCTATCACTGAGCTTTAGTACATTTGTCATGTCCCCTTTGTTAATCCCACTAACCCACTTGAACACCTCTATCATATCCCCTCTAACTCTGCGTCTCTCTAACGAATGTAAACCTAATTTCTTCAACCTTTCTTCATACGGAAAATTTCTAATATTATGGATCATTTTTGTCATTCTACGCTGAATTCTCTCCAATGAATCTATGTCCATTCTGTAATAAGGACACCAAAATTGGACAGCATAATCCATATGGGGTCTCACTAATGACAAGTAAAGTTTTAAGATAACATCAGCAGTTCTGTTACACTCCTAGAGATGAACCCGAGAATCCTGTTTGCCTTATTACGAACGCTTATACACTGTTTTCTAGGCTTCAAATCATTGCTAACAAACACACCTAGATCTTTCTCGCAGTCTGAATTTTCTAATTCTAAATTAGCTAGTTTATATTTAACATTTGTTTGCATCTTCCCTATCTTTAATACCTTGCATTTGTCAATGTTAAACTTCATCTGCCAATTTACTGACCATTCATGTAAGGTATCTAGATCCCTTTGGAGGCACTCTATATCGCTATCTGAATCAATTGATCTCCCCATTTTAGTATCGTCTGCGAATTTACTTATCCTACTAGTTATACCTAAATCTAGGTCATTTATGTATATAAGAAACAACAGGGGACCTAATACCGATCCCTGGGGGACACCACTTTTGACTGCTCCCCACTCTGACTTGGTACCATTTATGCTGACTCTCTGTTTCCTACCAATTAGCCATGACCTAATCCATCCCAACAACGACCCTCCTATTCCATGTGCCTCAACCTTTCTCATCAATCTCTCATGAGGGACTCTGTCGAAAGCTTTACTGAAATCTAAATATATAATATCATATGACTTGTCACTATCTACTGCTTCATATACCTCTGAGAAAAAGCTAAGCAAATTAGTAAGGCACGAACGTCCCTGAGTGAATCCATGCTGAGAAGAATTTATTAAGTTAAATTTTACTAAGTGGCTTCTAATTTTCCTAGCAATAATAGACTCTAGCAACTTTCCTATGATTGATGTGAGACTAATGGGACGGTAATTGGATGCTATCGATTTATCACCTTTTTTGAAGATCGGAACTACATTTGCAAGCTTCCAAGCTTCTGGAACTAAACCTGTTTCTAATGACTTGTTAAATATAAATGCTAATGGACTACTTAACTCATCTCTGCATTCTTTTAATACTCTAGCATATACCTCGTCAGGACCAGGCGATTTTTGAGGTTTCAGTCTGTCAATTTCCTTAAGCACATCATTTCTACTTATACTAACTGTACTTAACATATTTTCTATACTATCACTATATACCATATTGACTTCTGGAATCTGTGCCAAATTTTCATTAGTGAAAACGGAAAGAAACTGACTATTTAATGTACTGCACATTTCTAAATCATTTTCTGTTATTTCTCCTATTGAAGTTTTTAGGGGGCCTATTACATCTCTAACTTTAGATTTATATAGTTGGTAAAAAGCTTTAGGGTTATTTTTTGAGTCGCTGGCTATCCTTATTTCATAATTTCTTTTTGCTTTCCTGATTTCCTTTTTGACCTGTCTTGATAGAGTCTGATAGTATATATGTAAATGATTTTCACCTTTCTTTATTTTTCGATATATTCCTTTCTTTTTTCCTATAAGATCTATTAGCTTATTAGTCATCCATTTTGGTTGGTTCTGCGTCGATCTAAATCTTCTTTTAGGGATATATTTATTTTGAGCATTGTGGAGTGAAGCAATAAACTGGTTATATGTAGGTGGCAAGTTTAACTCTGGCATATCCTGACTTAATCGCTTAACAATAGGGTCCACCCTTAAGTCTCTTCTTAGCCCACCATAATCGGCTTTTCTGAAATCTGGGATAAGTGTCGTATTCTCTTTAGCATTCCCTGTCCATTGTATATTAAAATAAATAGATTTATGATCGCTATTTCCTAGGTGGTCACCAATCTCTACATTATTTATCATATGTTCATTGTTACTGAAAACTAAATCAAGAATATTAATACCTCTAGTCGGCGTATCTATGAATTGAAATAAAAAACTATCTTGTACTACCTCAATAAACTCTACTGAATCGGAGTCGCCTATTTGGTGCTGCCAATCAATGTTCGGAAAATTAAAATCCCCCATAATGCACACATTGCTAAACCTTGATGCTATTTTAATTTCCTCCCATAACGATTTTCCGCCATTTCTACTCATATTAGGCGGTCTATATATAACTCCAATAACTATGGTCTCACTACCTTCGTTAACCTCTACCCAAACACTTTCATTATCATTATTTAGTCTAATACCTGATTTAATACAGCTTTTTAATGTACTCCTGACAAACACTGCTATACCCCCGCCCCTCCTACTTGTTCGGTCATATTTAAACAAACTATATCCTGGAATATCAAATTCTGCTAAAAAATGCCTAGATTCTGTATTAATCCACGTTTCAGTTAGCGCTATTATGTCTATATTTTCTGTGCTAACGAGTGCTCTAAGTTCGTTCATTTTGTTACATAAACTCCTACAATTTGTATAATATACCCTCAACCTATTACTTTTATTTGCAACTAATTTTCTATTGTGTATAGCTAACTTATTATTTCCTGTTGAACTACTAGCTCTAGACGGAAATTCTACTCTATCAGTATTCTCATCTTTACTATCAGTTACATGTGTAGTGTTATCGATACTACTATTACACATCACTATATCCGCACTATCTTGACTGATTATTTCTATTTTACTCACTGGTTTGTCACATGAAGTACCTGCTCCATATGGAGACCGTATTTTACTTACACACCCAGGTTTTTTTAACGAAACCCCGCAACAATCTTGTCGAGTGAGCTGGCCAAGGTCGAAACTCCTAGTCGAGAGAGATGTACTCCATCCTGGGCATACAGTTCATCCTTACCATAAAAGAGGGACCAGTTATCCAGGAATGGAATAGTATTTGCCTTACAATACTTCTCCAGCCGGCTATTTACACCAATAGCCCTGGAGGACCATTCCTTCATTACCCCTCTTCTAGGCAGGATACTGTTTACCACAGGAACTCCACCTTTTTCCTTGATCCTCTCCAACATTTCGTGATACTTGGAGAGCAACTCCTCAGTCCTGCATCTCCATATGTCGTTGCTCCCTGCGTTGAGGAAGATGATGGGGTCCTCCCCACTCACTTCCATGACAGCATCTATCTTCTCAGCCACCCTCCCGACTCCGGCACCAGGCACGCAGACAACTTTACCGACCTGAGTGTTTGTTGCCCTGCCAAGGTATCTAACCAATGAATCACCATAAGGGGATGAGTAATGGAGTACTCAAGTTATGGTCAAATTTCGAGCAGCGAGAGCAAAGTGCTGTTGGCGGGTTGGCGCGTCGGACTCGAGTGAAAGGGAGAGAGAGAGAGAGAGAAAGAGAGAGAACCTTCTAATATGATACAAACAAATAATGATAGCAATATTGTCATATGTAGCGCCCAGCATTTGCGAGTACTGTGTCTGTGTGCCCTGGCTGTGGTAGCGCAGGTGGCGGTGGCGCCTGCCTAGACACCTGCTAAAACACCCTGCTAAACACCCTGCTAAACATGATCACACGGGCTTGGGACAGGAGTGCAAACTAGACAGGTGCCACGTACCTAATATTGTCGCACAACTTAGTTGGGCTACTGTACATGGACGTGTTTCGTTATGTCTTTCTTTTTTCTTTCTCTGTGTATTGTCTCTTTTAAACAAAAAATGTGATTTGCATAGGTTAGGTTTACTTGTTCTACTGCGTGTATTTATTCCAATGATTCCCTATAACTATTCATATTTACATTACGAACCAATGAATAACTGATGACCTGATTAGTTTTATGATATCTAAGCTACTTGTTACTTCAAACATAATTATGATATTATAAAATCATAGTTGTATGCCTTCCCTGTATGGGAACGAGTGTTTGAGTGTGTATGTCTTTTTTATTTATCCATGTATTTATATTATTATTATTTTTTTCCCACTACTCCCTCTTGGGCATAGGCTGAGAGCCTGTACATTCTACTGCTGAACACGGTGAAACCCGTGAGGTTTCGTTCTAGTCTAGGGATTGAATCATGTGAAGCACACACCCACGGCTCACAGCAGCCCCATCTCTGAAGCTGCTTCGCCTATGTGCTTCATCATCTCACCCCTAGACTCAGACCCTCACTCTCAAAACGCCACCTATTGAGTAATTAACTCACTAGGCATTGACCCCCTGTAGCATATTTTGAATATGGGTATATTCATACAGTGCTATTTAATCAGGGAACAATGAGGGTATTTTGTTGGTGTTTCGGTGGGAATTGTGGTAATGCACTGATACTAGGTACAGCACAAATTCCATCCCAATAATATCTTCCCATTGACATATCGGGATTCGAACCCGGGTTCATTGGATAACCAGTCCAGTGGCAAGACCACTCCACCACACCTCCCCTATGACTATGTGTTTGTAAACGAGTTACTCTCACTTCCAATATTGTGTTGATCAAATATTATGCAAAAGATGGTACTCAATTTGTTAAGTGTTTTCGTACAGACATGTATACAATTGGCCTGCAGTTAGTATATTGTAGCTTCGCATTTTTATAATAATACATTTTTTATGCAATAATACTTGTACTTTGATTTGCAGAATTTAAGGTACCCAACTAGATAGTTTTAACGGTGTTGAAGTATGATTTGTGCTGTAAATTTGCATTTAACAAAAACATATACTGTATGTTGTGCTGAATTTTACGTTATATTATCTATAAAATCTACCACAGACGTCACACAGCTACAACACTAGCACGTCACGGTTGGTTGAGACAGGTATATATAGCTAGTGTACCTCTCCCCCAAAGACGTTACACAGTTATAAAGTGCGGACCTTCGTTTGGGACGGACCTGCGTCATCGATGACGTAGGTCCCTTCACGCGTGGGCTCCGGCAAGCGGGAACCAAGGTCTATTGTTCTCCGTTTCGCGCGCTTCCGATCCCGGATCCTGTCACAGAAAAGTTGACTTAGATTTAACTTTGGACGGACGACGGAAGACAATCACGTATATTTATGGTGCCCATGATATATTATATTGGCATGTACTGATCACCAATGAATAGTACACACCCTATAACCTATGCATACACACACAGAATGTACATATAGTGCGTATTTATAATGTAAACAAGATAAACACTAGCCCTCTCCGCCACGGACACAATGTTGGGTGAGTTCTGAAGTACTGCCAATGTTTATAGCCCAGGAGGAAGGCGAAAAGGTAGCCCACATTTTTAAATAGTCTCATACTTTCCATTTTGTGCAGCCAGAGTTCTATAGAAAGTGTAATTTGATAGCTGTGCATGTTGTCATGACGACCAATTATGGACGTGTAATATTTATTCCGAAATCAACAAATTTAGGCTTGAAGAACATTGCCTCTTTTGATGCTAGTGCTCGTTAATTTAACTTGAACTTCAGGCTTTTTAAATAATCTCCCATATTTTGACTGTTTACATAGTGCATATTATGATAAATTATGTCAAGCAGTACCTCAAAGACGAATAATTTGCCATTTATACTTAAAGTAAACCCAACTGGGCGAGCTAAGAGGTAGTGTGGCAACATTGGATTTCACGCTCGTGAATTTTTACCGAGAGGCCATGTACGCAGCCGGATCCCTTACCCCCTGCCGGATCCCTTACCCCTCTGCGCATGCGCGAAAATGTACAAATATTATATTAGATTAGATTAACCTAACCTAACCTAACCTAACCTAACTTAACACATTATATTATAACATAACAAAAATAACAAAATAAAAATATAAATTTAACTAGATCCGAGTGGGATCGAACACTGGTGTATCTGTGTCAGAGGCCTGAGCTCCACTGACTACGGAACGACCTGGCAGAAACGGTTTGAAATGTATATTTAAACGCGGTTGGGCCTTCTTCCTGTAGCCTAAAGTAGGGGGGTAAGGGATCCGGCTGCGTAATTGGCCTCCCAGTTTTAACTCCTGGGAGAGCACTCACGGCCAACGGGACCTACGTCATCGATGACGTAAGTCCGTCCCAAACGGAGGTCAAAGCGGAGGTATGCGAATCGCACTTAACACTAGCACGTAATGGGTGGTTGTGACAGGTATATAACCTACTGAAGTGTACCTCTCCCTCACAGACGTCACACGGTTATAATATCAGCACGTCACGGGTGGTGTTGACGGGTGTATAACCTAGTGTACCTCTCCCCAACAGACGTCACATAGCTATAACACCAGCACGTCAAGGGTGGTGTTGACGGGTGTATAACCTAGTGTACCTCTCCCCCACAGACGTCACACAGCTATAACACCAGCACGTCACGGGTGGTGTTGACGGGTGTATAATCTAGTGTACCTCTCCCCCACAGACGTCACACAGCTATAACACCAGCACATCACGGGTGGTGTTGACGGGTATATAATCTAGTGTACCTCTCCCCCACAGACGTCACACAGCTATAACACCAGCACGTCACGGGTGGTGTTGACGGGTGTATAACCTAGTGTACCTCTCCCCCACAGACGTCACACAGCTATAAAACCAGCACGTCACGGGTGGTGTTAACGGGTGTATAACCTAATGTACCTCTCCCCCACAGACGTCACACAGCTATAGCACCAGTACGTCACAGGTGGTGTTGATGGGTGTATAACCTAGTGTACCTCTCCCCCACAGACGTCACACAGTTATAACACCAGCACGTCACGGTGGTGTTGATGGGTATATAACCTAGTGTACCTCTTCCCCACAGATGTCACACAGCTATAACACTAGCATGTCATGGGTGGTGTTGACGGGTGTATAACCTAGTGTACCTCTCCCCCACAGACGTTACACAGTTATAACACCAGCACGTTACGGGTGCTGTAGACGGGTGTATAACCTATTGTACCTCTCTCCCACAGACGTAACACAGTTATAACACCGGCACGTCACGGGTGGTGTTGACGGGTGTATAACCTAGTGTACCTCTCTCCCACAGACGTCACACAGTTATAACACCAGCACGTCACGGGTGGTGTTGACTGGTGCACGGCGGCAGCACGGCCAGAGACTCACCTGTACGGCCACCAACCCACTCTTCCCAGCATCACCTCTACAGGACTCAACACTTCTCAACGTTACATGTAAGTAGCAGTATTTTCAAATAATATTGATACATTTTCAAATAATAAAAGCCATAACACTTAACAATTAGTATTAAAATGTCGCTCAATGTTGCATACTTGAGAGGAATGTCTCAATTGCTACTCTACAATGACTTTCCGTATTCTTTATCTGACTCTTATCCCTTCATTAAAGAGTAACCCAATTATAGTGACGTTTGCTATATGAAACATTGGTTGATTGTACACACAATATTATATTAATTAGTACCATAAGCATAGTAGTAATATATTTGTTGTGCCGGGTTCTGATCGTTTAGTTCCCTTGATACAGTCCGTAAAACAATCCAGTTCTGGTTTGATGTACTTAAATATACTTGACAGGAACGAACCGAGTAGGTTCTATATACAGTAAAAATGGTATTCAAAGGTTCAATTTAGTACTCAATAACAACACAAGGAAGAACACATATAAAGGTTTTATTTAATAAGCATGAGAGTAGGTGAATAATAAGGATCATAAGGGGAGGTCCAACAATATTAACAAACATATATGTATTGTCCTTATTTCAGAACAATGTTACTGATACCAGAATAACTCAATAGTGAGAGTCTAGTATTAAATCAGATCATGTAGAAAACATACATAGAGGCATAATGTACAAGAATAAATTTTAACTTTCAGTGCAATAATAAATGTGTCAAAATATCTTCCGTATTCACAAGAGACTTCAATACTCTAGATAATGATCCTCGAGTCACAATGTGGAGAATTGAGGTTATAAAGATATTGGCACAGGAGGCTAGGTGAGTCACGCGTAGGGCTCAGCTGACCCTTAAAACTGACTGCGTGAACTTGCCCTCAGGTCAGGTCACTGGGAAGGTCACCAGGTGAACTGAGGTAGTAATAAATACTTTTCTTAGTTAATGCAACTATGAACTTAGCTGAACTGCAATGTTAATTTACTTACAGGACAGGGCTGAGATTATTATTTATAATCACTGAGAAGTATCAAAATCGCCCTAATTGAATGTATATCTTATCACAGGATTATATTACTTGAACATATGCTACGATAACGAACCGAACTTAGGAATTCGTGTTTCTATAATTTCTAGGCGAAGCAAAGTAATAATGTAAATTGGATAAAAAAAGGAATGGATTTAAATAGGTTTACTGGAGGGTATTAATTAGGTCAAGAGGTAATCTTAAATATTAGTGATAAAGACAATGCACGAAGATAAACAAAATAACTAGCTGAGTTCCAATAGACCCAGATTGAAATGAACACTGAAGTTTTAATCTCAAAAAGTGGAAACTGACTGATTAACAGATATCGATCGGTAGATCGTACTTAATAATTAAATTGGCGCTAATGACGAAGTTTAGCTCATTAACATTTAACGCAATATCAGATTCGCTTCTGAATGAGTTAACAGGGCGAGTAGAATAAAATGTACAGGCACAATTAGTACATGGACATAGGCGACGAAGTCCTACTCATTGATACTCAAAACGAATAGTACCAGACTCGGGTCTGAACGGGTTAACAGCTGCCAGGTGAATAAAATACACAGATACAATTAGTGTATGGTGGACGAAAGTGAGACGAAACACGGAGGAACCGTAGCAACACTGTCCCAACTAGTCCGTTCCTGGTGGTCAAGCCTAGTCAGTAGGTGAGGTGGTGCTTACTTTCCTCAGGTTTTTCTGAGGTCCTATGCAAATATTTTCTTGTTTCAGGTGTCAATGGACTCGGGGGGGGGGGTGGGGGGGTGTTGAGGAAAGAGGACAAATGGTTGTTGTGAGGTACATAATTATACATTCTAGCTTGGGAACTCAGGTGTTATCATGTGGGCCTGGTTCCAAGGTAATATTACAATACTTAAGGGGGCAGCTGGAAGGTCCAGGGCTACTATGAAAAATAGAAAACACTTCGAGCTTAAAATGGAGCAACTGTCTTGTAGGTCTTCTAGTTACCCTAAGACATACACATACAGTAGAGGATTGCCGTTGTATCCTTGGGGGCTTGGAGTGGTCAGGCGTTATCAGGTCCATTGGTTCCTGAAATATTCGGGGCGCTGGTGAGTAGATTGCATAAGGGAGTGTTCATCATATTCTAGATCTGGCGGAACAATACAGGGAGCGTCACTGCTGGTGGAGGCTATGTAAAAGGAGGGTTCTAATTGGCTCTCCCAGGGCGGTTGTGGTTGGCCTTGTGACTGGCTGAGAGAGTGTTCCGTTTTCTTAGATGGTTGTGGGCGTGAAAGAGAACTGGGAAATGGACGGCTGGGCATGGTCAACTCAGGTAGATTCTTGTGGACTCGGAGGGGGTACTCTGGTAGATGTCTTCGTTGTCTGCCCTGGGGTTTTGAGGTTGCCTGAGTGGTTATGCAGGCGACTCGGTGTATCGTTGGTTTAGGGCCCGTCATCTCACCACCTTCGTTATGGAAAAAGTCGCGACCTCGCGATTTAATTAGGTAGGTCTTTGATGTCGGTGAGGATTGGGGCATAGCCTAGGATGAGGAACCAAGCTGCCGAGGGGACATCTGTAGGTTGGGTGGGGTCCAGTGTAATTCTGATTTCCCAGTCTTCGGTGGATTCCTTGGCGAGCTGTAGCAGGGTATTTGTGGTGGTGATGGGGACTGGCGTATAGCCATTTAGGGAAACCACTCTTATTATTTTCATAGTGGCCTCTTGGGTTTGTGGAGGAGGGGTTGAGGGTTGAGTTGCTGTGGCTGCAGGAGTACTGGTAGGTGGTCTGGTCCTGGTTGAGGTTGGAGGTGTAGTGCCGGCCTTGTTGTTGGTGTGTTGGTGGTTGGGTTTAGGCGCACTAACTTTGGGTAACTTTGGGTGGTTGGGCTGGTCGGGTGGCTTTCTTATAGGTGGGCTTGAAGGTGGGGGCCCATCGTTGAGGTGTTGTCACACGCCGGCCAGATCTCGTACATATGGAGGATTTAGAGGGTGTTAGGACAGGTTGATGTACACGAGGTTGAGTGGAGGGGGAAGAAGCTGAGCTGTGAGAGAGAGGAGGCCGATTTAGTTTTTGTGGGGTCGGTTTGATCAAAGGAGAGGATTGAGAGCTAGTGTTGAGGTGGGGTGAAGTAGTTTTTAGTTTGGAGGCATAAGTTGGTTTAGTTATGACAGGGGTAAGAGGGGTAGGTAAAGTAATCTAATGAGATACAACAGGAGGAGGAGAAGGAGTAGCCTGGGTTTGAGAAGTTGAAGGCAGATTGATAATGACAGGAGTGGTTGGTTGAGTACCTGATGATTGAGAGAATGAAGGTAGGGTTATAGAAGGTGATGGCTGGGCAGTTGAGGAGTGGGAGGGTGCAGTGGGAGCAGGGATAGTGGTCTTAGTAGAGAGTACTGGAGGGGCAGAGACAGTGTGGGTGGGAATAGGGGGTGCAGGTGTAGGAACTGGAATACGTTGCAAGGGGATAGTGGTGGGTGGGCTAGGCTTATGTACTTTGGTTAGATCAGGAGGATGTTTGAATTGACGAGAGGGAGAAAAAGGAGGAAGCAGCTTAGGAAGGGTGGACTCTGTGGATTCTAAGTTGGGATTATTGTCATTGAGTAACCTGTCATGTTGATCTGGATTAGCGAGCATTATATCATTGTCATTGATTTAGTTTTTTTCTTTTTTTAAGAGACAATGAACGGAGGAAGGAAAAACACAGATAAAACAAAAAGGTCCATGTGCCTAAAGGCATCCTCCATTCATAAAATGTTTGTAACAACTGGATTTAAACATTTGTAGATTGTAAGTTTGTGGAAAGCAATTCGAGGGAAGTGAATTCCAAAGAGTAGTAGCTCTGGGGATAAATTAATTCTGATAAGCAGAAGTTCTGCATTGTGGAGGAAAAAGTGTAAATTCATGGGCGCTCTCAGCTGCCCTAGTTCTACGCGGAAAGATGTGGAGAGGCGGCACAATTGAAGCAAGTTCCTCGGAACAATTGCTGAGAAAATATCTGTAGAATAATGCAAGGGATGCAACGTTTCTTCGTATGGATAATGTAGGAAGGTCCTGTGTGATTGCAGGGTTATTGATTAATCTAATAGCTTTATTTTGAATTTTGTCCAACTGCCTCAATGCAACCACTCCACTTCCACCCCACAGAGGTGAACAGTAATCCATCTGAGAACGCACATGACTTTTATATATCACGGCCAACTGCTCGTCAGTGAAGAATTCTCGGTCTCTGTACAGGAGTCCCAGTTTTTTAGAGGCATTCTTAGTAATGCTTCTAACATAATGTGTCCAGCTCAAGTTAGTAGTTAATGTTACACCGAGAATGTCAATACTAGGGGAAGTGGGAATATTTACATCATTAAAAAATATATGGGAGTCAGTGAGATTCTGTCGGTTAGAAAATTGAATGTATTTGGTTTTCTGTGCATTAAAGGAAACTAGATTCTTTTGTCCCCATCCATTAATTCTAGAAAGGTCCTGGTTCAGAGAAATTGCAGTGTTTATTTTTGAATTAATAAGATCGGGTTGGGTGAAAGAATTGGTAAATGTGAAGGAACTGTGGAGTGTTGAGTCATCTGCGTAGGAATGTATTGGATTATGAGTGGTAGATATGAGATCATTGATATGAATGAGGAACAGAATTGGGGCCAAAACTGATCCCTGGGGAACACCAGCATTTATTGAGTGAAATTGAGAATAAAGGCCATCTACCATTACACATATTTTTCTGTTATGAAGATAAGAAGAAATTAGTGGAACTAATGATGCAAGGCCGTAGTGTGACATCTTCGACAATAAGGATTGATGCCAGACTCTATCAAATGCCTTTGATATATCAGTGCTATTGTATGTGTTTCACCATGTTGATCTGTAGCTTGGTTGATTTGATGCGTAAGAAGGCAAAGCATGTCTGCAGTTGATCGACATCGTCTAAAACCATATTGCCTATCACTGATTAATTTATTATTCTCAAGATGCTTAATTATGTGATTATTTAATATAATTTCAAAGACTTTACCAAGAGTGGAAGTTATAGCTATTGGTCTGTAGTTTGATGGATCTGAAGAGGCACCTTTTTTAGGAACTGGATGGATGTTTGCTTCTATCCAGGGTACTGAGAAGCATGAGGTATGATCGGTTGAAATCTACGTACATGCCTGTTACGAAACGTGCGTGGTTCCTGTGACGCCTACCAGCGTTGGCAGAATCGCCTCTCGTTAGCCACTAGCGCTCGCCAGGGCAGTGAAATGGGCTACAGTTATCAGAGAATGTTGTTCTTTCTTTCATAGTACTTGCATTGTTACAGACAGTCCAGTGGTGGTCTTTATTTTCGTCTGTGACAATGGGAAGTATTTTATATCATGAGTAGAATATAAGATGCATTGTAGTGTGAAGTTGAGAGAGAGAGAGAGCGGGCAGCGAGGGGGTAGTGAGTGTTGCCTCCCTCCTCCTCGCTCGGAGGAGTTTCCCGCCCGCACGGGCTTTCTCTCGTCTTTGATTGGCTGGTGGTTCTTGGCGCGTCCTAGGGGCCTGCTGCCTTGTGACGTATCGGCCTGTGATTGGCCGACCATCATGCCTTTGTGGGATCCTGAGGGTCCCGAGGAGCTGCCCTCCTCAGAGCAGGCTAGGGACGCACACGACTAACATCCTTTTTACAACTGTCCCCCATATCTCCACCATTCTGATACGGTCTCTCTCACTCAACTTCCTTTCTTTCATTCCTCTAATCTTTTAACATCACAACACTCCCTTTGGGTTCTGTACACGATTTCATATCGGCCCATCGTATTGTGTGCGTCGCTCTCATATATATTTCCATGTATTAGAATAGGCTATAAGGGTTCTTAGTCTATGGAGGTTTGATGACTCTGTGTGTGTCTCCCTCAGTGTCCTTAGTTTATGGAGGTTTGATGACTCTTTGTGTGTGTCTCCCTCATTATCATTAGTGCTCTGCTGGGCTCAGTGCTCAGTTCCGTTCAGTCAGTGACAGGAGGAGGTTGTGTTAATTTGAGTTCCTGCCCGGACCACCTGCTCGTGACCCAGTGACCATACGCACCTACCTGTGTTTGGAGGCAGTGCACTCGTGTATATATAAAAGTGTTTTAGCTCAGTTTTAGCTGTTAGTTGACTTATTTGTTTTTGTTTTCTGTACTTAGTTGTTTGCTCCTCGCTAAGCTTTTTGGGATCATGTCAGGTATGGAGTGCGAGTCCTTTACTGAACTGCATCATCTTATTCTCCAGGTAAGGGAGGAGATGGTTGTGGTGAAGGAAGAGGTCTTGGCTCTAAGGGAGGTTAATGTTAAACTTCAGAGGGAAGTGGATTTGATTAAAGACGAAAATCTAGCTTTCAAGCTTAGCCAAGAGGAAATTAAGTCGAGTAAGGGGAAAAGGGAGGAAGTTGATGACAAATTGTATTCATGGCAGGTTGTTAAAAATACGGGTGGGAAAGTCACACTCAAGAAGCAGGATAGTAGAATAGGTATGAGTGTGACAAATACATTCTCTCCTTTGCGAGACGAATGTGAGGGAAAAGCTAGTCAGGATAAGGGAGGGTTAGCCGAAGTGCCTGCCGCCGACTCAGCTCCAACCGCCGACGCTGTGCTACCTACCACCACCACCACCACCACCACCAAGGGAGCTTCTGCCACCACCGGGGGTTCTCCAACTGCAGCTGCTGGATCCTCCCGAGGGAAAGATAAGTCTGTGTCCCGAGAAGGTAAGTCTGTGTCGATTGTGGGCGACTCCATGGTAAGACATTTAGTTAGGGCTACCCGCACTAAACTTAGGAAGGTTGTGTGTCTGCCTGGCCATGGAGTTGGGAGGGTTTTAGAGAAGATGGACCACATCTTGGAAGATAGTGGAGATAACCCCATTATCTGTCTCAGTGCCGGGAGTAACGATGTTGGTAAGGGTAGAAGTGAGGAACTGCTGCAGCAGTATCGGGATGTGTTAGATAAGGTTAGGATGAAGGGAGGGATCCCTGTAGTACATTGTATCCTACCCAGAAGAGGAGTTTCCAAGGAATGGACATCCAGGGCGATTGGTGTCAATTGCCGTTTGGAGAAATATTGCAAAGAAAAAGCAATACCATTCATTGATAACTGGGATAGTTTCTATGGGAGAGATGGGATGTACGCAAGGGATGGGGTTCATCTTTCACGGTTAGGGGTTTCTACATTAGCTAGTTCTTTAGATAGGGTGGTTGTGGGGTTTTGAACAGAAATATTGAGAGTGTAAATGAGAGGTTAAATGGAACAATTTTAGCGTCAGGCGAAAGCGATAAGGATATTCAGTCTCATGTTAAAAATGATGACTATATTGCAAATGATAGTAGTGATGGTGCAACGGAAGATGGAAATGTCGTTAGAAATAAAGGTAAATTAGGTATAAAAAAAGAAGTAAATTGAGAGTATATTACACAAACTGTAGGAGTCTATGTAACAAAATGAACGAACTTAGAGCCCTTGTTAGCAAAGAAAATATAGACATAATAGCGCTAACTGAAACGTGGATTAATACAGAAACCAGGCATTTTTTAGCAGAATTTGATATACCAGGATATAGTTTGTTTAAATATGACCGAACAAGTAAGAGGGGTGGCGGTATAGCAGTGTTTGTCAGGAGTACATTAAAAAGCTGTATTAAATCAGGTATTAGACTAAATAACGATAATGAAAGTGTTTGGGTAGAGGTTAACGAAGGTAGTGAGACCATAGTTATTGGAGTTATGTATAGACCGCCAAATATGAGTAGAAATGACGGAACGGAACGTCATTATGGGAGGAAATTAAAATGGCATCAAGGTTTAGCAATGTGTGCATTATGGGGGATTTTAATTTTCCGAATATAGATTGGCAGCATCAAATAGGAGACCCTGATTCTGAGGAGTTTATAGAGGTAGTACAAGATAATTTTTTATTTCAATTCATAGATACGCCGACTAGAGGTAATAATATTCTCGATTTAGTTTTCAGTAACAATGAACATATGGTAAATAATGTAGAGATAGGGGACCACCTAGGAAATAGTGACCATAATTATGTGTATTTTAATATACAATGGAAAGGTAATACCAGAGAGAATACAACATTAATACCTGACTTCAGAAAAGCCAATTATGGTGGGTTAAGAAGAGCCCTATTAGCTGACCCTATGGTCAAAAAATTAAGTCGATCCAGGTGTCCAAATGAATGTACCCCTTCTCAGGCACCTGTCATCTTAAGTCAGGAAGAGACGTCAACCTTGGTAGATACATACAATAATTTTATCGAGTCAGTATTCAATGCACAAAATAAATACATCCCCAAAAGAAAATTTAGATCAACTCAGAACCAACCCAAATGGATGAATAATAGACTATTAGATCTTCTAGGACAAAAGAGAGGAATATATGGAAAAATTAGGAAAGGCGAAATTCACCTACTTGCTTACTATCAGAATCTATCACGACAGGTAAAAAGGGATATTAGGAAAGATAAATGAATTATGAAATTAAGGTTGCCAATGACTCAAAAAATAATCCTAAAGCTTTTTACCAACTATATAAATCCAAGGTTAGAGATGTAATTGGTCCCCTTAAAACTTTGATAGGAGAAATGACAGAAAATGATTTAGAAATGTGCAGTACATTAAATAGTCAATTTCTTTCCGTTTTTACTAATGAAAATTTGGCACAGTTTCCAGAAGTCCGTAAGGTATATAGCGATAGTATAGAAAATAGGTTAAGTAGGGTTACTATAAGTAGAAATGATGTGCTTAAGGAAATTGACAGACTGAAACCTCATAAATCGCCTGGTCCTGATGAGGTATATGCTAGAGTATTAAAAGAATGTAGGGATGAGTTAAGTTACCCATTAACATTTTTATTTAACAAGTCATTGGAGACAGGTATAGTTCCAGAAGCTTGGAAGCTTGCAAACGTAGTTCCGATATTCAAAAAAGGTGACAAATCAATAGCATCCAATTACCGTCCCATTAGTCTTACATCAATCATAGGAAAGCTACTAGAGTCTATCTATCTATCTATTGCCTGACGCCGTGATCCCCGAAGGGGTGGCCACGAACGAACCGCCCCCATGCACCTCTGTCCCCAGTCAGTCGACGCCCCTCCCCCCAACCAGCACCACCTTCGTTCATGTACTTCCTCACTCCATCCTTCCACCTCATATTCGGTCTACCTCTCCCCCTCTGTCCCTCCACCTCGCTCTCATACACCCTCTTAGTCATTCTCTCGCTTTCCATACGTTCCATATGGCCGAACCATCTCAAGTTGTTCCTTTTCACACTTTCCAGCACATCTACCTCCACACCACACCTCCTTCTTACTTCCTCATTAGTCTGTCTATCCCTCCATGTAACTCCGCACGCACTCCTTAAGTAATTCATTTCCACTGCTCTCACTCTTGGTCTGAGTCTCTCAACCAACGTCCATGCTTCGCTTCCGTAAGTCAATGTCGGGATTACCACACTGTCATGCAAGGACTTCTTCACTTCCATACTGACCACCCTATTTCTTGTTACTGCTTTTAGCGTTCCTACAACCCTCTTCCCCTGTTGTACCCTCTCCCGCACCTCTTCATCCATAGTCCCATCTTTACTCAACACACTGCCCAGATACTTAAAAGAGTTGACGATCTCCATAGCCTGACCGTTCAGCTTCACCTCACACTCTGTGACTTCACCCCTTTCGAAGACCATAACCTTGCTCTTCCCCGTATTTACCTTCAAATTCCGTTTTTCGCACACTGTTCCAAACTCATTTACTAGACCCTGCAACTCCCATTCATTATCACTCATCAGAACTGTATCATCCGCAAACAGCAGTATAGGTAGCTTCCACTCAATTCCCTCCCTTTTCAGCGATACACCAACATCCACTGCTCTTGATAGTATTTCTTTCATAACTCCATCCATATATACAGTAAACAACCACGGGGACATCACACACCCCTGTTTCAAACCAACATTCAGGTCAAAGAACTCGCTCTGCTCACTCTCCACACGTACTGCCGCCTTTGCACCCTCATACATGCTCTTCACTGCTTTCAGCAACTTGCCCTCTACTCCGTATATTCTAAGTACTTTCCACAAACCTTCTCTATCCACTCTGTCATAGGCCTTCTCCAAGTCCATAAAGGCAACATACACCTTTTGTTTCTTCTCCAGATACTTCTCCACAACACAATTCAGGGTAAAAATCTGATCTACACATCCTCTTCCCTTCCTAAAACCTCCCTGCTCGTCGCCTATCCATTTCTCCGTTCTCACTCTCACTCTCTCAATCACTACCCTACTGTATACCTTCCCTACTACGCTTAGAAGACATATTCCTCGGTGGTTACCACACACTCCTCTTTCCCCTTTGCCCTTATATAGGGGGACTATTATGCCAGTCTTCCAGTCATCGGGTGCACTCCCCTTCTCCCATGCTAGTTTGCACATTTTCCATACCCATTCTATCACTATCTCACCACCATACCTCAACATTTCCCCACACACTCCATCTGTTCCTGGTGCTTTCCCCAACTTCACTCTTTTCATGGCTTCCCACACTTCTGACCTCCTGATCCCCACCTCCTCCTCCACTACTTCTCTTCTTCTCCCTCCCATACCATATCCAGCTATGTTTGCTGGCTCTTCATTCCTTTCATTTAGCAACTCACTGAAGTACTCCCTCCATCTTTCGACTCTCTCTTGCTTCTCGGCTAGCATTCTCCCATTCTTATCTTTCACACCCTTACTGTTTCCCTTGCTACCTTCCCTAACTTTCTTGACTTCTTTCCAGAACAGTTTCTTACTCTCCCTCCATTTTACACTCAGATTCCTTCCAAATTCCTCATCTACTCTTCTCTTACTTTCCTTCACTACTCTCTTCACCACCCTCTTACTCTCCACGTACCTCGCTCGTTTCTGTCTCTCGGAATCTTCATTCCCTCTGCTACCCAACCACTCTCTATATGCTTTCTTCTTTCCTTCCACAGCTATTCGTACCTCTTCTGTCCACCATGCTGTACCTTTCACTCCCCTCCCTCTTCTCCTCACTCCACACACCTCCTCACATGCTGCACAGATCTCATCCTTAAACACCTTGCTCATCTCCTCCACTTCCTCCATAACTTCCAGGTCGAACCCACCTAGTCGTCTTTCCACTGCTCTCCTGTACTCCTCCCTGATTTCCTCCTCCTGCAACCTCTCCACCCTCCTCACCATTCCACCCTCCTCTCGCCTCCCTCCCGCTCTCCTCACCCACTTCTTTTGTATCCTAACCTTAGCTACCACTACATAATGATCAGACAGACCCCCTCCAATACCCCTATACACCCTAGCATCCATCACAGATTTCTTCATTCGTTCATCCACACATACATAATCAATCAATGACTTTCGTTCCACCACTGTCTTATCCTTCATCGTCAACATCCGTTTCCACATGTACCTGTGGATCATTCTGTGTCGGAAGAAGGTGTTGGCTATCCACAGCCTCCTCCCCACACATACGTCCACAAGTGCACTACCATTCCCATTCACCTCTGATGGTACCCCCCACCCTCCCACCACTCCCTCAACTTTCCTATCACCCACCTTACCATTCATATCCCCAATCAGAAATATTCTTTCGTTCTTGTCAAACTTCTCCAGGCACGCCTCCACATTCATCCAGAACTCCTCTTTCTTTCTTTCAAGTATATCCTCTGTCGGGGCATACACGCATACAATCACCCACGTTTGTATTCCTACTTTCATTCTCACCCACACAATCCTTGAACCCACAGACCCATACTCTCTTACACATTCCTTCCATTTGCTACTTACAAACAAACATGCACCTTCTCTCGCTGTTCCTTCACTCACTCCAGCACACACACCCATTCCACACTCCCACTCTCTCACATCTGAACCTTTCCATTTGGTCTCTGTCATTCCACATACATCCAGCCTGGCATTCACTAACACTTCCAGAGTCAATTATTGCTATTAAAATTAGAAACCACTTAGATACATATAATTTAATAAATTCTTCTCAGCATGGATTCACTCAGGGACGTTCTTGCCTTACTAATTTGCTTAGTTTTTTTCTCAGAGGTATATGAAGCAGTAGATAATGACAAGTCATTTTTTGTTTTTTTTGTTTTTTTAAAGAGACAATGAACGGAGGAAGGAAAAACACAGATAAAACAAAAAGGTCCATGTGCCTAAAGGCATCCTCCATTCATAAAATGTTTGTAACAACTGGATTTAAACATTTGCAGATTGTAAGTTTGTGGAAACCAATTCGAGGGAAGTGAATTCCAAAGAGTAGTAGCTCTGGGGATAAATGAATTCTGATAAGCAGAAGTTCTGCATTGTGGAGGAGAAAGTGTAAATTCATGGGCGCTCTCAGCTGCCCTAGTTCTACGCGGAAAGATGTGGAGAGGCGGCACAATTGAAGCAAGTTCCTCGGAACAATTGCTGTGAAAATATCTGTAGAATAATGCAAGGGATGCAACGTTTCTTCGTATGGATAATGTAGGAAGGTCCTGTGTGATTGCAGGGTTATTGATTAATCTAATAGCTTTATTTTGAATTGTGTCCAACTGCCTCAATGCAACCACTCCACTTCCACCCCACAGAGGTGAACAGTAATCCATCTGAGAACGCACATGACTTTTATATATCACGGCCAACTGCTCGTCAGTGAAGAATTCTCGAACTCTGTACAGGAGTCCCCGTTTTTTAGAGGCATTCTTAGCAATGCTTCTAACATAATGTGTCCAGCTCAAGTTAGTAGTTAATGTTACACCGAGAATGTCAATACTAGGGGAAGTGGGAATATTTACATCATTAAAAAATATATGGGAGTCTGTGAGATTCTGTCGGTTAGAAAATTTAATGTATTTGGTTTTCTGTGCATTAAAGGAAACTAGATTCTTTTGTCCCCATCCATTAATTCTAGAAAGGTCCTGGTTCAGAGAAATTGCAGTGTTTATTTTTGAATTTATAAGATCGGGTTGGGTGAAAGAATTGGTAAATGTGAAGGAACTGTGGAGTGTTGAGTCATCTGCGTAGGAATGTATTGGATTATGAGTGGTAGATATGAGATCATTGATATGAATGAGGAACAGAATTGGGGCCAAAACTGATCCCTGGGGAACACCAGCATGTATTGAGTGAAATTGAGAATAAAGGCCATCTACCATTACACATATTTTTCTGTTATGAAGATAAGAAGAAATTAGTGGAACTAATGATGCAAGGCCGTAGTGTGACATCTTTGACAATAAGGATTGATGCCAGACTCTATCAAATGCCTTTGATATATCCAGTGCTATTGTATGTGTTTCACCATGTTGATCTGTAGCTTGGTTGATTTGATGCGTAAGAAGGCAAAGCATGTCTGCAGTTGATCGACATCGTCTAAAACCATATTGCCTATCACTGATTAATTTATTATTCTCAAGATGCTTAATCTATCTATCTATTGCCTGACGCCGTGATCCCCGAAGGGGTGGCCACGAACGAACCGCCCCCACGCACCTCTGTCCCCAGCCAGTCGACGCCCCTCCCCCCAACCAGCACCGCCTTCGTTCATGTACTTCCTCACTCCATCCTTCCACCTCATATTTGGTCTACCTCTCCCCCTCTGTCCCTCCACCTCGCTCTCGTACACCCTCTTAGTCATTCTCTCGCTTTCCATACGTTCCATATGGCCGAACCATCTCAAGTTGTTCCTTTTCACACTTTCCAGCACATCTACCTCCACACCACACCTCCTTCTTACTTCCTCATTAGTCTGTCTATCCCTTCCATGTAACTCCGCACGCACTCCTTAAGTAATTAATTTCCACTGCTCTCACTCTTGGTCTGAGTCTCTCAACCAACGTCCATGCTTCGCTTCCGTAAGTCAGTGTCGGGATTACCACACTGTCATGCAAGGACTTCTTCACTTCCATACTGACCACCCTATTTCTTGTTACTGCTTTTAGCATTCCTACAACCCTCTTCCCCTGTTGTACCCTCTCCCGCACCTCTTCATCCATAGTCCCATCTTTACTCAACACACTGCCCAGATACTTAAAAGAGTTGACGATCTCCATAGCCTGACCGTTCAGCTTCACCTCACACTCTGTGACTTCACCCCTTTCGAAGACCATAACCTTGCTCTTCCTCGTATTTACCTTCAAATTCCGTTTTTCGCACACTGTTCCAAACTCATTTACCAGACCCTGCAACTCCCATTCATTATCACTCATCAGAACTGTATCATCCGCAAACAGCAGTATAGGTAGCTTCCACTCAATTCCCTCCCTTTTCAGCGATACACCAACATCCACTGCTCTTGATAGTATTTCTTTCATAACTCCATCCATATATACAGTAAACAACCACGGGGACATCACACACCCCTGTTTCAAACCAACATTCAGGTCAAAGAACTCGCTCTGCTCACTCTCCACATGTACTGCCGCCTTTGCACCCTCATGCATGCTCTTCACTGCTTTCAGCAACTTGCCCTCTACTCCGTATATTCTAAGTACTTTCCACAAACCTTCTCTATCCACTCTGTCATAGGCCTTCTCCAAGTCCATAAAGGCAACATACACCTTTTGTTTCTTCTCCAGATACTTCTGCACAACACAATTCAGGGTAAAAATCTGATCTACACATCCTCTTCCCTTCCTAAAACCTCCCTGCTCGTCGCCTATCCATTTCTCCGTTCTCACTCTCACTCTCTCAATCACTACCCTACTGTATACCTTCCCTACTACGCTTAGAAGACATATTCCTCGGTGGTTACCACACACTCCTCTTTCCCCTTTGCCCTTATATAGGGGGACTATTATGCCAGTCTTCCAGTCATCGGGTGCACTCCCCTTCTCCCATGCTAGTTTGCACATTTTCCATACCCATTCTATCACTATCTCACCACCATACCTCAACATTTCCCCACACACTCCATCTGTTCCTGGTGCTTTCCCCAACTTCACTCTTTTCATGGCTTCCCACACTTCTGACCTCCTGATCCCCACCTCCTCCTCCACTACTTCTCTTCTTCTCCCTCCCATACCATATCCAGCTATGTTTGCTGGCTTTTCATTCCTTTCATTTAGCAACTCACTGAAGTACTCCCTCCATCTTTCGACTCTCTCTTGCTTCTCGGCTAGCATTCTCCCATTCTTATCTTTTAATTATGCTTAATTATGCTTAATTATGTGATTATTTAATCTAATTTCAAAGACTTTACCAAGAGTGGAAGTTATAGCTATTGGTCTGTAGTTTGATGGATCTGAAGAGGCACCTTTTTTAGGAACTGGATGGATGTTTGCTTCTTTCCAGGGTACTGGGAAGCATGAGGTATAAGTACACAGACGGACATTTTTTGCCAATACAGGAGCGAGCACCAAGGAGCAATTCTTAAGTACTATTGGAGGAATTTCATCTGGACCAGGAGTCTTATCTACTGAGAGATTCTGCAAAATAGTTTTGACATGTCTGGTGTGGATCTTCAGTGAGGGAATTTCAGGCGAATTAAAATTAAGTACAGGGACATCTTGATTTATTTCATCTAAGGTTGAGTTGGTGGAGAAAATATCCGCAAGAAGGTTAGCTTTACCTCGTGGGTCACTTACAAGATTGCCAGTCGGAGATTTTAATGGTGGAATGGATGAAGCAGTAGTGAAGTTGGATTTAAATGAGTTAAGAGTAGACCAAAATATTTTGTTATCATTTGGATTATTTAGAAGTTTATTTGCCTGCTTGTGGAGAAAGTTTGATTTAGTTAGGTTTAATACAGTTTTGGCATGATTTCTAATGTTTCTAAAGTAATTAAAGGCTTCATGAGTTTTTGATCATGTGTATGCATTGTAGGCTATTATATGATATAATATATTTAGATTTCAGTAAAGCTTTCGACAGAGTCCCCCATGAGAGATTGATGAGAAAGGTGGAGGCACATGTATAATATGTTAAGTATATAGGGGATTATAGGTAATAACACAACACATTAATTATTGGATAAGTGATAATAAGTATAAACGTACAGGTATATAAGTACAGATATATGATAAGGCTTGTAATAAAAGCCTTAGGACCAAGGTGATATATGACTTGTGTGATCTAATATATCTAGGGGATATAGGAGCTTGGCTATAGAGGATGAGTCTGAGTCTAGAGTCTAGAGGGAGTAAAGAGCTCTGACTCTCTCTGGCTGAGGTCTGTTAAAGTCTAACTGAAGATGCCTGAGTAAGAAGGCATCGACTGGGTTCAAGGATGCTGAAGCAACACAGCATCAACTCAGCATTCTGGTATGACGTAGGACCGGATAAATACCTTATACAGTTTACATTTACAGAGGAAATGGGTGTTGATTTAAGTGGAAGTAACAACAAATATATTATATGTTAAAGAGATAGATAAAGTTATAGGGAGTTTAATAAATGAAGAATGTTTAATAAGAATGTTGAGAGTTTAAAAGTTACAGGGATAAAGGCATATAAGCAGTGAGATATATGTATAGCAATATATATGCAGGGCTTATAATGTCATACTACATTCGCCGGGGGGTAAAAGAATTGATCTCACCATGATCAACTATAGTAAAAAAAATGACTAGTCTGTTGACACATCACACCGTATCAAAATTGTCCATTAGACCTAGATCAAGGGTGTGAGCTACCAACAAATTAGAATAAAGGTTTATGTTAAATAATATAAATATATAGTAGAGTATAAGGAGAAGATTACAACTGCTATATATAACACATGGCAGGTGTAAACTTATATAGTAATACAATTTAACATCTGACAGTGGAAAGAAATAATACCCTAAGCTGTTCCACTGACGATATAAATATATATACATATAAAGAAATATATTAAAAAAAATAAAATAAAGAAAGAACTTAAAGTGCTCTATTCCTCGCGTAGGCTTCAAGAGCAGCAATGCGAAGATTCAGGCGAGAAAGAGCAAACCAAGAAACACCTAGGATGATGATGATAATGAGCATAGGAGTACCAATCGCTGGGATGGCAATGTAAGGGTGATAGTATTTAACAAAATTCATAGGTAGAATTGACTTGTTGATCAATTGAAGGGTTTTTAAATCAGGTGAGTTGATGTGAAGTTTAGATATATTAGCTGAGATATTTGGGAGAGTGAGAAACATATCGTTCACGTTGTATAGTTGATAGAGTTCAGTAAGGTGGTAATTTGTGGGGTAAATGGTTACCTTGGAAGAGGTGATAGAGCAAGTGTCAGGTATAATGATGAGACCAGAAATTACCTGATCAGAAGATGGAATATCATTCTGACAGGAGATGGAGATGGTAGTGTCAGAAGGGAAATAAAGGTGATGAGAGTGAGACACATGAGCATGATAGAAGGGTTTCTTAGCAACTTCCTTGAACTGGCAATGTTCTATAATGGAATTATTGTGAATCAAGGCACTAGCACAGCCGTCAGCATGGAAGGGGATTAACTTGTGAGCAAAGGCTGGGCAAATGGCCTGGGATATAATAGGGGAGTGACAGAGAGTAGAGAATGAATAATCATCCAACCAGGCGTGGTGATTCTCGGAAGTGGAGATGAACAAGTTGCTGAAGGAGTTGTCCAAAGAAACTAATTGATTGTTGAGGAAAAAGGGGAAAGGAGTGATCATGTAATGAGCGAAGGAAATGGATGATGCAAATGGAATAATAAGCATATATTCATAGTTATACATGTGGACATCTATATATCCATATAATAGTTCAATTTGGTCAAGCGGGAACACTGGTAAGAGGCGGAAGTCATTGCCGGCCTGAGTGATGATTTTCCTCAGACTACTCAAGGGAAGAAGATCTGAGCTCACTATACCGTGTTCAGCATCGTTGAGGGCGTTTAAGAGTCTACCAAAGTCTGACTCTAATTTCATAGAGATAAAATAAATGTTGTCAAGTTGGGTAGAGATTTCTAGAATGTTTTCAAGAAATGAGGTAATATCAGAGAGTTCATTAATGGTAGATTCCGCTTTACTCATGAGAGATTGTAAGTCGTTAACATGAGTAGAGATTTCATTAATAGTGTCTATTTGGATCTCCACTAACTTTTCTTGGCTTCTGAGGGTATTTTCTACTTCACCGATTTTATCAGCGATGGCGTTCACTTGGTCTTCAGTAGCTGTCCCGAAGAGAGAAGACAACAGGTAACCATATATAACTTGGGAGTGTAAATAATAATTGGAGTTTGAGATTTAAAAGAGTAAAATTTGAGTAAAAAATTTAGATAAATGTGAACGCTATGATTAATGCGGACACAAGGAGTAACGTGAACACAGGGAGTAAAGTGAACACAAGGAGCAATGCGAACGCTTTTAGATAATGCGAACGCTGGGAGTAGCCACATCTAAACATGAAATATGAGATATCTATGCAAAAATAAATAATGGACAACAAATTGCCCAAGAGTACACTAAATATATTCACAAAATAAATACATAGATAAATAGATATATAGGCAAACTTGGTGTATTATGAGTAGAAGATATTAGGTTTAATATTATTCTGAAACAGAAGTTGAGTTATAGAAGTATAATCCACTAGAACATTGTTTACACTCCTAGTTCTAAGATTATAATCATGGGTCGGGGCTTGTAGGATTTTATCAGGGGATCGGTTGATGGGTATGATATCTCTGTCCATATTTTCTTGGACACAGTTTAAGTTTCTGTGCACTAATTTGAGGTGGTTAATGCTACTCCTGGATTCTTTACCGTTCTCCAGATGTCTAATGACTGCAATGTTGTGGCGAATACTGATCACACGATAGGGGCCTTCGAACAGAGGGTCTAGTTTATCAGCCCCGTCGTGAATTCTTGAGAACACAATGTCTCCTGGTTTCAGTTTTTGTTGTCTATTAGATTTGTGATTGCTTTTTATCATGTGTTCTTTGGTTAAGGTTAGTTTATTCATGACTTGTTTATGAATTCTTTTAAAGGTGTTTATATGATGAGTTATGAAATCCTGAGTATATATGGGTTTAATCTGTTCATTGAGCATGTGGGGTAGGTGTTTGTCTTCTCCAAAGACGATGAAATGAGGGGATTCACCTGTGGAGATATTAGGCAGAGAATTCATAGTACATTCCACGAAGGGGATAAATTCGTCCCAAATTTCATGATCCCTGTCAAGACAAATGTTTTTCAATTCATGGAGTATTTTACGGTTAGCTTTCTCAACTAGGCCGTTACTCTGTGGTGAGTAAGGGGCAACCCTGATGTGCTCTATCCCGTACTCATCACACATCTTAGACATAGTCTCGTTCACAAACTCCCCGCCATTATCTGAAAGAATAAATTTAGGTGAGGGGTATTTGCAAATCACGTTATTTACAAGAGTTTTAACGATAGTATTGGCTTCCTTATCAGGTATGGGAGAGAGAATGGAGTACCTAGAGAAATGATCCGAGGCTACGAGAAGATAATTCATACCACTGTTAGTCTTAACAATTTTCAAAAGGTCTATGGCAATCAACTGGAAAGGTTTCTCTGGGACAGGATAAGTTTTGATATTAGCTTGGGGTGTAAGCTTAGGGTTAATTCTGGCACAGTTTTCGCAAGTGTCTATATGATTATCTATGTCAGATTTCATGGACTTCCAGTAGAATTGTTTTTGAGCAATGAGCATAGCCCTTTCTTTGCCAGGATGACCGACAAATTTAGAACCATGAAGATGAGGGAGTATTTCTTCTACTTTATTGTTGGGTACAACTAACTGCAGAATGTTCCTTTCAAGTTGATGTTTGCCTTTGATGAGTTGATTACGAAATAGCGTGTTATCAATTAGAGTGTAATCTTCTAGGTGTTGGTTAGTTTCATTATTCTCTAGAGCAAGAATGATCTCACACAACTTGGGATCACCTCTCTGAGCTGTGGACATGTCTTCATTAGCTAAAGTCATCGTGTTTAAATGTGCACAAAGTACCGGATTACGAGAGAGAGCATCCGCTACGACATTTTTGTGACCTTTAATGTAGAGTATCCTAGGGTTGAAACTTTGTAATATGTACTTCCACCGTGCGCGTCTACCAGACATATTATTGTTGTCAAACAGATCAACTAGAGGCTTGTGATCCGTCCACACTTCAATGTCATAGTTAAGGATTTTGTCTTTGAATGTCTGAAGAGCCCAGATTAGACCGGCTCCTTCAATGTCAGTGACACAGTAATTTTTCTCGGCAGGTTTAAGAGTCCTGCTGGCAAAGGCTAAAGGTTGAAATTTATCGCGGCTGTCTTTTTGCATTAAACAAGCTCCAATACCGCTATAGGACGCGTCGGTGTGGATAAATAAAGGTTGAGTATAGTCGGGGTAAGACAGGCAAGGAGGATTACACAGGTGATGCTTCAACTCGTCAAATGATGTTTGTTCGGATTCTTTCCAATCAAATTCAGCGTCCTTTTTTAACAGTTTGAAAAGGGGACTGGCTTTTTCCGAAAATTTGGAGATGAAACTACGGTAGTACCCGGCTAGGCCAAGGAATTGGCGGAGTTGTGTCACATTTTCAGGTTGGGGAAATTCATGTATAGCTTTAGTGATATTGGTCTTTGTTCTGATGCCATCTGCAGAAAGTTCGTGACCGAGAAATTCAACACTACGTTTTAAGAATTTACGCTTTTTTAATTTTACCTTTAAACCTGCATCCTTTAGTTTTTGAAATATTTTTCCTAGGCTTTCAAGGTGAGATTTGATATCAGGCGACATTATAATGATGTCATCTATGTAGATTTGGATATCTTTGCCCAAATGGCCTGCAAGAATGTGACACATGAGCCGTTGGAAAAAGGCTGGACTAGTTTTTAACCCTTGAGGGAGTCTATTGAACTCGTAAGTACCACTGGGAGTGCTGAAAGCTGTGTACTTACGGGAATCATCGTCCAACTTTATCTGATGAAAACCGCTACCTAAATCAATGGTAGAGAAGATTTTGTTTTTAGAGTTCAAATTACTCATAACTTCATTGATGGAGGGCATATAAAATGTCTCCTCAATGATAGCGTCATTTAACTTCCTGAAGTCCACCACTAATCTCCACTCGTTGGGGTTCCGCTTAGGTACTAGGAATATAGGGCTCCTCCAACGACTGGATGAGGAAGAGACTACTTGTTGGTCTAACATAGCCTTGACTTGAGATTCTACCTGTTCTCTCTGAGCGTGAGCTAACCTATAAGAAGGACAGTATATGGGGTTAGTCTCCGAGTTGCGTAATATGATCTTGTGTTGAAGCACATCACAAAACCCAAGATCTTCATTATGTAACATAACTGCCTCTTTATACGTGCACAACAAACTCACAAGATTCTCAGTGTAGTCCTCAAAATCAAGATCATTAATTAGAGATTTTATTTGTGACCTAGTCTCTGATTCATCCTTGCTAATAGCTGCGTTAATGACAAGGTCTTTACTAACTGGTAAGCTTTGGTCGTTAAAAATAAAAGGGAAAACTTCTGCTTCCATAATCTTGGTACCACTTTTAATACTAAGTATGTTATCTGAGTAATTGAGAATTAAAGTTTCAAAATATTCATTCTTGCTCTCATGAAGGGCTGGAGTGGTTATGAGACCCTTTATGGAGGTAGTGTCTGGAAGAGTGATGATGCTGTATTTGTGATAATTAGCTGGTAATTGATTGACATAAGTTTCTACCTTCATAGATGATTTTGGTTGAATAGTTACATCATCTTGCAAAATTACGTCAGCTGTAAGGGAATGGTCAGCTATCAGATCACCTATAGATACCTCAGTGTATTGATAGCTAGGAGTGGGGGCATCAGGTTTTTTTTTAGTGACCTCTTGAGTGACCGAAAAGGGACTGGATTTTACAGTAGTTTTGAAACTGAATTTTCTTTTGGGTCTAGGTTTAGTGTGATTGAATGCCTGTTTTGGGTGGTTGGTGGTACTTTTGACAGAGGTTTCACTACTGCGTGTGCATTCGATGGTGTCGCCTTTTAAACCACCGATCATAACTTGGTCCATATGGGTGAAAATTATGATTTTGAGCATATTCATACTAGCAAACCCTAGGAGCAAGTCGGCGTTTATGGGGAGTTTGTTAATGGCATAGAATGGCAGGGGTGTTGCTAATTCTTCGGTGATCTTGATAGGTAGATAAACCTTAGATAATGTCTCTAATGGGTTGTCACTGACTGATTTTATATTGACATCAGGGTAAGATTGACTGAATTGATTATTAGAATTTATAAGATTAAATTTGTTGAGACTTATAAGATTCACTGGGGAGCCTGTGTCTAAAAAGAGATTTAGATTATGCTCTTCGCATTTAGCGGGTAAAAGCAAGGAAGATTTATCAAGACAACCTATTTCGACAGATTTGAGGGGTCGAGTTTGGGTGGCATTGTTGGTCCGCCCAGCACAGTTTGGAGGTATAGTACCGTGCTGGGCGTCTATTCTTCCCCCGAACTGGTTGATTTTGTCTTGACTGAAGCGGCCGTTTTGGTGTTTCCTGGTGTGGCCGTTTTGGTGTTTCCTGGTGTGGCCGTTTTTGGTGTTTCCTGGTGTGGCCGTCCTAGTCTTTTCCCTAAGAGCCTTCATGTGAGTGCAGAACTTGGTCCAATGACCCTTAGATTTGCATTTGCGGCAAAATGGTTCTTTATGTGATGCCATCTCCTGTTCCTCTCTTACCTTGATGAGGCATTCAGGAGTTATATGACCCTGGTTACCGCAATAATAACAGGTGACATTACTGTTAGAGTTCGTCGGAGATTTGTGTGGGTTGTAGTTAGATTTGGAAGAAAGATAGGGTGTCTTGGGCGAGTAATGAGGTTTAGGTTTCTGTGAGTGGTCGAAAGGTTTTGAGTGAGCATTGTAGTGTTTGGTGTGATTGGGGGAGGTTGACACCCAGCCTTCTGATTTAAAGGGTTTGAAGTACAGCAATTATCCTCACATGAAATGTAAGGTATAATTAGGGATTTGTAATGTTGATAATTGTAGAGGGGTAGATTGGGGAAAACATTAAATATAGCCTTAATACGCTATTTGCAAGGTCGTCATATAATATGTTAAGTATATAGGGGATTATAGGTAATAACACAATACATTAATTATTGGATAAGTGATAATAAGTATAAACGTACAGGTATATAATTACAGATATATGATAAGGCTTGTAATAAAAGCCTTAGGAGCAAGGTGATATATGACTTGTGTGATCTAATATATCTAGGGGATATAGGAGCTTGGCTATAGAGGATGAGTCTGAGTCTAGAGTTTAGAGGGAGTAAAGAGCTCTGACTCTCTCTGGCTGAGGTCTGTTAAAGTCTAACTGAAGATGCCTGAGTAAGAAGGCATCGACTGGGTTCAAGGATGCTGAAGCAACACAGCATCAACTCAGCATTCTGGTATGACGTAGGACCGGATAAATACCTTATACAGTTTACATTTACAGAGGACATGGGTGTTGATTTAAGTGGAAGTAACAACAAATATATTATATGTTAAAGAGATAGATAAAGTTATAGGGAGTTTAATAAATGAAGAATGTTTAATAAGAATGTTGAGAGTTTAAAAGTTACAGGGATAAAGGCATATAAGCAGTGAGATATATGTATAGCAATATATATGCAGGGCTTATAATGTCATACTACATTCGGAATAGGTGGGGCGTTGTTGGGATGGATTAGGTCATGGCTAATTGGTAGGAAGCAGAGAGTCAGCATAAATGGTACGAAGTCAGAATGGGGAGCAGTCAAAAGTGGTGTCCCCAGGGATCTGTATTAGGTCCTCTGTTGTTTGTTATATACATAAATGACATTGATTTAGGTATAACTAGTAGGATAAGTAAATTTGCAGACGATACCAAAATGGGGAGAACAATTGATTCAGATAGAGATATAGAGTGCCTCCAAAGGGATCTAGATACCTTACACGAATGGTCAGTAAATTGGCAGATGAAGTTTAACATTGACAAATGCAAGGTATTAAAGATAGGGAAGATGCATACAAATGTTAAATATAAACTAGCTAATATGGAATTAGAAAACTCGAATTGTGAGAAAGATCTAGGTGTGTTTGTTAACAATGATTTGAAGCCTAGACAACAGTGTATAAGCGTTCGAAACAAGGCAAACAGGATTCTCGGATTCATCTCTAGGAGTGTGAGTAACAGAACTGCTGATGTTATCTTAAAACTGTACTTGTCATTAGTGAGACCCCATATGGATTATGCTTTTCAATTTTGGTGTCCTTATTACAGAATGGACATAGATTCATTGGAGAGAGTACAACGTAGAATGACAAAAATGATCCATAATATTAGAAATCTTCCGTATAAAGAAAGGTTGAAGAAATTAGGCTTACATTCGTTAGAGAGACGTAGAGTTAGAGGGGATATGATAGAGGTGTTCAAGTGGGTTAGTGGGATTAACAAAGGGGACATGACATATGTAATAAAGCTCAGTGATAGCGAAAGAACTCGTACCAATGGTTTCAAATTAGATAAATTTCGTTTCAGAAAAGATATAGGCAAATATTGGTTTGGTAACAGAGTTGTAGATGGGTGGAATGGACTACCAAGTGCTATAGTGGGATTAAAAACGATAGGGAGCTTTAAGATAAAATTAGATAAGCATATGGACGAGAAGGGTTGGGTGTGAAGGGGGATCAGCAGGGTTGGGCCAATCAGCGCTCTGCAGACCCCCGTAATCCTGCGTTAATCTCTAACCGTTTTGGTAAGATGATCCTCAGGGTATTAGAGTGTTGAGCCTATAATTGGGCTTTGTAATTGGGGTTGTGTGGGACAGGGATCTGCCTTGCTTGGGCCAATCGGCTTTCTGCAGACTCCCATTTTCTTATGTTTCTTATGTTCTTATGTTCTTATTTAATGCTAGACTGGGATGAGGTTTCTGTTGTCGTTGTCACCGATGCGTGTATGGTTTGCTTATACCTACACGACTTCGACGGTTTCTGTGGTAGCCTAGGTTGTCTTTTTGGTTGTGTCTTTTGCGAGTGCAGCATCGTGTTGTAAGAGGGCATTAGCCTACTACCTTATAACACAGTGCTGCCTCTTTGCTTGACTTTAGAGGGATCACCAGGGTAGAACCAGATACTTGAGATCTGGATCAACCAAGAGAGCATCCCCATCATTAACGTAACTTTAATCATACCGCCTTAAGGACAATGCTAGGCTATGAGCCTACCTTGCTCAGCCACAGTTTCCTCACCTTGATATCCCAGCTAGACTTTATTCGCCGAGCAGACACTAGTTACGACATAAGCTCATTTTGTTATGTATGCATTATTATTCACAGCATTTATTAGTCTAGGTTGTTGTTGAGTTGCACAACCATAGCAGACTGTTTAGTTGATGAGGAAGTACTTCTTTTAGTGTCGAGCATTACTGCCGTTGGCATTTATAGTATTCTCGTGTGAGTTAACATTATTTGTCCTATCTTTTAGTGTATTCAGTCTACACGTGTGGTGTCCCGCCTCCTGCCTTTATATAATTTAAGATACGAGCATCTTATGAGCATCAGACTTTCTTCAGAAGTTTCCAGGTCTATGCTGTAGGACTATACTTCACTTTCTTTCAGATAGGAGTGAAGAGTATATTGTTGTTTATAGTAACTGTATTGAAGCATCTTTTTATTGTATTAAATCTTGCAGTGATTTAATTGATCTTTCCATAGCTTCCCTTTTATGCATTTTAACGTAACTTGCATCTTGTTTGTTATCAGGCTATACCAGTGTGGGTTAGCCTAAAGTAGAGTACATTTATGCCCAGTTAAGGATACCCCGTTATCGCAGATTAACTTTGGAGGGTATAGGTGTTTTTGTTCGCCGGCATATAAGTTCGAGGGTTTGGATCTAGCGTACCGTTGTTGCATACTGCCCTATTACTAGTCCAATCATTAAGTGCCCTTGTTTTATTCGTAGCCCCGGTCGTAACAAATGGCGACCTTGCCTAGTATCTTATCTTATGAGCAAGTCGTCATAACAAATGGCGACCTTGCCTAGTATCTTATTTTAGTAGAAATCAGGATCCATTTGTTGTTATTGCAGTAATAACAAATAGTGCCCTTGCCTGGTATCTAAGAAAGAATTGCAGGATTGTTGGACATTTTTTTTTGAGGAATATTTTGGACACGTGGATTTTTTTTTTTTGGCAACATAGTATAGCACTTGAGTTGTCTTCGAGCATTTTTGTTGAGTGAATAGTGCTACATGAGAGTTTAGGTACTCCTTTTTTTTTATAAACGTTGATAATTTTCGGTGGACACTATGTCGAACGACGGATCTATGTACGGTGAGGACACAGTACGGGAAGCAGACTCTGAGGTGCAGCAGCTGGGTTTGTTAGAAGGCATTAGAGTTATAACTAGTGAGGAGGATGCAAGGAAGTTTCTGGAGATGCCTATTACTGTTAACCGGGTGTCGGGGATTGATCGGTATGGTCTCCAGTGTTTGGCCACGGTCATGGGGCATGTGGGCACTAGCAGCATGTCGAGAGGTGACCTGGTGGCCTGGGTGCTCGGCGGGGTGCATGGGGCTTCGGGTGGAGCGGGAGCTGGGGCACCTTCGGCCCAGCCCCCATTCCACACGACTCCTACAATGGCGCCCCCTCGGGCTCCGGAGCCGAGTACGTTCCCGCAGGCCGATAGTCACTGGCAGCGTGGTTTGCACTTGGGTGGGTCTCCAATTGTTGCATCTCCTCCTCCTCAAGGTTTAACTGCAGATATGCTCTTCCAGATTGAAATGGCTAAGATTCAGGCTGAGGAGAGAAAGGCCAGACATGAGGCTGAGCTCAGGCAGCAGCAGCAGCAGCGGGAAGCTGAGCTTCAGATTGAGGCTACGAAGTACTGTGCAGACATAGACCTTGAGAAGTCTCGGGTGGAGTCAACAGGGCAGTGTCTCGGTTCTGGGAATCGAGGTCTTGATCAGTCTTTATGGCACCTTCTTAAGTTAGTCCCTGCATTTGACGAGTCGGGTGTCACCGAATTTTTCCTGCGTTTTGAGAACAAGTGCTGGGAGCACCAATGGCCCGAGGTTAAGTGGGCAGCCCTTGTTTCCTCTAGGTTGGTTGGCAAAGGACTCAAGGCATATGATGCGTTGCCCTTGGAGTCTTGCGTCGATTATGAGGTACTGAAGGAAGCTGTTCTGCGGGCGTACGAGTTACAACCAGAGACATATAGGTTGAAGTTCCGGGGTGTTACGAAGGGTCGTGAGTGCACTTTTCTAGAACATGCCCGGGAACTGTCTGATGCATTGAGAAATTGGCTGAGGTCAGAGAAGGTGACGACGTTCGAGGAGCTTGAGCAGTTAGTCCTTCTAGAGCAATTTTTCAAGTGCACAGGCGGCGACCTGACTTTGAACCTCAAAGAGAAACAGCCTAAAACTCTACAGAAGGCAGCTGAGATGGCTGACCTGAGAATGTCACTGATTCGTGGGTGCGGATCTGCACAACGGACCGATGCAGTTAACATGGGGCGCAACAATCCACCCCCCCGAGTCAGTGATGCACAAGTTAATAACGAGAGTAAGAGCAATGATACCAATTTTGATCACAAACCTAAAACCGTCCCGTTTAATAGAGGTCTGGGCCCTTCCCCACCTCAGGGGAAGTCCAAGGGTGAAGTAGAGTGTTTTAAGTGTCATAACAACGGGCATTTCGCACGTTCCTGCCCTAGTAACCAACCTACTGCAGTCGTGTCTTTGGCCAGCAACATTGGGGTGTCTCTGAGGTCTTCTGCATTTACCCGGGGTGATATGTCAGATGCGGGGGCACAGCCAGTGAAGAGGTGTCCGGAAGGCTCGAAACCTGTCCGCGATGCTTTTTGCGACCATAGAGGGCGTGGCTGCGTGAGTTGGGCTGGTTGCAAGCATGGGTTGGAGTTGTTGCGTGATACAGGCGCATCCCAGACTCTGATGAAAAACTTTACAGGTAAACCTATAAACGCAGCACGGGTGGTTGTGGTGCAGGGTATTAATGCTACAAAGTCATACCTGTTGGCTCGAGTAGAGCTGGAGGTTGAAGGTGTGACACGAGAGTTGGATGTTGGAATCGTGGAGAAACTGCCGGTAGAGGGCGTCGACCTTCTTCTCGGCAACGACTTTGCGGTGCCTACTTCTGAGGTTCCACCCTTAGTCGGTGCCGAGAGGGCGGCCGACGTGAGTAGGGAGGGGCAGGAGTTGGTCGAGAGGTGTCAACCACAGCAGAGGGCGTGTGTTGTCACCCGATCTCGTGCATCTAAAGTGTCACAGCCTATTCCTCAGTCTTTAGACCAGCGGAGGAACGGACGGAGGGAGAAAGCTAAAGTTGGGAGTTTTGTGAGTTTTGCTCCAGCGGCTCTCCTTAGCGACTTAGTACTTGACCCAGAGGTGAGCTCCGGAGTGGCCCCAGAACCTGTCACCCCTAGTGACATGGTTGGGCGTGATGGTACTCTGCGACTTAGTAGTTCCCAGGTGGAGGAGAGTTGTGGGAACGGGGCTATTGAACACGAGGACGGGGAAACATGTCATGTGAACCTGTTGGAGGAGTTTGTGAGGCAACCACCTGAGCAGCCTACTGTCTCTGTGTTGGTCTGCAGTGGCCAAGGTGGAGAAGGAGAGGGGGGCAGTAGGGCACAGGTGGATGAGAGTTGGGATTGTCATGTCTCGGCGGAGCAGTGGGCGGGGGACACGAGTCTGGTGGCTGTGGAAGCGCTAGAGCACCTGCCTGAGCAGCAGTGTGCAGCGCTCCGGCACCATCTCGGTTCATACCCCACTGGTCGTGCCGAGCACCCGAGCCTCACAACTCATGCGGTGCAAGATGTTCCGTGGGCAGGTCACTTGAATGTTTGTAGACCGTTAGCCTCGTTGTTTCGGTGGTTCAAGGTGGGCGACGAGGCTTTGGCATGGTTGTCAGGTCAGGGTCGACCCATGGCTGCCAAGGGTGGTGGTCGGAAGGAGGACATTGAGCAGATTGGTGAGGTGGGCTGTGGAGTGGATGTGCCCGGTCATCGCATAGCCTCCCAATGCTGCTCTAGTCGAATGCAATAGCCCTACCATAGACCAACTGTATCTGGCCATGTCGCTGAAGGCGGTGATGCTGCGCAGGCAGATGTAGTCGTAAGGAATGCGGGGGTGCGCATGTACGGTATCGGCGGGGAAGCCTTACCAATTATGAACTATGGGAGTGACTGCACAGGTGGTACTGATTGTCCCTCTCGTGACCTGGCTGTTCTAGGGACGAAGGTGGAGAAGGAGGGAGACTATAGTTTAGAAGCTGCGGTATCGGCTGGGTTCTGGGAGGGCACTAGGCATGTTGTTCTTCGAGATAAGTTGCAACCTCTTGTTCCTGAGCGACATGAGGAGTTGTTTACTAGGCTGTGGCAGTACATCCGCATGTTTGTTGCTTCTCCAGGCCTGATGTACGGGGTAGAATCCGACATGGAGGCTGGAGACAGTGCAAGGCTCAAGTTAGTTCCCTACCGTATAAATCCTGCTCAACAGCCTGTCGTGAAAACAGAGCTAGACGACATGTGGAAAAAGGGTCTGAGGGATAAAGGATATTGTGAGTGGTCGTTGCCAGTGAGTTTGCAACCTGAGTTGAGTGGCAAGATACGTGGGTATGTTGATTGCAAGAGTGTGGAAGCATTATCCCTGACAGACGCCTATCCATTACCTAGAGTTGACGACACCATAGGCCGCTTCGGGGCTGCCTTGCTCATCACGAAGGTAGAACTAGTGAAAGGTTATTGGCAGGCCCTGTTGCCGGAGAGAGCGAAGAGAAGTGCCAGTCTTGTGATGAACTGGGCAGTTTATCAGTGTCAGGTGTTGTTTTGCTGCCGGAACACAAGTTGGATGTGTGGCATGCTAAGGGCACTGATAATGTTTTGGCTGATTGTTTGTCACGGGAGGGTTTGTTTGCAGGAGAACCCTCGCCGTTCAGTCAGTGTGTGTTGAGAGTGGAGAAAAATCAGGCTTGCCCCTGTAGAGCAGACGTCAAAAACAACATTAAAATTTAATAAAAAAAATCACATAAAAACTCTTTCTTTTCGATAGTTAATTGTAAGTTGCCAATGTTATATCTAAAGTCCTAAGTTGAACCTGTCTTTTACTTAGTAGGCTTCACTCTGTGAAGCTCGCTCTGGGAGCATAGCAGGCTAAAATTATACTATTATGTTTAGAGGGGGTTATAAGATTTTCTTTATGCTAAAATATTGTTTTATATATAATTGAGCTTTGCATTTCATTTCTGGTGGAGTGGCTAGGTGTGGCGGGTCTTGTCGGCATTCTCCCTTGTCAGATATGGTGCTCGCCTAATGTTGAGCGTCCCATATCTTGGGCGGGGTGTGACGCCTACCAGCGTTGGCAGAATCGCCTCTCGTTAGCCACTAGTGCTTGCCAGGGCAGTGAAATGGGCTACAGTTATCAGAGAATGTTGTTCTTTCTTTCATAGTACTTGCATTGTTACAGACAGTCCAGTGGTGGTCTTTATTTTTGTCTGTGACAACGGGAAGTATTTTATATCATGAGTGGAATATAAGATGCATTGTAGTGTGAAGTTGAGAGAGAGAGAGAGCGGGCAGTGTTGCCTCCCTCCTCCTCGCTCGGAGGAGTTTCCCGCCCGCACGGGCTTTCTCTCGTCTTTGATTGGCTGGTGGTTCTTGGTGCGTCCTAGGGGCCTGCTGCCTTGTGACGTATCGGCCTGTGATTGGCCGACCATCATGCCTTTGTGGGATCCTGAGGGTCCCGAGGAGCTGCCCTCCTCAGAGCAGGCTAGGGACGCACACAACTAACATCCTTTTTACAACTGTCCCCCATATCTCCACCATTCTGATACGGTCTCTCTCACTCAACTTCCTTTCTTTCATTCCTCTAATCTTTTAACGTCACAGCACTCCCTTTGAGTTCTGTACACGATTTCATATCGGCCCATCGTATTGTGTGCGTCGCTCTCATATATATTTCCATGTATTAGAATAGGCTATAAGGGTTCTTAGTCTATGGAGGTTTGATGACTCTGTGTGTATCTCCCTTAGTGTCCTTAGTTTATGGAGGTTTGATGACTCTTTGTGTGTGTCTCCCTCATTATCATTAGTGCTCTGCTGGGTTATTTAATGCTAGACTGGGATGAGGTTTCTGTTGTCGTTGTCACCGATGTGTGTACGGTTTGCTTATACCTACACGACTTCGACGGTTTCTGTGGTAGCCTAGGTTGTCTTTTTGGTTGTGTCTTTTGCGAGTGCAGCATCGTGTTGTAAGAGAGCATTAGCCTACTACCTTATAACACAGTGCTGCCTCTTTGCTTGACTTTAGAGGGATTGCCAGGGTAGAACCAGATACTTGAGATCTGGATCTACCAAGAGAGCATCCCCGTCATTAACATAACTTTAATCATACCGCCTTAAGGACAACGCTAGGCTATGAGCCTGTCTTGCTCAGCCACAGTTTCCTAACCTTGATATCCCAGCTAGACTTTATTCGCCGAGCAGACACTAGTTAGGACATAAGCTCATTTTGTTATGTATACATTATTATTCACAGCATTTATTAGTCTAGGTTGTTGTTGAGTTGCACAACCATAGCAGACTGTTTCGTTGATGAGGAAGTACTTCTTTTAGTGTCGAGCATTACTGCCGTTGCGCATTTATAGTATTCTCGTGTCAGTTAACATTATTTGTCCTATCTTTTAGTGTATTCAGTCTACACGTGTGGTGTCCCGCCTCCTGCCTTTATATAATTTAAGATACGAGCATGTTATGAGCATCAGACTTTCTTCAGAAGTTTCCAGGTCTAAGCTGTAGGCAGAGGTGGGCAGGTGCGCGCCATTTGGCGCTCTGCGCGCCATTTGGCGCTCTGCGCGCCATTTGGCGCTCTGCGCTCTGCGATCCGGTGCGCATTTCCAATATAGAGGAGCGCGGAGCGAAGAGCGGCAAAATTCTGAAATCGGAGTGCAGGCGGGGAACGCAGCTAGAAATTCGCGCTCCTTTCTGGCGCTCCGGAGGCGATTTTTCCTGTCAACAACAGGTACAAGAACGTCATTATCGTGTACAGTCATCGTACCGTTCGTACGGTGTTACCCCCGGTGTTAGTGAACTGTGATACAGTGATACTATGATAGTGACAGACTGACAGTGTTACAGTTGTTAACTTGTAATTTTTTTGGGGGGGGCTTTTGCTAACGCAAAGTAAACCTTACGGGCAAATTACAGCTTACGAAGGGGTTTGTTTTGTTTTTTATATACCTATTTTTGGGAGCGCGGAGCTTGGAAGCGCATCGGGTCTGCTGACAAAAGGAGCGTGTGAGCGCTGCCGCATTACCTTGTGTCTGATGAGCGCGGAGCGCTGCCGCATTACCGGTCCCACCGGAGCGCGCCCACCTCTGGCTGTAGGACTATACTTCACTTTCTTTCAGATAGGAGTGAAGAGTTTCTTGTTGTTTAGAGTAACTGTATTGAAGCATCTTTTTATTGTATTAAATCTTGCAGTGATTTAATTGATCTTTCCATAGCTTCCCTTTTATGCATTTTAACGTAACTTGCATCTTGTTTGTTATCAGGCTATACCAGTGTGGGTTAGCCTGAAGTAGAGTACATTTATGCCCAGTTAAGGATACCCCATTATCGCAGATTAACTTTGGAGGGTATACAGTAGGTGTTTTTGTTCGCCGGCTTATAAGTTCGAGGGTTTGGATCTAGCGTACCGTTGTTGCATAGTGCCCTATTACTAGTCCAATCATTAAGTGCCCTTGTTTTATTTGTAGCCCCGGTCATAACAAATGGCGACCTTGCCTAGTATCTTATCTTATGAGCAAGTCGTCTACCATGGCGCCACCTCGGGCTCCGGAGCCGGGTACGTTCCCGCAGGCCGATAGTCACTGGCAGCGTGGTTTGCACTTGGGTGGGTCTCCAATTGTTGCATCTCCTCCTCCTTAAGGTTTAACTGCAGATATGCTCTTCCAGATTGAAATGGCTAAGATTCAGGCTGAGAAGAGAAAGGCCAGACATGAGGCTGAGCTCAGGCAGCAGCAGCAGCAGCGGGAAGCTGAGCTTCAGATTGAGGCTACGAAGTACTGTGCAGACATAGACCTTGAGAAGTCTCGGGTGGAGTCAACAGGGCAGCGTCTCGGTTCTGGGAATCGAGGTCTTGATCAGTCTTTATCGCACCTTCTTAAGTTAGTCCCTGCATTTGACGAGTCGGGTGTCACCGAATTTTTCCTGCGTTTTGAGAACAAGTGCTGGGAGCACCAATGGCCCGAGGTTAAGTGGGCAGCCCTTGTTTCCTCTAGGTTGGTTGGCAAAGGACTCAAGGCATATGATGCGTTGCCCTTGGAGTCTTGCGTCGATTATGAGGTACTGAAGGAAGCTGTTCTGCGGGCGTACGAGTTACAACCAGAGACATATAGATTGAAGTTCCGGGGTGTTACGAAGGGTCGTGAGTGCACTTTTCTAGAACATGCCCGGGAACTGTCTGATGCATTGAGAAATTGGCTGAGGTCAGAGAAGGTGACGACGTTCGAGGAGCTTGAGCAGTTAGTCCTTCTAGAGCAATTTTTCAAGTGCACAGGCGGCGACCTGACTTTGAACCTCAAAGAGAAACAGCCTAAAACTCTACAGAAGGCAGCTGAGATGGCTGACCTGAGAATGTCACTGATTCGTGGGTGCGGGTCTGCACAACGGACCGATGCAGTTAACAAGGGGCGCAACACTCCCCCCCCCCCCGAGTCAGTGATGCACAAGTTAATAACGAGAGTAAGAGCAATGATACCAATTTTGATCACAAACCTAAAACCGTCCCGTTTAAGAGAGGTCAGGGCCCTTCCCCACCTCAGGGGAAGTCCAAGGGTGAAGTAGAGTGTTTTAAGTGTCATAACAAGGGGCAATTCGCACGTTCCTGCCCTAGTAACCAACCTACTGCAGTCGTGTCTTTGGCCAGCAACATTGGGGTGTCTCTGAGGTCTTCTGCATTTACCCGGGGTGATATGTCAGATGCGGGGGCACAGCCAGTGAAGAGGTGTCCGGAAGGCTCGAAACCTGTCCGCGATGCTTTTTGCGACCATAGAGGGCGTGGCTGCGTGAGTTGAGCTGGTTGCATGCATGGGTTGGAGTTGTTGCGTGATACAGGTGCATCCCAGACTCTGATGAAAAACTTTACAGGCAAACCTATAAACGCGGTGGTTGTGGTGCAGGGTATTAATGCTACAAAGTCATACCCGTTGGTTCGAGTAGAGCTGGAGGTTGAAGGTGTGAAACGAGAGTTGGATGTTGGAATCGTGGAGAAACTGCCGGTAGAGGGCGTCGACCTTCTTCTCGGCAACGACTTTGGGGAGCCTACTTCTGAGATTCCACCTTTAGTCGGTGCCGAGAGGGCGGCCGACGTGAGTAGGAAGGGGCAGGAGTTGGTCGAGAGATGTCAACCACAGCAGAGGGCGTGTGTTGTCACCCGATCTCACCCGATCAATCATATACTTGAGATCTGGATCTACCAAGAGAGCATCCTCGTCATTAACTTAACTTTAATCATACCGCCTTAAGGACAACGCTAGGCTATGAGCCTGTCTTGCTCAGCCACAGTTTCCTAACCTTGATATCCCAGCTAGACTTTATTCGCCGAGCAGACACTAGTTAGGACATAAGCTCATTTTGTTATGTATGCATTATTATTCACAGCATTTATTAGTCTAGGTTGTTGTTGAGTTGCACAACCATAGCAGACTGTTTCGTTGATGAGGAAGTACTTCTTTTAGTGTCGAGCATTACTGCCGTTGCGTATTTATAGTATTCTCGTGTCAGTTAACATTATTTGTCCTATCTTTTAGTGTATTCAGTCTACACGTGTGGTGTCCCGCCTCCTGCCTTTATATAATTTAAGATACAAGCATCTTATGAGCATCAGACTTTCTTCAGAAGTTTCCAGGTCTATGCTGTAGGACTATACTTAACTTTCTTTCAGATAGGAGTGAAGAGTTTATTGTTGTTTAGAGTAAATGTATTGAAGCATCTTTTTATTGTATTAAATCTTGCAGTGATTTAATTGATCTTTCCATAGCTTCCCTTTTATGCATTTTAACGTAACTTGCATCTTGTTTGTTATCAGGCTATACCAGTGTGGGTTAGCCTGAAGTAGAGTACATTTATGCCCAGTTAAGGATACCCCGTTATCGCAGATTAACTTTGGAGGGTATACAGTAGGTGTTTTTCTTCGCCGGCAGTTAAGTTCGAGGGTTTGGATCTAGCGTACCGTTGTTGCATAGTGCCCTATTACTAGTCCAATCATTAAGTGCCCTTGTTTTATTCGTAGCCCCGGTCGTAACATTCCCCAAAATAATTAATGCTAACTTGATAGAAGTTGGGCACAGATAAGATTTCAAAGGGGCCTTTGAATCTCGGTTTCATTTTGGAGGGGACTGGCAGGTGTGCAATCATGACGAGGTCTCCAATGTGATGTGGGCTAGCTTTGGGGGTCTCATCAGGTTGAAGGTCTTGCAGATATTTTATTTGACGAAGTCTGTTCTTAAGGTGTAGTAGATTTTGGTCGAAATTAGAGGATGGTTCATATGGTGCAGCCAGATGACGTAATGGGAGAAGGGGGGTTACTCCCATAACTCGTTCATGGTGGGTAATTCCATCTTCTCTTGGGCAGGTGTTGATGACCCATTGCACAAACAATCCTTACTTGGCTGGACCAGTCTTTAGAGTCCATTTGTTGCAGCCTGGTTCTGATCTGATTTGCAATGGTTTTATGACTTCTTTCGCAGATGGAGTTCCCCTGGAGCCATTAAGGAGAAGAGTGACTGATTTTGAAGCCACACATCAGTGATAGTTGTGACCATACATGGCTGGTAAATTCTGAGACGTTGTCGGAGTGAATGGCTTCTGGCAATCCGAAGTAGGGGAACACATGTTGGATTAGGGCTTCTGCCACTGCTAAAGCGGAGTGTTCTTTGGCTGGGCATGCTATTACATACTTGGAGTGGGTGACAACGAAGGTGATGATGTGTTTATGTCCATGGCTGTTTTCGAGAGGTCCCATGACGTCGACTGCAAGGAGTTGCCATGGTTTGGATGCAACTAATTTTCCTGTGGGGCCAGGTGTCCTGGTTCTGTCTTTTCCTAGGGCACACGCTTTGCAGGCTTCTGTTATCTTTTTGGCGGTTAGGTAGGGAGATGGTGTCCAGTTCACTTGTTGAAAAGTGGCGATGAGGCGTTTTTGAGCTAAATGGATGCCATTATCCATGTGTATTGAATGCATAGTTGGAAATGCATTTTGGGGGGTGATCTCAATGTTTCCTTCTAGAGTGAATAAGTTATCCCCACGTCTGGATAGTTGGTCAAACAGTTTTCTAGGGATCTAGTTGGGTTTTTGTTGTCTTTGATAGTTGCTTAATAATTCTTGTTGGCTTTTTTCTACTTGTCCTAGATGGTGAATGGCGTGGAAGGTGTGAGGGGGGTCTTTTTCCTCTTCGGCATGTTGATGTTGCAGGGGGAGGCGAGAGAGAGCATCAGCATTTGTATGCAGTTTCCCTGGTCGATAGACTTTATCTATGTCGAACTCTTCCAGGGATTCTCTCCAACGAACAGTTAAGGCGTTCTTGGTGTCCGATTTTCTTAGCCATTGCAATGCATGATGATCAGTTATGACTGTTACTTTTCCTCCGGCTAGGTACGCTTTAAAGTGTTGCAAGGCCCAAATTATGCCTAAGCATTCTCTCTTGGTGGCTGGGTAATTGACTTCTGCAGGGTTCAAGGAGCGGCTTGCACAAGCAATTATGTGCTCTTTCCCATCACAGGTTTGGCCTAAAACTGCGCCTATTACGAATTGGGATACGTAAGTGTAGAGTCGGAAAGGCTGGGTATAGTCAGGGAAGGATACAACAGGGGAGGCAACTAATTTGGTTTTGAGAGTCTGAAAAGCTTGCAGTCTTGCTTCTGTCCATTGAAAAGGTTCTTCTTTCTTGGTTAGGTCGGTCAGAGGTTTAGCAATGGTTGCAAAGTTCTTTACGAATCTTCTATAGTAAGAGACCAGGCCGAGGAAAGCACATACACCTTTTACGTTAGTGGGGGGAGAAATTTTACTGATGGCTTCTAATTTTGCTGGATCTGGAGCGATACCATCTTCTGACACTACGTGACCCAAAAAGTTTACTTGTTTTTGGGCCAGGGTGCATTTGGAGGGTTTAAGTTTCAGGTTGGCCTCTCTAATCCTCTGGAATACTTGTTTGAGGCGTTGGAGGTGTTCTGCCCCGGTAGTGCCGAACACAATGATGTCATCGAGGTACGCCAAACATGTTTCTCAGGTTAAACCTTGTAACACCGACTCCATTAATCTGGAAAAGGTAGCTGGTCCATTGCAGAGCCCAAACGGAAGTACAGTGAACTCATAAAGTTTTCCTTGGCTAGTGGAGAATGCTGTCTTTTGTTGATGTTCGGGTAGGACAGGTACTTGCCAATAACCAGCTTGCAGGGCTAGGGTGGTGAACCATTTGGCTCCTAGTAGAGAGTCGAGAGTCGTCGATTCTAGAAAGGGGATTGGCGTCTTTAATGGTTACGTCGTTTAGCAGGCGATAGTCGACACAGAATCTGGTGGATCCGTCTTTCTTTCTGACGATCACCACCGGTGAAGACCAAGGGCTATGGGAGGGTTTAACTATTCCTGTTGTGAGCATATCTTGGACTTGTTTTTCTTCTTCGAGTCTTTGGATGCGGTTTTTCCTCCTAATAGGTTGCTTGATGGGGTCTGAATGGGGTGATGTAAGACTTGGGTGTTACCCATATCTCGGTTGGAAGTGGCGAAAATATCTTGAAAGGAAAGAAGGAGGTTTTTTAGGTCTGACTGCTGGTGGTGGGTTAGAGTAGTGGGTATGTCAGGGAGAGGGTTGGAAAAGGGAGGGGAAGGGTCAACAGGTGGGGTTAGTTCCTCGAGTACATTTCTAGTTCTCCAATTTCTAAACCTCTGGGTAGTTTGATAGGTTGTTCAGATATGTTAGCAATTTTAATGCAATTTATGTGTTGAGGTAGCAAAGTGGGAGCGGTTAGGCAGGCCCCATTGAAAGGGCTTCGGAGGTGGGGGGTCAAAAGGGCAGGCCCTTGGAATCTGGACGCCAAGGGGACCCATTGTTCATGATGAGGAGGAATGGTGGTTGATTTAGAGATTATGGCAGGAGAAAGGATCTGGTTAGGGCAGGAATGAGGTTCAGGATGGGTTGTGGGTTGGGGAGGGTAATTTAAGCAACTGTTAGATGGGGAGGGGCATTTGGGGAATGGGGAGGATTCAGAGTTAGGGCAGGTTTCAATGTGATTGGCTAGGGATTTAGATGCCGTGACATCATAGGTAGGGTTGTTGGGTAGGGATTTAGGTTGCTTGATGTTAGGGGGGGTGGGGTTTGTTGTTGTGTGGTTTTTTTTCTCGGACTGATAGTCGTATGACAAAGTCCTGCGCCAACAATCTATGGAGGCATGAAGGGCTGCTAGTAAATCTAGCCCTAGGTAGCCGTCATATTTGGCTTCACTGGGGTACACCACAAATGAGTGTTGCACCCCTTGATGGGGAAGGGGGGGTTGGACGTGCAACGGACGAGTTTGCCCCAGGTTGGGAATAACTTGTTCGTTGGCACTGATTAAGATTATGTGGGAGGGCACAATGTCTCCGAAACTTTTGCTATGCTTCTGGAAAAAGGGAAGGAAAAGACAGGAACGGGAAGCCCCCGTATCAATTAACAGCCGCACTTTCACCCCATTCAGAGTGAGTTTGTGATACACCGGAAGTCCTCCTTGTGGTGTATTGTCATGAGCCCCCGCCATGGTCGCGATGATTTGTGTGGGGAGAGGGGGGGGAGCTAAAAATCCAAGTTTTCTGTTTGGATTGGCTCCGGCTGATGCGTTGAAATCTCTGGGGCATCTTCCATGTCTTCTTCTTCTATGCCCACCATGCTATTTTATGTGATAGCGGACACTGGTCGTGGCTTGACCCACAGTATATGGGCCCACTAACTTGGAGCTCAGTTCCTTTTCCTGGTGAGTTCCCCAAAGGACCTCTTGATGGACCAAAGCAAGCATGTAGAGTTGCAAGGCTTCCAGTCAGCAGGGCGTATCCATGCCCATTCTTCAATTCTGTCTGAGGGTCTGGGGACTGCAGGGCCTCTGTTAATGAGAGGGCTAGGAGTAGGGTAAGTAGGGACTTTGCTAATCACTGCGGCTATCTTGTTGGTGGTAGGTTGACTGGGTTCTTGTGGGTTATGCATGGCCATGATCCTCTTAATAGTGAGCAGGTCTGCATCATAGTTAGTAGGGTCTATGATGGAGAAATGTCTGGCCACAGGGACAGGGAGGATCCTGACTAGAGCTTTGAACACTAGTTTTCTTCTTTGTGCGTTTGTTTCTTCGTGGAAAGCGTTCATTGCCAGCTGTTGTAGCTTGTCGATGGTCCCATCTAAATCGCCAGTATATGTGACTGCATGAAACTTTTTGTCTGCAATCGTCTGACCTAATATGGGGCTAATAGCTGATCTGACGTAAACTTCAAATTGGGCCCATGTCAACCCTGGCATATTATCACGCACGTATCCTGATACCTTTGATGCATACTTTCCTAGTTTAAGTACAATGGTGTGTATCTTGGAAGCGTCATCTTCCCTAAACATCATGTCTAGGATAGGTTTGACTATTTCCAGGTAAGTATAAATATCATGTTCCTCGATTTTAAAGACCGGGATTTCGAACCTGAGTGCTGCTCCCATGATGAGAGTAGGATATTGTCAATTGAATACCGAAAAAAACCCAGTTTTGAAATTGTTAGAATATCCGTACTGGTACGCCGTATCAAGACACCGCTGGCTACCAGTGTTGTGCCGGGTTCTGATCGTTTAGTTCCCTTGATACAGTCCGTAAAACAATCCAGTTCTGGTTTGATGGACTTAAATATACTTGACAGGAACATACCGAGTAGGTTCTATATACAGTAAAAATGGTATTCAAAGGTTCAATATAGTACTCAATAACAACACAAGGAAGAACACATATAAAGGTTTTATTTAATAAGCATGAGAGTAGGTGAATAAAAAGGATCATAAGGGGAGATCCAACAATATTAACAAACATATATGTATTGTCCTTACTTCAGAACAATGTTACTGATGCCAGAATAACTCAATAGTGAGAGTCTAGTATTAAATCAGATCATGTAGAAAACATACATAGAGGCATAATGTACAAGAATAAATTTTAACCTTCAATGCAATAATAAATGAGAGTCAAAATATCTTCCGTATTCACAAGAGACTTCAATACTCTAGATAATGATCCTCGAGTCACAATGTGGAGAGTTGAGGTTATAAAGATATTGGCACAGGAGGCTAGGTGAGTCATGCGTAGGGCTCAGCTGATCCTTAAAACTGACCGTGTGAACTTGCCCTAAGGTCAGGTCACTGGGAAGGTCACCAGGTGAACTGAGGTAGTAATAAATACTTTTCTTAGTTAATGCAACTATGAACTTAGCTGAACTGCGATGTTAATTTACTTTACAGGACAGGGCTGAGATTATTATTTATAATCACTGAGAAGTATCAAAATCGCCCTAATTGAATGTATATCTTATCACAGGATTATATTACTTGAACATATGCGACGATAACGAACCGAACTTAGGAATTTGTGTTTCTATAATTTCTAGGCGAAGCAAAGTAATAATGTAAATTGGATAAGAAAAGGAATGGATTTAAATAGGTTTACTGGAGGGTATTAATTAGGTCAAGAGGTAATCTTAAATATTAGTGATAAAGACAACGCACAAAGATAAACAAAATAACTAGCTGAGTTCCAATAGACTCAGATTGAAATGAACACTGAACTTTTAATCTCAAAAAGTGGAAACTGACTGATTAACAGATATCGATCGGTAGATCGTACTTAATAATCAAATTGGCGCTAATGACGAATTTTAGCTCATTGATATTTAACGCAATATCAGGTTCGCTTCTGAACGAGTAGAATAAAATGTACAGGCACAATTAGTACATGGACGTAGGCGACGAAGTCCTACTCATTGATACTTAAAACGAATAGTACCAGACTTGGGTCTGAACGGGTTAACAGCTGCCAGGTGAATAAAATACACAGATACAATTAGTGTATGGTGGACGAAAGTGAGACGAAACACGGAGGAAAGAATTCTTAACCCTTTATTAGCGGCGCGCAACTTATGTCGTGTGAAAGATATTTGGACTAAGTGGCGGTTCACAACTTATGTCGTGTGCCATTTTCAGCACGTAATGTTGCTGAGAGAGAGAGATAAGTGGTGGCAGGAGAGTAGCAAGCGTATGACTGCTCCAGACCACCGTGGAAGACCTACTGACATGAATCCCACCCTCCCCCACACTCACGCACTCGCTACACAGGGAATTATGTAGGGAAACTACCTAATTACATGGTTTTTACACTCATGTTGCGCGATCATTGCAAGAAAACTAGCGGTCGTACAAGGATGGTTGGGGTATCATTAGAAAGCTCTATTTATGCCCTTTCAGGGATAGATACTTGTTTTACGCTCTGGGTCTTATTTAGGCATGAAAATGATCACGTAAACAACCCTATTTAGGGTAAAAACACCCCGCTGGGCGGTACATATAAATTACCGCCTAGGCCGCTCGTTAGGTGTTAAACACGGTATTCGAAATATCACAACATCAAGATTTACAAGAACATAAAAGCACGTCTATAAGATATATTTCATATGCGATTAATTAGCAAAAGAATTAAGGAATTACACTATGCACTCGTTGGAAAATTGGGCGTAGGTTCTAGGTAAAAAGTGATTATATAAATGGAGTGATCACGGAATATACTAAGACTTCAACTCACAAAGAATAAATCAACATACACGTAGTCAATAAATCTGCGAGCGCGGGGGGGCCTGAATATATATATTAATACACTGATATGTAACGTATGCGTAAGTTATGAATTGAATAAAGTCTTGAACAAGGGTCAAGGAATTAAGGCAAGTTTAACACAGAATAACACAGATTCAGAGGGATGACACTTATTACGCAAGTACGTGGTCTTGGGCACAGATCACAATTAAATCAGGACACACACGGTTCACATATTTACCTAAACAATACCTCACAACAATAATCAACAGAGAAAGACACAAAAACACTTAGGTATTTGGAAGGGGCAGGGGGGGCGAGGATGCTGGTCTGGCCGGCGTAGAGGATAGTAACCAATTCTTGCACAGCTGGTTACCTCCTCGAGCAGGGGTTCTCGGTTTAGGCCTGATTACGTAATTAGAACAGGGGTCCTAGGTCCAGGCCTGTTTACGTAATGGAGCAGGGGTCCTAGGTCCAGGCCTACGTCCGTGGCTCGAGCAGGGGTCCTCGGTTCAGGGTGCCAGGCAACAGACAGGTGGCCCTCCAGTAATCCTGAAGGAGGGGGAGGTGTCGTCCGGGGGGGCACTCCCGAGGGGCAAGGGGGGGGGGAGGGTGAACCGTAGCAACACTGTCCCAACTAGTCCGTTCCTGGTGGTCAAGCCTAGTCAGTAGGTGAGGTGGTGCTTACTTTCCTCAGATTTTTCTGAGGTCCTATGCAAATATTTTCTTGTTTCAGGTGTCAATGAACTCGGGGGGAAAAGGGGTGTTGAGAAAAGAGGAAAAATGGTTGTTGTGAGGAACATATACATTCTAGCTTGGGAACTCAGGTATTATCATGTGGGCCTGGTTCCAAGGTAATATTACAATACTTAACCCTTAATTAGCGGCGAGCAACATAAGTCGAGTTAAATAAAGCTGGACTATGTGGCGGCGCTCGACATAGGTCGAGTGGCAATTTCAGCACGTAATGTGGCTGAGAGAGAGAGACAAGTGGTGGCAGGAGACTAGCGAGCGTATGACTGCTCCAGACCACCGCGGCGAACCTACTGACACAAATCTCAGCTCCCTCCTCCCTCTCTCACTCGCTACATACTCAATTATGTACCGAATTACCTGCTTTTTGCACTCGCGTTGCACGGTTATTGCAAGAAAACTATCCATCATACAAGGATCGTTATGGTGTCATTCGAAAGCTCTGTTTATGCCCTTTCAGGGATAGGTACTTGTTTTACGTTCTGGGTCTTATTTAGGCATGAAAATGATCACGTAAACAGCCCTATTTTGGCTAAAAACACCCCGCTGTGCGGTACATATAAATAAACCGCATAGGCCGCTCGTAAGGTGTTAACGGGGCAGCTGGAAGGTCCAGGGCTACTATGAAAAATAGAAAACACTTAGAGCTTAAAATGGAGCAACTGTCTTGTAGGTCTTCTAGTTACCCTAAGACATACACATACAGTAGAGGATTGTAGTTGTATCCTCGGGGGCTTGGAGTGGTCAGGCGTTATCAGGTCAATTGGTTCCTGAAATATTCGGGGCGCTGGTGAGTAGATTGCATAAGGGAGTGTTCGTCATATTCTAGATCTGGCGGAACAATACAGGGATGGACACTGCTGGTGGAGGCTATGTAAAAGGAGGGTTCTAATTGGCTGTCCCAGGGCGGTTGTGGTTGGCTGCAGAATACGTCTTGTGACTGGCTGAGAGAGTGTTCCGTTTTCTTAGATGGCTGTGGGCGTGGGAAATGGACGGCTGGGCATGGTCAACTTAGGTAGATTCTTGTGGACTCGGAGGGGGGACTCTGGTAGTTGTCTTCGTTGTCTGCCCTGGGGTTTTGAGGTTGCCTGAGTGGTTATGCAGGCCACTCGGTGTATCGTTGGTTTAGGGCCCGTCATCTCAATATTAAATTACATTGCTAGAAGATGACTAATCATAGTGTATATTGTCGCTAAGATTTTCATTACAAATCGTAATTACTATCCCGCTCTTCCCTTCCTGTTTATCAAAAAAAACACCAAGCGATCTTTACTTCTACCCATAGGTGGTCGTCTCTAATCAAATATATTAATGTATTTATATGTTATGTTATTCAGCCTTATTTGACACACCAAGTGACAAGAATCCACACTGCAGAAAGAGGATGCGATTCCTTCATGAATGTTCTCATTTTTTTTTTTTTTAATCTAAGCTTCTCATACTACATCCTCGGCTTTGACTCTTCAATTTTCCTATTTTCATTTTACATTTGTGCTTTTCAGCATAATACCTAATGCGTCATTTTCACATTATAGTCCAGGTTTATTTCTCGTCCTTTATACTATTGTATTGAATTTGAAAATGAGGATTTAAAATACATACTTAAACTGGAGAAGAGAGGTCAATAAAGATTTACTAAGATAATTAAGATTAAGAAATATGCCGTTTGATGAGCGACTGGTAAGTTTTACAATATTATATTAGTTCACAAACATCAGAATATGGCCAAGATAGTATAAATGCCTGTACTTCACAAAATATACATCGAATAACACTGAATGTAGAGGTATAATTATCGGAGAGGCCTTTAACTTAAACACTATGCAGCATATCTTCTTCCACAAGGTTAAATTGTGGCACACTCTTTCAAATGGTTCGTAGAATTTTGTACCATTCAAAATGTCTAAGGTCACGTAGTTAGATATTCCATCTCAAATCCCCGACTGATTATGATTTTGTGTTTAGCATACACTTATATCCCCCAAAAGTATCAAATGATTAATTTGAAAGTAACCAAAATATTTTTATTGTGTGATTTCTACTCTGATTAAACTGCTAATTTTTAAACCCGCTCACTGAAAGTTGAAGCCCATTTGTATTAAATGCTTGTTAACCCTCCTGTACCAGAGGGTATTACTATAAATGTATCCTCCAGTACCAAGCATTGTGGCCAAAGTGGCTTCAAAGACGAGAGCGTAACCTCTCACACCGAAAGCTGGTCGAGTACTGAGCCATCCTGGCCGAGGAACCTTAGATACACTCTGAGATGTGTTGCCAAGGTGTCAAAGCAGTGTTTACAAGTCGCGGTCTGCTCTGTACAAGGACCAAATACTACTGACGTACAGCGTACGTCGCTGGGGCTGGCGGGTGACTTTTTTACTGGCATACAGCATACGTCGCTGGGACAGTACGGGTTAATGAGTGCAATAAGGGTGAGTGTAAGGGAGGGTTGCATGACCAGCTGTGGGTGTCCATAATTGCACCATTTTTCTGTCTTTCTTCTACTCAACTAGTGAACTCTGGAATTCTCTCCCACAATCAATTTTTCCTTTATCCTATGACTTAAGTAGCTTTACATTTTGTGTGCCCAGGCATTTTGACCACAACATCCCTTGAATTTTGTTCTCTCTCTCTCTCTCGCTTGACTCTGGGGGAGACACTCGTTACAGGCAACCTGCCTTTTGTCTCCTTCATAAAAAAAAGCCTCTCCATTGCTAATAGGCTGTCCTCTCTTGTCTTGTGTCCTGGAAGACCATGGGTATCCTAGTATAGGCCAGCCAGCTCATGGCAAGCTAGCAGTGCTACTGAGGTGGCCTCTGGGCTGAGATCACAGGTGAAACTATATTTCGGTTACAAAACTCTCTTCCCGTTCACGACCATCATCCCTTCATTTGCTTTTTGTGACAGGCCTTTCATATTCATTTATTATCCTTTGTCAAAGCTCAGATGACAAGGTACTACATGCCTTCCCTTTATAATATTTTGTGTTTCATCATGTCAAGCTACAAATCGCAGTCATTAGAATAATTGGTTAAAGAATACTAAACCTTTGCATTACTTAATGGAACGACTATTACCCACTAGCAGGTGGCATTAAAGTGAAAAAAAAAAAAAAAAATACATTTCAAACTTAAGTCCTTAAGGGGAGATTTTAACTTGAGGGTATATTTTTTTATGAACCCTTTTCTTGTCATGTTTAGCCCCATTTTTATATTTAAAAAGTTCGCCCTATTAGTTTGACGAGCTTAAGATCTTTCGCCCCATTTATGTCAATGTTGTGACCTTTTGTACGATTTAGGTACACATTCATTGTACACATTTATCTCGAAGGGGAGTCTTAAGAGTATTTTCTTTAAACTTGATGGAGGTCTAGGGAGCGAACGAAACACCTTCCCTTAAATAATGGCTCTTCCACACGCAGCGCCTGCCCATCCTTCACTGTTCTCCATGCACCTTTCCTCCTTCCATTCTTTCCATCTCCTCTTCCATCTACCTCACGCGGTGTTTTTTCTCATACAGTCATCTTCTACTTGAGCCTTTTATCCGTGTGGACTATTATGTAGCCTTAAATTGCCTCAAGTTACCCCTTTGCTATCTCCCCCTCCCCCACCCCCTTCCCTCTCTCTCTATCTCTCTCTCTCTCTCTCTCTCTCTCTCTCTCTCTGTCTCTCTCTCTCTCTCTCTCTCTCTCTCTGTCTCTGTCTCTGTCTCTGTCTCTCTCTCTCTCTCTCTCTCTCTCTCTCTCTCTCTCTCTCTCTCTCTCTCTCTCTCTCTGTATATATAATATTTATCGACACAAGTATTCCTACTTTGTTTGCTTTACACATGGTCTCATTGGTTTCAATAATGTTAATATGTGGCGTATTTCTTCCACTATATTATATTCATCACTTATGTTTTGCGTTAATATTAGTCACCATAGCTTGATACCATTAGCCAATAATTTGTGTGATGCAAGTACTATATATGCTTGTATTTACATCAAAATTATATAACTTTCCGCATTTTATTCCAACACTCTGTCCTTTTCATGTCGTTCCCTCTTATACCTGATCCTTCCTTCTAGTCATCATTATTTCCTTATTGACTCAATCAATCAATACCATCCCCTTCCTTTTGCTCCCTTTAGCACCCTCCTGCTCTTATCTGCAACCTTTAGCATCCTACTCTTACCTCAGCACCCTAATCTTACCTTCAGTAACTTTCTCATATCTTCATCATCCTTCCAATAAATGCAACACTTTCCCCTATTCTGAGTACCTTTAATATACCTTCACCACCTACCCTTACCTTCATCACCCTATCCTTACCTTACCTTCACCACCCTACCCATACCTGTACCACCCTTCCCTTACCTTCATCACCCTATCCTTACCTTACCTTCACCACCCTTCCCTTACCTTCACCACCCTTACCTTACCTTCACCACCCTTCCCTTACCTTACCTTCACCACCCTTACCTTACCTTCACCACCCTACCCTTACCTTACCTTCACCACCCTTCCCTTACCTTCACCATCCTACCCTTACCTTACCTTCACCACCCTTCCCTTACCTTCACTACCCTATCCTTACCTTCATCACCCTACCCTTACCTTACCTTCACCACCCTTACCTTACCTTCACCACCCTTCCCTTACCTTCACCACCCTTACCTTACCTTCACCACCCTCCCCTTCCCTTACCTTCACCACTCTTCCCTTACCTTCACCACCCTATCCTTACCTTCACCACCCTTCCCTTACCTTCACCATCCTACCCTTACCTTACCTTCACCACCCTTCCCTTACCTTCACTACCCTATCCTTACCTTCACCACCCTCCCCTTACCTTACCTTCACCACCCTCCCCTTACCTTACCTTCACCACCCTTCCCTTACCTTCACCACCCTTCCCTTACCTTCACCACCCTCCCCTTCCCTTACCTTCACCACCCTTCCCTTACCTTCACCACCCTATCCTTACCTTCACCAGCCTTCCCTTACCTTCACCACCCTTACCTTACCTTCACCACCCTACCCTTACCTTCACCACCCTTCCCTTACCTTCACCACCCTTTCCTTACCTTACCTTCACCACCCTTCCCTTACCTTCACCACCCTTCCCTTACCTTCACCACCCTTCCCTTACCTTCACCACCCTTACCTTACCTTCACCACCCTACCCTTACCTTCACCACCATGCCCTTACCTTCACCACCCTTCCCTTACCTTCACCACCCTTCCCTTACCTTCACCACCCTACCCTTACCTTCACCACCCTTCCCTTACCTTCACCACCCTTCCCTTACCTTCACCACCCTTCCATTACCTTACCTTCACCACCCTTCCCTTACCTTACCTTCACCACCCTTCCCTTACCTTCACCACCCTTCCCTTACCTTCACCACCCTTACCTTACCTTCACCACCCTACCCTTACCTTCACCACCATGCCCTTACCTTCACCACCCTTCCCTTACCTTCACCACCCTTCCCTTACCTTCACCAAGGTATTAGAATATTATATTACCTTTTAGAAGGTATCATAATCAGTATGCTATTGAGAGAGAGAGAGAGAGAGAGAGAGAGAGAGAGAGAGAGAGAGAGAGAGAGAGAGAGAGAGAGAGAGAGAGGTAGGAAGGAGGGGAGAGGAAGAAGTGAGTAGAGAAGGGGAGTTGGGGTCGTAGAGATAGATAGAGTCGAAAGAGTTACGTCACAAGAGATGGCAGCATGATCGCAATAGAAAATTGGAGGGTACCTATTAATTTGTAATAATCCCTACCTTGTACTAATAACGCTGTGAATAATTAATTCAACTTATCCAGAGACTCTGTAAACAAGGCAGAGTTCAATAGACATAAGTATAGTCTACTGTAAAGACCACATCATCGTGAAATTATTGTCATTATAAGGAGGTTCACAGTCAAGCCTCGTCTACCCCTGCTATTGTTGTTGTGAGATTCTGGAGTTGCCAAAGTCAAACAGGCACAGCATATCCATAGATGTCATACAATTATACTCTATGTATTTCGACAAAATATCCAGTTTTAGTGCAACTTTACAATTTAACATGTACATAACATGTAACTAATATTAAACATTAAAAATGAAATGTTCATTCTTGTTGTGTTGCTTGGAGTTATACTTGAAACATATATAAGCATTTTTATATTGTACATCTATATTCATGTTTTTCCTCTTGCTAATATTTATATATTTTATTTTAAATAATTTAAAAGTATTTTTACCCACATTAATTTAATCTTAACCCGTCAAGTGCGGGGAGACTCTTATGAGATTTACTGGGCCACTGCGGGAAGACTCTTCTGATCCTAGGGCTAAAAATAAAACATTTAAAACACCCCAGTAGCAATATTTTTTTATTTATTTATTTTTGCCCCTTGGCCATGCCAAATATCACTCCTCCACATCCCCTCCTTCCCCCCTCCCACCCCCCTTCAATTATCACCTATTTTCCCTGTTACGCCCTCATTCCTAGGTATACAGTATTTTCGTGCTAAGAATAGCGAGTTGCTAGCAGGGCGTGGTCATACCTTACCTTCACCACCCTTCCCTTACCTTCACCACCCTTCCCTTACCTTCACCACCCTCCCCTTACCTTACCTTCACCACCCTTCCCTTACCCTCACCACCCTATCCTTACCTTCACCACCCTTCCCTTACCTTCACCACCCTTCCCTTACCTTCACCACCCTTACCTTACCTTCACCACCCTTCCCTTACCTTACCTTCACCACCCTTACCTTACCTTCATCACCCTACCCTTACCTTCACCACCCTTCCCTTACCTTCACCACCCTTCCCTTACTTTCACCACCCTTACCTTACCTTCACCACCCTAACCTTACCTTCACCACCCTAACCTTACGTTCACCACCCTAACCTTACCTACACCACCCTTCCCTTACCTTTACCACCCTCCCCTTACCTTACCTTCACCACCCTTACCTTACCTTCATCACCCTACCTTTACCTTCACCACCCTTACCTTACCTTCACCACCCTTACCTTACCTCCACCACCCTACCCTTACCTTCACCACCCTACCCTTACCTTCACCACCCTAATCTTACCTTCACTACCCTAACCTTACCTTCACCGCCCTTCCCTTACCTTCACCACCCTCCCCTTATCTTACCTTCACCACCCTTCCCTTACCTTCACTACCCTAACCTTACCTTCACCACCCTCCCCTTACCTTACCTTCACCACCATTCCCTTACCTTCACCACCCTACCCTTACCTTAACTTCACCACCCTTCCCTTACCTTCACTACCCTATCTTTACCTTCACCACCCTTCCCTTACCTTCACCACCCTCCCCTTACCTTACCTTCACCACCCTCCCCTTACCTTACCTTCACCACCCTCCCCTTACCTTACCTTCACCACCCTCCCCTTACCTTACGTTCACCACCCTTCCCTTACCTTCACCACCCTTCCCTTACCTTCACCACCCTCCCCTTACCTTACCTTCACCACCCTATCCTTACCTTCACCACCCTTCCCTTACCTTCACCACCCTTACCTTACCTTCACCACCCTACCCTTACCTTCACCACCATGCCCTTACCTTCACCACCCTTCCCTTACCTTCACCACCCTTCCCTTACCTTCACCACCCTACCCTTACCTTCACCACCCTTCCCTTACCTTCACCACCCTTCCCTTACCTTCACCACCCTACCCTTACCTTTACCTGGAATTATAATTTAATATTGTATTATTTCACCATTATTTATGGTGTTTATGTTGAGCATTGGAAACACACTCCACACATTATATAACCCATATATAGGGGTTTTAACCCTTTGAGTACCAGCGGCGTGTTATATTTTATTCTAGCTATTTTAGACGATATTATGCCGCTTAGGAAGGATCTGTGTTAGTTAAAGAGATTGGTTGAGATAGTTTGAAGCTTATTATTGCTAAAGGTCCTTCCTAGGCTGAATATAATCGTATACTAGTTGCCAGAATATGATGAAAAGGACGTCCCTGGTACTGAATGAGTTAAAGGTAAACACAGCATTTACAATTTATATATATTAAATCAATATGAACTCCACCCACCAGCTGTATCAACTACCTCTTCATGTAATGTTGTTGGAACAGAGTTAATCAATGCCCAACTTATACTAGTGCAGCTATGGATATCCTCCCACTCCTCCTGTGCTCCTCTCTCCACCGCTTCAATAATCCTAACCTGGACCACATTCCAGTCCATAGACATGATGGCTGACAAATTATCTATAGGGCTCATGTCACACCCTCCCCCCCCCCCCCCCCCCTCCCCCCTTGTGGGCCAGCCTTACCCCGGATGGGGTAAGGCTCAGGAATGGCCATGGCACGTTCTGAGGGTAGCAGCACTTCCTCCACAATTCCTCCAGCACTTCCTCCACAAATGTAAAGTACTACATATCGGATACCTAAATGAGAAAGCAAACTATTCGATGAATGGCACTCAGCTTAAGAATGTAAACAAAGAAACCGATCTGGGAGTAACAATATCGAGTAACCTAAAACCGAGTCACCAATGTTCAGAAGTTGTTAAGAAGGCAAACAAAATAATTGGCTTTACAGGCAGGTCATTTGAGCATAAATCCAAAGAAGTTATCCTAACCCTTTACAATTCCTTAGTCCGCCCTCTTCTGGAATACTGCGTTCAATCCTGGTGCCCTTATTACCAAAAAGATATAAACAAGCTAGAACGAGTTCAATGTAGAGTTACCAAACTGATACCTAGCCTAAAGAACAAACCATACGAAGAGCGTCTTAGAGAATTAAATCTATTTCCTTTAACCCAGCGCAGATTAAGAGGTGACTTAATTCAAGTGTTCAAAATCATAAAAGGCATCGACAATATGAACTGTAGTAAGTACATCACTATCGACCAATCTAATTACACGCAGGGAAACGGTTGCAAAATTATTGGTAAATCTTTTAATTCACACGAATCTAAGAATTTCTTCTTCAATCGAGTTGTCAACTTGTAGAATGGGCTTCCCCGAGACGTTATAGACTGCAGGACCGTTGATTCATTTAAACTCCGCCTAGACAAATATCTCGCATCAAACCCGCGACTGACTGCTTTGTAAATGAATAACTTTATTTTATCCCCCCTCAGTTACTAACCCATCTGTCCCATACTAACTTCCTAATCCTGCCACGGACATTAGTTCTAGGGCAGTAGTTCCCTTTCCAATGTTCCCTTACCCACTCTAAACCACTGTTTGGACACTTGATCCTCAGTGTTTTGGAGGACAAGCAGCCTAGAAGGGTTACTAGAACTGTTGTTGCTTGATTTCCTTTGTACAATGCTAATAAATATATCACTGGACAGCCGGCCCTCCACCTTTACTAGTTCGCTGCACCAAGGTGTTTGTGTGTGTGTGTGGTGTGTGTTTTATGTTATTGTGAGTGTGTTGTTCCCTGTGCGTTGTATGTGATCATATGTGTGGTGTGCGTTTTATGTTATCGTGTGTGCGTATGTGTGTTTTGCATCCTATGTGTACTTGGGTGGGTGGGTTGGTGCTTGCATGTTATGGGCAGAGGAGAGAGGTTGAAGCGTCGTCTCCTCAAACATTGTGGATGTTATAATTACATTCATTTTCCAACTAATTCTTAAAACAAACACAAGTAACTTAAATCCTTGGTGAATTATGCTTAGCATAAACAAGTATATCATGCTGAATACCTCACACAAATTATTGTTACACTTAATATATATAAACAGATACAGAAGTGTTTTTCGGGAATCGTAACTTAAGTAGGAATAGAATAACCAGCGAGGCAGTGAGCATCAGATGTTGTTTGCTACCATGCTAGTTATCCTATTCCTAATACACATATGTATGCTAATTTTGTCATCACTATCATTTATTATGAATAAGTAAATTTTAAGGCAATCGTATAATATTAATCTGTGTATTTTAGAAGGTATCATAATCAGTATGCTATTGAGAGAGAGAGAGAGAGAGAGAGAGAGAGAGAGAGAGAGAGAGAGAGAGAGAGAGAGAGAGGTAGAGAAGAGAGAGGAGAGGAGAAGAGGAGAGAGAGTGAGTGAGTAGAGAAGGAGAGTTGGGGTCGTAGAGATAGATAGAGTCGAAAGAGTTACGTCACAAGAGATGGCAGCATGATCGCAATAGAAAATTGGAGGGTACCTATTAATTTGTAATAATCCCTACCTTGTACTAATAACGCTGTGAATAATTAATTCAACTTATCCAGAGACTCTGTAAACAAGGCAGAGTTCAATAGACATAAGTATAGTCTACTGTAAAGACCACATCATCGTGAAATTATTGTCATTATAAGGAGGTTCACAGTCAAGCCTCGTCTACCCCTGCTATTGTTGTTGTGAGATTCTGGAGTTGCCAAAGTCAAACAGGCACAGCATATCCATAGATGTCATACAATTATACTCTATGTATTTCGACAAAATATCCAGTTTTAGTGAAACTTTACAATTTAACATGTACATAACATGTAACTAATATTAAACATTAAAAATGAAATGTTCATTCTTGTTGTGTTGCTTGGAGTTATACTTGAAACATATATAAGCATTTTTATATTGTACATCTATATTCATGTTTTTCCTCTTGCTAATATTTATATATTTTATTTTAAATAATTTAAAAGTGTTTTTACCCACATTAATTTACTCTTAACCCGTCAAGTGCGGGGAGACTCTTATGAGTTTTACTGGGCCACTGCGGGAAGACTCTTCTGATCCTAGGGCTAAAAATATTTTTTTTAAAACACCCCAGTAGCAATATTTTTTTTTCTTTTTTTTTGCCCCTTGGCCATGCCAAATATCACTCCTCCACATCCCCTCCTTCCCCCCTCCCCCCTCCCACCCCCCTTCAATTATCACCTATTTTCCCTGTTACTCCCTCATTCCTAGGTATACAGTATTTTCGTGCTAACAATAGCGAGTTGCTAGCAGGGCGTGGTCATATGTGTTACCAAGCGTGAGAAAGAGCAAGAGATAAGGAGAGAGACGTCAGTGTCTGTCCAGGCATCGTGAGGGGTGGATGTTGGCCAGGCTGGCTCACACTTGATGAGTGTAACTCTCGCTCTCATTTCGCGATTTTGACCAGCCAAACACTGTTTCCACTTGTTTTATTGTTGTAACAGGTTAATATCTTCATATTAAACGTAAACTAGGCACATATGGATAAGTATTAATGATATTTATGGTAAGGTAACGATTTTAGTGAATGGAAACAGTGAAATAGGTCTGCACCAGGACATGGTGTTCAGTACATACGGTGGGCACTTGTTAGGTTAAAGACGTTCCCTCTTTAATATAACACACCCTCATTATGCGAAAGTTTCCATAACTGTGGTAACACTGCAGACAAGCCAGGCATACAGATATCAAGGAGTATTTAACTCAATCATTGCGGGCATACTATATAAATACTACGGCCATCACTGCAGCAATTATCATATGACATCGCCAAAAATGTGCATAGTACGTGGTGTGAGAGGCAGCGTGGAACAGCTCCCACGACCGCCCAGCATGTCTGAGCATATACTGAGGTAGGTTTGAGACATCTCACACTCCCCTACAGACTTAGGGATAGCGAAAACCGCTTAAAAAAGCTAATTTCTACCAATTTTGCCCAACCTTTGCAATATCGTTGCACGATATCATGTGCGCGTTCAGCCATGATTCAGTTGTCAATGGAAAGGTTGTGGGTGATGATATGGCCAAAAGTTATCTCTTACCACACCAGTCAAAATAGAAAATAAATAAAAATATAGTATGAGATAGCCTACCTTATGTCATGAACTATAGGAGCAGATGAGGGTTGTTTAGTAGCCTATCTCTCAGAAACCCTAACTAAACATTGTATAAATGGCCATGTATATCAATGAGTTAGCTATAACTAGGGTCCTGGTTTAGTTCAGAGGATTCCGGCTTCGATAGATAAGGGTTATAGGTCAGGACTCCGGGCTGGGCATGGGGAGTGTTGCTGGAGAGGTCAAGGGACACGTCCTTACAGTTCAAAAGTTTACTGGCGTCTGTCGGAATTTCAATTTCCGACTCTTAAATAAATTATATACTAATTCGTTACCAAGGGTTCATTCCCTCTTCACTTTATTATATAAATGAGGAATAAGCATTTAATTATGTAAATACTAATATAACTATCGTTTCACAACGATTTAGTAAATATTATCTCTAGGGGTTGAAATTACCACTACAAACCGTGGATCGCGCCTGCGATCGCGGGAGTTTCAAAACTGATACCTAACACAGCACCTCTAAGTATTTTCATACAAGGTTTTATAACTAAATTAACTTGGCCAAGGTAATCTTATAGTTCTAAAATACTTAATATTAATTATACTTTACAATATTTACAATCACCAGGTTCTGGCAGGAAATGGTTCACTCTAATGAGGTTATCCTATTGGAAGGCTGTTGCCAACACTACCAGGATACCCGTGTAGTCAATTTATTTCTCAAAGATTGGGGCCCGGCGAAGTATGATGTGTTGCATAATGTTATAATACCTGCGGCTAACAAATAACGCCAATTTCTCTGAGATCCAGCAGCAGCTGCTCGTTGTGGTCTAGGTTCCCCTATTACAATTGGTTGCTGTTCCTCCTCCGGTAGGATGGTGAGTTCCATAGGAATGAGCCGATTAACCGTTCTGAGAGTTGTTTGTCCTCGAGATAAAACTTTAACTGTGCTGGTAACTCCTTCGGGATCAGGATAGACTTCTAGGATCTTTGCCAAGGGCCATTTGGAGTGAGGTTGGTCTGCCTTCAATAAGACTATATCTCCCTTCTCAGGTTTGCGACAGTTATTAGCAGAATTTGCACCATAATACCTCTCCTGTAGGCTTAAGATATATTCTGATGCCCACTGCTTGTTCCAGGCATCCAGTATCCTGCAGAGTTTATGGTAGCTTCGTCGTAAGTGTGCGTTCTACTTCATTGATGGTGGGATCTACTAATTCCTCCGTCACGTCCAAACGAGGTACTGGGTCTAGTCGTCTACCATATAACAAATGAGCCGGAGTTAAGGCTTCAATTTCCAAATTGGAGTCGTCTTGATATGTTAGTGGCCTATTGTTGACTCTTGTTTCTATCTCTGTGACAACAGTTCTTAACTCATCAAAGGTGACTCTTGACTTGTGAAGAACCTTTTTCAGGCACGATTTCACGATGCCTATCATTCTTTCGGTAAATCCATTTTGCCAAGGGGCTCTGGGAGTTGTGAATGACCAATATCAATTTCAAGAATCTAGCATTTGCTGTACTGCGTTGCTCTTTAATAATTCTGAAACTAGCGGGGATGCGCCCACAAAGTTTGTCCCATTGTTACTAATCTAACGTCTGGGACAACTTCGCCGAGCGGCAAATCTTCTGAACAAATTTATAAAGGTTTCCGAGCTCATGTCCTCCGCTATCTCCAAATGAATAGCCCGAGTGCTGGTACAGGTGAATAGACATATGTATACCTTCTTGGGCAGTCCATCATATCCTGTGAGAGTGATGGCACCAGTATAATCTATACCTGTTACCTCAAACGGTTTCCTTTGGCGAATGCGGTCTGGCGGGAGAGCTGGTGGACCAGGGTAAGGAATAGCTATAGCTGTATACCTCTTGCAAATAATGAAATTCTTGATACAGCGTTTAACAGCTTGTCGTCCCTGGGGTATCCATTAACTTTGCCGCATATAGGCTAGAGTGTCTGCTACCTCACCGTGTTTAGTGGTTTCATGCGCTTTTAAAACCATCAATTTGGTGAGGTAGCAATCCTTGGGCAATAGGATCGGATGCCGAGTTTTAAGGGGTAGATCAGCTTTACCAATACGACCTCGACAACATATTTATTCTTGATTGTCTAGGTACCGCCCAAGGTCCTTCATTCTTTTGGTTGGCTTGGGATTGGGTTTACGTAGCTGTATTAATTCCTCCTCATACTTTTCAGCTTGTATCCTTCTGATCCAGTAGGTAAGTGGGTCTAATACCTCCATCTTTACCTTCTTGCTCAGGAACTTAAACACAAATTTAGTTACAGTTAATAGTTTGTCCAAATTGGAGAACTTGATGATGTCAATCACTGAAGGCTCTGGGATAATTATTGGGTCCATACTGCTTACCTAAGGGTAAGGCAGGTTATTGGATGAATTAGCCGAACACCACTGTAGAAAAATAGTGCTAACACGATACAAAGAGGGTCTCGGAGTCGGACGGATCCTAAATTGAGTGGTCAATCCTGTAAGTCCTTCACTAAACTGGCTCGGGTTGTCCCTCTCACAGGGAATAAGTCCGCTTGGGGGCATTCTGTGTATGGCCACCCTCATAAGGGGAGTAAGGCGTCGGGCAATAGATAGATAGATAGATGAATTTGATCATCATTAACCTTCTGGTATGATTTTTGTTCTGGCCAATCACTGACGTAGCCAAACCGGACCCTGAAACCACAGAGTTTCGTTAATCAGTTTCTTGACACTTACACCTCGGCTCACCAAGTCAGCCGGATTATCTTTGGACTTAACATGCATGAATTTATAGTTCATTTGCAGTTCCTTTATATTGTGTACTCTGTTACGTACATAAACTATGTGACTATCATCCTTAGGTATCCAGTGCAAACATATCTCACTATCTGTCCATATATATGTCTCACCTATAAAGGGAAACATACCATTCAAATAAGTAGCTAACCTAGTTCCCAATGCAACTGCGGTCAGCTCCAACTGTGGAAGGGTACGTTGTTTTAATGGTGCTACTCGGGATTTGGACATAATCATAGTAGATCAGACTTCAGTGACACAATAAGCTACTGCACCATACGCCTTAGATGAGGCATCACAAAATACGTGCAATTGAGCACACTCACTATTAGATGTAGGATCACATCTTCTAGGAAACTTGACTGATGGCACTTTTTTCATATTCCACCTTCAATGTTTTCCACTCTTCTGTATACTTTTCAGGTAATGGAGTATCCCAACTCAGTGCCTCTCGCCAGGCTTCCTGAACTAAAATCTTCCCTTTACTTGATATGGGACTAAATATGCCCAATGGGTCGAACATCAAGGAGACCTGACTTAAGAGAGTGCGTTTTGTGAGTTTTACATCGGGAAACTTGAGGGGCTTTAGAGACATCTCACCAGTAGTCATTTTCCACTGTAATGCTAGTACTGGTTGACATTCTGGTATTTGGTAGTCAGGATAGTCTCCTCTTATCTGGTCCAAAAGAATATGAGAGTTTGAATTCCAACTTTGTAGTGGCATATTGGCTTTATTACATTCTTGCCTTGCCAAATTGTAGATTTCAATCACCTCTTCTCCACTGTCGGCAATGCCCTGAAGATTATCCATTTAAAACAGTTGACCCATTTCCGGTTTCTCTGTCTTCTGGAAATGATATCTCAAAGTGCTGCACAAGAAAGGACTAGAGCAGGAACCAAATAACACTGACCGAAAGCGGTATTCTTTTATCCGCCCACCAGGCTGAAAAGGATCTTCAGGCCAAAGGAACTTTGTGAATTTGCGGTCCTGCTCCTTTAACCGTATTCTCAAAAAGGCTTTGGAGATATCTGCCACAAACCCAAATCTCTTCGTCCTGAATTTTAATAGTACATCACCTAGTATTTCGGTCAGATGTGGACCTACATAGAGACAATCGTTTAGACTTGCTTCATTCTTCGCTGCTCGAGAACTGCAGTTAAATACCACTCTGATGGGGGTAGTACTGGAGTCCTTACTTACAGCATGATGAGGAAGGTAATGACCCTCTTTATGGTTTATTTCACCTGGGACCTCCTCAATAAAGTCATTTTCCAACTGCTCTTGAATTATTTTATGATAAGTTTCCAGTCGTTCAGGATGTTGACGCAACCTCTCCACCATTTAATTTAATTGACATCTTGAACTCTGGTAGTTAGTTGGTAATTCAGGGGCATTTATCTTCCATGGAAGTCCTACCCAGTACTGGCCATCCTTATACTCAACTGTGTCTAGGTAGTGGTTATATGTTAAGATGTCTTCAGGGGTGGGAAGATCTGCTTCTATACCTACAGTGTCCAGTTCCCAAAGTGTGTGAACCAGTTCTTGTTGTTCCTCCAGAATGTTTCCTAGTTGTGATGGAATTAATTATGCAGCAATTCTAGCCACCACCAGAGATTGTGAAGGATTCACAAAGACTGGATCAATCCGGTTGTCTGATTCACTTAGGCCGCATGTGGGTAGAGATCCCATTATTATGTATCCACCTGATGAAGAAATTAACTGTATACCGTGTTTCCGAGTCATTTTTCGCAAGAAGCGTCCACGATAGTCGGAGCCGATGATCAGTTGAATTGGACCTACTACGTCAGACTCGATATTACGGTATGCTAATTGGACACCACTCTTTGTTAAGAAGTCAGATGCTTCCTTCAAACCCCTATTTACCACAGAAGTGTTCATGTCTTCCTTAACCACCGCAGTCACCTTACATTTGTATTTGCCTAATCTAGTCATGGGTTTAACCACGTCAAATGTTTGCGTTTCCTTATCTGACAAAAATCCAGTTATTGCCATGTTCACTCTCCTTATTGTTGGCAAATTCATGGCTCTGACAACATCTCTGGCAATGAAGGTCTTTTGCGCTCCAGTATCAAAGAGTGCCTTGACTGGCATAACCTTTTTTCCTCTGATCAGTTGAACCTCGGCTGTAGGAGTAGCTGCCGGCGTATGCATTGGGTTTTCCGTGGTCAGGGTCATATTCACACTTGTAGTTTTGGGTTGTACTTCACTGATCTTGGGACACAACGCTGTATGATGTACACCAGTGATGCACCAAGAACATATATTTAATTTAGTAGCACATTCCTCAGTAGAATGTCTTTAGCTAAGGCAAACAAGACACTTACCTAGTTTGATGAGTCGTGGAAGTCTAGCCTTAAGATCTGGGTAAGTCCTACAATACACTGTGGAATGTTGTTCTGAACATAACATACACACCTTCCGGGTTTCTTGTTTTACCACTGGTGTGGGCTTAATATCTCTGGTTACTTCTTGGGTCACTGGGGAATTGAGACGTGAATTTGTTCTCTCCCAAACACCATTTGGTTTTGATACTGTACTAGTTTGATTATTCTGTTGGACGGACGTCACATAGGTACCAACGTCTTCCTTCTTGAACGGTTTTGCTTTTTCCTTAGTCCCTGTTGTAGACGCTTTTGTATATTTAACCTTGTTGTCTCCTTCCTTGATACCGGTATCCTTCTTGGAAACCTGCATGTGTTTGCACAGCTCTCTTAAGCCCTCTTCTATCTCTTGAAACGTGAAGTAGTTCTTCTTATACCTGTGGTACAATTCATCACAGGTTTTCTGAGAGAGCTTTTGTTGTACAATGTGGTTCAAGAGCCAAGAAGCTGAGTCAAGATCTTTCTGGGTACTAAGTGATTTTAAAACACAATTCAAGCTGATCCGGAATTATTGAAGATCCTGGTATGTATGCTTGGGTCCTGATAAATCCAGCAATTTGTAAACTAGGCGCTGTAGAGTCAATTCCGTATCTTCAAATTTGTCCTTGAGTACTTGTAGAGCTGCTGTATAATTGGCATCTGTTATGGGAAGTTCCTTAATTAACCCTCTCACGTTCTTGACGAAATGTTGAGCCTATTAGGGATACTTTAAAACCTTTATTACCATCAGGGGTATTTATAAACCTTTAGTTTAGTTACTTTAACCTCTGCAGTTGTCTTTGAGTTAGCTGTGGGCAGAAAACTAATTTTGGAGAGGTAATTATAAGAGTGAGAGAACTCTATTTCTTATTGCTAATCTGGCAACCTCTGAGTCATGTGGTCGTGAGAGGGTTAATAAGATCCAATGCAAAACCCTTAAGTTGACCCAACAAGTATGAAAATTTATTTGCTGCAGAAATATCTGACCTGTCAAGAACTAAACCCTTAACCCGCTGAGCCCCAGCGACGCACCGTTTGCGTCGGCAATGTAGTTTTCTGCCAGTCCCAGGGCCACATACGTTGCGTCACTGTTAATTACTCCAGTCCTATGGCACCTAGAGGGCTCAGATTTGTATGGGAACTGTGTAAGTATCCCAGACAACATTGCCAATGGTTGAAAACTCTCAAAGTCCAACCGCGTGAGCGCACAAAAACTGGTTTTGGGCTGTTTTTGCCTACCCATTTGCCCATGTTAATTCCGACTTTCGGGCGCACCGTAGGACCCCTTTAACCCGTACAGCCCCAGCGACGCGCCTGACGCGTCGGCGATGTATGTAACGCACAGCCCCAGAGACGCGCCTGGCGCGTCACCCTAATTGCGCTGACCGTAACCTCAGGTGTAGCCACTCAAGAGGGCTCAGATTTGTATGGGAAATTGCCTTCAATTTTTTACTCTTGTAAAATACGTTTTCGGGGGCTCTGTAGGACCATTCTTTAAGCTTTTTGAGCGGTTTTTCGTGGTTTTTCCTTCATTCCTAACCCATTCGCTATTGTTTCTGGAATAAAACCATTTTTTGAAAACCGGCCGGGTTCTGGTGAACAAACATTACAAAACTAGCCGGGGCTGGACGGGTTAATGACCTAGGTCAGTGGTCTTCATTGTGCGGCTCGCGACCCAGTGGCGGCTCGCAATGACCAAATTGGCGGCTCGCAAGAGAGGAGAGAGAGAGAGAGAGAGAGAGAGAATTCATCAGTAATCAGAGAATAGTTTAAAGTATTAGACATAAATTGCATCATAATGCCGTATCAGACGTATCACTTAATAAAATTGCTAAAGGGAATAGGCCTATATAGTGACTCAGGCAATTCTTTACTTTTCATACTTATTCAACACAAAGAGAAAAAGGAGAACAGAGAAAGCACCCATTATACAGGAATGATGAGAGAGAGAGAGAGAGAGAGAGAGAGAGAGAGAGAGAGAGAGAGAGAGAGAGAGAGAGAGAACGAGCCTTCTGTAGGCCTACAGGAAATGTACGTGTGGGTTACGTAAGTCCAGCGCTCGGCGGCCCATGCTCAGCCAGTCTTGTCCATTCACTAGTTTTATTAACACCACATCAGAAAAGTGGGTTATGGTGCCTCATAGATTAGTGTTATTTTATTTGGTGTATGCATGAAATGTATGGACCTAAACTCATATTCTTACAAATTCAAACAATGTATTTTCCACATTTTAATATTTTTTCAACAATTTGTCGTATTTCAGGCAGTGAATTATCTTGATTCCAGGCTATAGTCAAAATGGACAAATTTATTATAAAACGTAAGCACACAAAAGAAAATGAACCACCAGAAATACAACCTTCCACAAGTGACAAATTACAAGTACAGCATGGACAAATTAAAAGAACAGCTGGCTCATATCCGGTCATCACAACATTAAATTAAAGTATTTATTTTTAAACTGTATATTAGTAGTCAAGAATTTCAATATAATTTATTTTTAGCAAAAAAATTCAATTCAATAATTGTTACTAGTCTTGTTCTATAAATTTGTTGCTATTTAAACTCACAAAAAATATGTAATTTAGTTCCTATATATATTGTTTTCTGCTTATCCCTGTGGCTTATTTGCCTTATGGCTTATGCGGCTCTCACGCTGAATATGTCCTGAACTTTTGGCTCTCTTGAAAAAATTAGTGAATAACACTGACCTCGGGGATCGGTTTTGTGTGGGTTTTCCTTCATTCCTAACCCATTCCTGGTGTTTTCTGGATTTTTTTTTTTTTTCAAAACCTGCCGGTCCCTGGTGGTACATTTATTCTAAACTAGCTGGGGCTCAGTGGGTTAAATGTATCCCAAATGGTATTCCAATCAGATTGCCCATCATATTCAGGTAAGGTTATAGGTGGCAACTTAAAGCTTTGTGATCCCGGAGCCGTAATACCATTACTGGTACCATTACTCCCTGTCCCGGTAACTGTCTCTGTCGCCAAGGATTCGAACCCGGCTAGTTGATCCAAATAATTGTCACGGGCATCTGCATAGGCTTGCTGTATTTCCTCAAACTGTTCAGATTGCTTGTGTTTGATGTAAAAGTCCTCCAATTTATTGAAAGACTTCATAATTACCCCACCGGGTTTTAAGATCTTGGATCTGAGACTTTAACACCTCCCTTGGACAGGGATCACGTCTTTTTACCTCCTGGAAATTATTTAATGCTCTAGTTACCCCGCCTAATTTCCCCACCATAAATTTTCTCAAGAGTGTATCAGTCATTTTGGAAATGGGTAATTATTTTCAAAACAGTTATTAAAGTTTATACTGAAGACTAATTTTCAACAATCAAATTTACATTTAGATATAGCCTAACGCATACTTAATTTAGCTGTTAATCTTTAGCATTATACGCGCACCGTTATTTGCTACAAATTCAGATGAATAATTAGTTGAATATCATTAAGTCCACAATATAATTTACCCAATACGTGGAAAACCACGCTAGTAGGGGGAGGGAATATATTTATTATTGAATTAAATTTTATATATGCTCCGTCCCAAGCATTTAGCTGGTCTACTTGGTCTTTCAGATGCGGTTGACATTAAGGACAGAAACATAAAAATGGCCTAAATTATCAAATAATAGGGAGAATTTAGGTACAAGAATGAAGCTAAAGCTGTAAATCATTAGTTAATCATTAATTTCTTATCCCAGATGTTAGTGGGTACCTGTGGTAGTAGCATTTTCTAAAGGGGGGGGAGAACACATTTATTACTTTTTAAATTTGGTATATGCTCTGTCCCGAGCATTTAGCTGGTCTACCTGGTCTTACAGACGCGAGTGACATTAAGGACGGAGACATAAAATGGTCTAAATAAGAAAAATATGGGGAAAATTTAGGGACTGCAACGAAGCTCAAGCTCCGAGTTTCACAAACGCCAGAGAACGCAACGTTGCAGGCCCTCCTACCAGTCCTCTAACACAGGATTTAAACGCCATGCCAGTGCCACTCACCCACGGCCATCACCTGGTAAACCAACCAATCTGCCCGTGAATCAACGATGTACTCGTGATAGCGGGCTACCTGCGCGACTTGAGCTCTACGGTTCCAGTGGACACCGTCACGACGCAAATTGCGGCGATATGGTCTGGCTCCAAATTGGAACGTTCTGTAGCCGGGCAGTAGTCTCTGCAGTCGCTGATTCACGGCTTGGTATATTGTGCGGTAATGATCGCGGGTTACACCTGGCTCACCCTCAGGAATTGGGGGCAGCTTTCGTGGCTCTAGCAATACAACTGCTACTATAGAGCCAAAGCGCTGCTCAATTAGTTGGATGATAGAGATGATGTCATCCGTAATTTCTGACACTTGGACTGACACTTGCCTCCCAAATATAGAATAGTCAATTGGTGAGGCCAATCGAGTACACGATTCAGTCGCCTGTCTGTCAAAAAATTACGGGCTCTACCTCCTGGGGCACGATAGCATCTAACTTCACAGTTAGGGACCCCAAAATGGCAGGGGATCAAACTGTGTCCCACAAATGCGACCTTATACATTTATAGAATTGGGGATCCTAACTGTTAATACAAAATTTGACCTAGTCTAACTCCTAGTCTACACACGGATCAGAATCCTCATTCGGGGCACCAAATGTGGGGGATAATATGGCCAAAAGTTATCTCTTACCACACCAATCAAAATGGAAAATAAATAAAAATATAGTATGTGATAGCCTACCTTATGGCATGAACTATAGGAGCAGATGAGGGTTGTTTAGTAGCCTATCTCTCAGAAAACCTAACTAAACATTGTATAAATGGCCATGTATACCAATGACTTACCTATAACTAGGGTCCTGGTTTAGTTCAGAGGATTCCGGCTTCGGTAGATAAGGGTTATAGGTCAGGACTCCGGGCCGGGCATGGGGAGTGTTGCTGGAGAGGTCAAGGGACACGTCCTTACAGTTCAAAAGTTTACTGGCGTCTGTCGGAATTTCAATTTCCGACTCTTAAATAAATTATATACTAATTCGTTACCAAGGGTTCATTCCCTCTTCACTTTATAATATAAATGAGAAATAAGCATTTAATTATATAAATACTAACATAAATATAATTTCACAATGATTTAGTAAACATTATCTCTAAGGGTTGAAATTACCACTACAAACCGTGGATCGCGCCTGCGATCGCGGGAGTTTCAAAACTGATACCTATCACAGCACCTCTAAATTTTATCATACAAGGTTTTATAACTAAATTAACTTGGCCAAGGTAATCTTATAGTTCTAAATTACTTAATATTAATTATCCTTTACAATATTTACAATCACCAGGTTCTGGCAGGAAATGGTTCACTCTAATGAGGTTACCCTAATGGAAGGCTGTTGCCAACACTACCAAGATACCCGTGTAGTCAATTTATTTCTCACAAAGGTAATTTCCTCTACTTTCAGTGATATATCATTGAATTACGTTCTAGATCTTATTTATACATGAATATATGCAAGGAATGAAGTTAACTTTTATTCCTTCTATTCTTTTTGGTTGGGGTGAAAGGAAGATGTGGGAGGATGGGGGGAATGGGAAGTGAGAAGGACAGAAACTTGATCGTTGGTATACTGTATATATATCCATAAATAACATAGCACCTGATGTGTGTTACTTATTTGTGATATAGGCTTCCAACATGGGCTATTCTTAAAATATAGCCTGTGTGTTGTGTACAATTATACATATTCTGTGTGCAGGTCTCGTACACACACACACACACGTTTGACTCCTCCTCCTTCAAGCCTGATTATTAACCCCGCCCCCTTTTATTTGAAGCGATTAAAGGGCCATCTATTAAAAGGTTAGTGAACTAACACATTACCTCAGGCCATGACAATAGCTCTGTTGTAGACTGTACAGTGTACAGTATACATATACAATATACGGCATTTATTTGTATCGAGTGTGTATTGTGTGCGGGTGTGTTTGTAACATATGTATGAATGTATGTGGTGAGCTTGTGTTGATACAAGTGTGTACATAACATTAAAGTGTTTTAATTTACCCATTTTCTACTTACATTTTTATTTTTATTTTTGTCTATTTCTGTGTAAGCTTCAATTACAAAAATGCATAAGTCCGACAAAAGCTATGGCTACGCAATGCCAAGATTACATTATGTTCCAACTTGTTTACCATTAACGTTTCTTTTTGTAAAATACATGTTTTAATACTTAACAACCAAGAAACCTTAATTTCCATCCCTGAGCAGGACGAGGCGGATATATAGGATCTGTCTACACACCATGGCTGCCTTTATTCAACTAGTATTATATACGAACATGGAGTTGGGGGACATTTACCAAGGCCCCCAGTTTTAGAAAGTGTTGTCAGATTTAATTAGTTAACACACACATATACAGTAGAGATACTGCTAACTTGCTAAGCACCCGACACATCCCCGCTTTTGCCGGTCTGTGAGCAACAGGAAATGGAGGAATGGAGTACAATGCATTTTATATTAAATATAAAATTTCACCTAAAAATATGGTAGATATCAATCAACCGAAAACATTAGTACTCTCTAAAATGAGAAACATTAAGTAACAACGTAGCTAGCGCTACGGGTGAGTGTCATTGCTACACATTAAGTAACAACGTAGCTAGCGCTACGGGTGAGTGTCATTGCTACACATTAAGTAACAACGTAGCTAGCGCTACGGGTGAGTCTCATTGCTACACATTAAGTAACAACGTAGCTAGCGCTACGGGTGAGTGTCATTGCTACACATTAAGTAACAACGTAGCTAGCGCTACGGGTGAGTGTCATTGCTACACATTAAGTAACAACGTAGCTAGCGCTACGGGTGAGTGTCATTGCTACACATTAAGTAACAACGTAGCTAGCGCTACGGGTGAGTGTCATTGCTACACATTAAGTAACAACGTAGCTAGCGCTACGGGTGAGTCTCATTGCTACACATTAAGTAACAACGTAGCTAGCGCTACGGGTGAGTGTCATTGCTACACATTAAGTAACAACGTAGCTAGCGCTACGGGTGAGTGTCATTGCTACACATTAAGTAACAACGTAGCTAGCGCTACGGGTGAGTGTCATTGCTACACATTAAGTAACAACGTAGCTAGCGCTACGGGTGAGTGTCATTGCTACACATTTAGAGGACAGTAAATTCGTGAAGACAAATTAGAGAAGGAAAATTAAATTCAATATCAATAAGAAATATAATAATTATAGTTGAGAAGAGAGGCTGGTATTACTCTCTATTTACCCAACATCCCCGTTGTGTTGTTGGCCTCATAACTGATGATAAACAGCTCCCAAGGCGACCCTGGCCTTGATTAAAACCTATAAATATATCCGGTACTCTTGGCAATTAGCACGTTGTAACACTCTCTGACCAATGTTTTTCATTTATATATTACATTTGATATCATAGCGAAGTATTACTTATTTATTGTTCATAATTACCGTATTGTTCTGTGTGCAATTGTGTTTGTGTGAATGGGTGGACTGGGGATCATATTTTGTTCTTTATACCTCGGTGAATATTTTCTGGAAGGTAGGGTAAGAGATTTAAGAACTAATGAGATTAAACGTTGATATATTTGGTCACAATTGGTCTTGCTTTGTCAATAAAAACTAGACACTTACGATGTTAAGAAATGACTACTTGCGAGTTTCATTCTATAAGGAAGTTGGAGTTATAGACATCGCTATTTAGCAGAATAACCAGCTATAATACGGTTTCGGTAATTATAAAAATACATAAAACCAAATTCAACATACTATTCATCCATCAGAAACCTACATAATTACTGTATTTGTGTTTCATATCGTTGTTTACAGGCCGAACTTCCTTTGAATATCAAAATGGTAGGATCAGCAATTCCTGCTTCATAATATGTACTTGTATTTCAGATATTACACACATATGAATGGGGAGCATATAATTTCAAATTCATATTTTATTCTACCATTGTGCCGCATATATATATATATATATATATATATATATATATATATATATATATATATATATATATATATATATATATATATACATATATATACACTATATATTATATATATATATATATATATATATATATATATATATATATATATATATTCTCTTTTAAACAGACGAGGTTAAAGGCAACAGCAGTTTCAGCATTCAGTATTTTATTGTTACAGCTTTCAATAGTTCTAACAATTTTCCTCTGGGGTTCAGAGATGAGGTACAACAGGTTAGCAAAATTCATGGTGGATCCAACGTTTCACAAGTAAACATCTTGCATCTTCAGGGAATGGGCAGGTAATGATTAGAATAAGGACAAAGCAACATATTTATACAAAATTCGAGGATCAAGAATAGGTAGGTGGGCGGAGCTACTGGGTGTGGGGTGGCTGTTCATTGGTGGAAGGCAGTCTATTCGCGAGACGGGCACTAAATCTTATCGGTGGTTGGTTGTTGGCTGTGGGTGGCTGTGATTGGTTGGTGTTGTCAGTTGTGTGCTGAGCGCGGAAAGGTAAGGGAGGGGGGCACAGGGCGAGAGGAACGAGGGCAGTATGCCTGTAGCGCTTGCCTGAAGGAAGAATTTGAAGGTCTTGTGTTTGGTTGTTGATGCTGGGGTTGAGCGTTTGGATATATAGAGCTTCTAAAATAGCTAGTCTTCTGGGATCTGATTCTTTGTCGAGTATGGTAGTTTGTTTTTCTAGGTCGGCGCGAGTTAGGGCAAGATGGTGGGGGGCTTGATAGTGATCTTTTATAGCGCCAGATTGAAGGTGGAGGGTTAGTCGACGGGAAAGGCGAGTCTGTGTCATTCCAACATAGGATAGGGGTCCACAGTCCCCAGAGGTGCAAATATGCTGGTATATCACATGATCGTCTTTCGGTTGGTTGGTGGAAATGGGGCGGTTACGGAGGACAAGGTTGGAGGTCTTAGGAGATTTGTAGTAAATAATGAGTTTTATTTTATTGTCAGGGTTGGTGGGGAGGACGTTTTTGTGAATTATTTCTTTCATAATGGATTCGTCTGTTGTGTGGTCGGAAGATATGTAGTTTCTGTAGAAAAATGTAATGTCATTGGCCGGGTTGGTGCTAGGGGGGTCTTGTTTGTACCATTTTTCTAGGTGGTGGTTGATGGCATTGGTGACGTCAGTGTTGGAATACCCATTGTTGACTAGGACCTGGGTGAGCCTTTCCAATTCATTGTGTGTGTCATTCCAGGTGGTGCAATGGGTGAGGGCTCTCCTGACATAGGCGGCGATGGTGGACTGATGGTATCGTTTAGGGCATTCACTTTCCCCATTAAGACATTGGCCATTGTTAGTAGGTTTGGTGTACACTGTAGTTTTGAAGCCGTGGTCGTGGAGGGAGACAAGGAGGTCGAGGAAGGGTAGATGACCATCGGTGGTTTCTTCGTATGTGAAGTTGAGTCCGGAGGCGGCCATGAAGCGCTGCTGGAGGTCCCTGAGTTCGTCCAGGTCCTTCACCCGCACGAAGATATCATCGATGTGCCTGCAGTAGACAGTGGGCCGGTGGGCAGCCAGGAGTTCCTCTTCGATAGTTCCCATGAAGAAATTGGCGAACAGGACCCAGGGAAAGTGAATGCCCTAAACGATACCATCAGTCCACCATCGCCGCCTATGTCAGGAGAGCCCTCACCCATTGCACCACCTGGAATGACACACACAATGAATTGGAAAGGCTCACCCAGGTCCTAGTCAACAATGGGTATTCCAACACTGACGTCACCAATGCCATCAACCACCACCTAGAAAAATGGTACAAACAAGACCCCCCTAGCACCAACCCGGCCAATGACATTAAATTTTTCTACAGAAACTACATATCTTCCGCCCACACAACAGACGAATCCATTATGAAAGAAATAATTCACAAAAACGTCCTCCCCACCAACCCTGACAATAAAATAAAACTCATTATTTACTACAAATCTCCTAAGACCTCCAACCTTGTCCTCCGTAACCGCCCCATTTCCACCAACCAACCGAAAGACGATCATGTGCTATACCAGCATATTTGCACCTCTGGGGACTGTGGACCCCTATCCTATGTTGGAATGACACAGACTCGCCTTTCCCGTCCACTAACCCTCCACCTTCAATCTGGCGCTATAAAAGATCACTATCAAGCCCCCACCATCTTGCCCTAACTCGCGCCGACCTAGACAAACAAACTACCATACTCGACAAAGAATCAGACCCCAGAAGACTAGCTATTTTAGAAGCTCTATATATCCAAACGCTCAACCCCAGCATCAACAACCAAACACAAGACCTTCAAATTCTTCCTTCAGGCAAGCGCTACAAGCATACTGCCCTCGTTCCTCTCGCCCTGTGCCCCCCTCCCTTACCTTTCCGCGCTCAGCACACAACTGACACCACCAACCAATCACAGCCACCCACAGCCAATAACCAACCACCGATAAGATTTAGTGCCCGTCTCGCGAATAGACTGCCTCCACCAATGAACAGCCACCCCACACCCAGTAGCTCCGCCCACCTACCTATTCTTGATCCTCGAATTTTGTATAAATATGTTGCTTTGTCCTTATTCTAATCATTACCTGCCCATTCCCTGAAGATGCAAAATGTTTACTTGTGAAACGTTGGATCCACCATGAATTTTGCTAACCTGTTGTACCTCATCTCTGAACCCCAGAGGAAAATTGTTAGAACTATTGAAAGCTGTAACAATAAAATACTGAATGCTGAAACTGCTGTTGCCTTTAACCTCGTCTGTTTAAAAGAGAATCTATTACCTGGCTATACTAACATAAAACTCCACAACGAGAATGCCAGACATCGTACTAGCACCCGCCAGTTTCATGAAGAACTGATACGAGAAGAATTAGCTGAGAAACGAGAGACCACCACCAATCTCCGAGATGAATGTGACACCCTGCTACAGAAATGGGATGAAGAAGAAACCACCCCTAACCACATCAAATCAGAAATCAACCAAAAACTCCAACAACTCAACGAACAACACAGACGACAAACAGAGAACACTACCATCCAAAAACTCTCCCGTCTATATGGTGGAAACATAAAACTTCCCAAGCCAACAAAAGGATATATTAACCTCACCAACACCACCATAATGCCGGACCAAGAAGACCTACTGAACAAAGGCTTAAATTGCCACTACATTTCCAAGCCGGGACCCCACCGAAAACGCCTTGAAATTGAAGTCCTACTGGATGACATCCTACGATCCCAGAAAGAGGGCAAGATCACCACCACTCCAGCCCTACAACCCACCCTACTAGCAGAAGCCGCCAAAACCAGGGGATCCCACCAAAGCAAGCTCCTCAACAAACACCACTTCAAAGCCGCTAAACAACTTAAAGAGAACCCCAACATCATCATCCGACGAGCTGATAAGGCCTCCTGCCTTGTGATACACGGAAAAGAAGAATACCTACGGAAAATGGACGACATTCTTAGTGATAAAAACAAATTCAAAAGGATCACTCGCAATCCTACTGACGAAATAAAATGGAAACCCAACACCACCATCACTGCTATCAACGCCAAAGCCGATGGCGTACACCTGAAGAAACTCATCGGCGAATTCACCCCAGGTTATGCTTACGGTACTATAAAAACCCACAAACCCGGGAACCCCCTCCGCCCCATCATATCACAGATCCCTAATGCTACCTACCAGACCGCCAAGGCCCTGAACAAACTCCTCACCCCTTTTGTTCCTCGGCAATACAACCTTAACTCTGCTTATGACTTCCTAGAAATTCTACGAGATGCCCCCCCTGCTAACGACCACATCATCGCCTCCCTCGACGTAGAGAGTTTGTTTACCAACGTGCCCGTTGACAAGACAATAGATTTTATCCTACGTCGAGTTTACCACTGCCCTAATACGCCCCCCTGGACATCCCGGAGAAGGCCCTGAAGACGCTCTTGGAACTATGTACCAAGGAGTCCCCTTTCCTCTGCCCCCGCGGGAATATGTACCAGCAAATCGACGGTGTAGCGATGGGAAGCCCCCTGGGGGTCCTGTTCGCCAATTTCTTCATGGGAACTATCGAAGAGGAACTCCTGGCTGCCCACCGGCCCACTGTCTACTGCAGGTACATCGATGATATCTTCGTGCGGGTGAAAAGACCTGGACGAACTCAGGGACCTCCAGCAGCGCTTCATGGCCGCCTCCGGACTCAACTTCACATACGAAGAAACCACCGATGGTCATCTACCCTTCCTCGACCTCCTTGTCTCCCTCCACGACCACGGCTTCAAAACTACAGTGTACACCAAACCTACTAACAATGGCCAATGTCTTAATGGGGAAAGTGAATGCCCTAAACGATACCATCAGTCCACCATCGCCGCCTATGTCAGGAGAGCCCTCACCCATTGCACCACCTGGAATGACACACACAATGAATTGGAAAGGCTCACCCAGGTCCTAGTCAACAATGGGTATTCCAACACTGACGTCACCAATGCCATCAACCACCACCTAGAAAAATGGTACAAACAAGACCCCCCTAGCACCAACCCGGCCAATGACATTACATTTTTCTACAGAAACTACATATCTTCTGACCACACAACAGACGAATCCATTATGAAAGAAATAATTCACAAAAACGTCCTCCCCACCAACCCTGACAATAAAATAAAACTCATTATTTACTACAAATCTCCTAAGACCTCCAACCTTGTCCTCCGTAACCGCCCCATTTCCACCAACCAACCGAAAGACGATCATGTGATATACCAGCATATTTGCACCTCTGGGGACTGTGGACCCCTATCCTATGTTGGAATGACACAGACTCGCCTTTCCCGTCGACTAACCCTCCACCTTCAACCTGGCGCTATAAAAGATCACTGTCAAGCCCCCCACCATCTTGCCCTAACTCGCGCCGACCTAGACAAACAAACTACCATACTCGACAAAGAATCAGACCCCAGAAGACTAGCTATTTTAGAAGCTCTATATATCCAAACGCTCAACCCCAGCATCAACAACCAAACACAAGACCTTCAAATTCTTCCTTCAGGCAAGCGCTACAGGCATACTGCCCTCGTTCCTCTCGCCCTGTGCCCCCCTCCCTTACCTTTCCGCGCTCAGCACACAACTGACAAAACCAACCAATCACAGCCACCCACAGCCAACAACCAACCACCGATAAGATTTAGTGCCCGTCTCGCGAATAGACTGCCTTCCACCAATGAACAGCCACCCCACACCCAGTAGCTCCGCCCACCTACCTATTCTTGATCCTCGAATTTTGTATAAATATGTTGCTTTGTCCTTATTCTAATCATTACCTGCCCATTCCCTGAAGATGCAAGATGTTTACTTGTGAAACGTTGGATCCACCATGAATTTTGCTAACCTGTTGTACCTCATCTCTGAACCCCAGAGGAAAATTGTTAGAACTATTGAAAGCTGTAACAATAAAATACTGAATGCTGAAACTATCTATCTATCTATCTATTGCCTGACGCCGTGATCCCCGAAGGGGTGGCCACGAACGAACCGCCCCCATGCACCTCTGTCTCCAGTCAGTCGACGCCCCTCCCCCCAACCAGCACCGCCTTCGTTCATGTAGTTCCTCACTCCATCCTTCCACCTCATATTCGGTCTACCTCTCCCCCTCTGTCCCTCCACCTCGCTCTCGTACACCCTCTTAGTCATTCTCTCGCTTTCCATACGTTCCATATGGCCGAACCATCTCAAGTTGTTCCTTTTCACACTTTCCAGCACATCTACCTCCACACCACACCTTCTTACTTCCTCATTAGTCTGTCTATCCCTCCATGTAACTCCGCACGCACTCCTTAAGTAATTCATTTCCACTGCTCTCACTCTTGGTCTGAGTCTCTCAACCAACGTCCATGCTTCGCTTCCGTAAGTCAGTGTCGGGATTACCACACTGTCATGCAAGGACTTCTTCACTTCCATACTGACCACCCTATTTCTTGTTACTACTGCTTTTAGCGTTCCTACAACCCTCTTCCCCTGTTGTACCCTCTCCCGCACCTCTTCATCCATAGTCCCATCTTTACTCAACACACTGCCCAGATACTTAAAAGAGTTGACGATCTCCATAGCCTGACCGTTCAGCTTCACCTCACACTCTGTGACTTCACCCCTTTCGAAGACCATAACCTTGCTCTTCCCCGTATTTACCTTCAAATTCCGTTTTTCGCACACTGTTCCAAACTCATTTACCAGACCCTGCAACTCCCATTCATTATCACTCATCAGAACTGTATCATCCGCAAACAGCAGTATAGGTAGCTTCCACTCAATTCCCTCCCTTTTCAGCGATACACCAACATTCACTGCTCTTGATAGTATTTCTTTCATGACTCCATCCATATATACAGTAAACAACCACGGGGACATCACACACCCCTGTTTCAAACCAACATTCAGGTCAAAGAACTCGCTCTGCTCACTCTCCACACGTACTGCCGCTGAAACTGCTGAAACTGCTGTTGCCTTTAACCTCGTCTGTTTAAAAGAGAATCTATTACCTGGCTATACTAATATATATATATATATATATATATATATATATATATATATATATATATATATATATATACTGTATATATATATATATATATATATATATATATATTTACTGTATATATATTATGAACAAAATATAAATGGACACACATTTTTTTGTATAATATATTCTACAAACGTCCTTAACATCTAACCACCATTTACACAAAGTACTGTGAAGGGTAAATACATTATGAATTATTGCAACTGCCGATAATCGAACTCGGGACCCACAAACAGAACAGCAGTGCTCTATCACTCTACTACCAAGAAGGTTAAAGGTTTAGCACACTCTCTTCGTACATATCCCTTATCGATATATTATTATATATTCATCGCATTTATTTATTCATTTATTTGTGTTTTACTCTGATCACGTTGGCCTTCTTATTCGGCCATTTCAAATATATCCATAACAATTCACTCTTTCACCAGATGTACTCACTTCATTTTCTCTGACCCTCTACTTATATCTGCTTACTACTAATACTGCTATTACTACTACCACAGCTTCTACTACTACGCTACTCCTCTTCGTCCTCCTCCTCCTCCTCCTCCTCCTCCTACTACTACTACTACTACTACTACTACTACTACTACTAATTTTTTTTTTTTTTTTTTTTTTTTACTAATACTACATTGATTTTTATTTAATATTGTTCATACATTTTATTTTACAAGCATCAGATATTACTATTCAACACCATGCAACTTCAATCCAGTCTCCTTCCTATGCGACCCTCTGCCACTGTTGCCTCGTAGTCCACTTCTGCCACCGTCGCTGGTTGTGGTGCAGACAGTCTTGTTCCCCGCAGGCATAGTAGTGCTGATCTGAGCAACGAGAAAGATAGACGGCACCTCATCCAGGCTACAACGTGGCTCCTGGGCTGTTTCTTCTTCTCTGCGATGATCTCTGCAAGCCTTGAATAAAAGCACTGGGCCCTAGGTCCCATCCCTCCAGATGTGGTGAAGACTAGTGGGGTAAAGCTGCCATGTTCGATATTTAAGATCCTTTCCCCATATGCCCTGACCTTCTCTTGTTCATTCCTCTTGTGTGCAGCCTCCAGAGACAGCCCGCTGTAGCTATGGGCCATTGGGTCGAATATTCTTACGTCAAAGAATGCTCGCTGTGCTCTTGTCCAAAAACTTCTTGCACTAACGTCCACTCGTGCTTCGTTGGATGTGTTAGCCGTCCTGTGCTGCAAGATCTCTCCTTCCAAGGGAATGAGTGATGGTTCGCGCACCACATCTTGACACACCTCCCTGAGCATGTTCGCCGTTACATCTCTTACTTCATCGTGCCTGATGCTGATGAATCCTCCCTTCTTACATATCATGCTGTGGTCTGCATCGTTGTTGTTTCCACAAACGCAGCGATCGGGCAGTCCTTCAATCGGCCAATCATACCTCAGTGCAATAGCATCATTAAATTCTTGTTTGTTTAGATTGAAGCCTTTTGCCTTGATTGGTAGTGTTGTCAGCCAATTTGAAGCACCCGTTTCTTGTGCTATTTGTACTTTTCTTGTTAGTCTCGGGGAAAGTTGTCGCTTCAATTGTGCCAGGTCATTTTTCTGTGAGTTTTGCCTCTCTGACGTGATGGTCTTTCTGATGTTGTAGATGTCCGCCTGGTCCACTTCGCCGTCAGGATCTTGCGCTACGATGCGTTCAGTGAGAGATTCTGTTATCTTTTCTGAGTTCTGGTGTTCCGTTGTCGCCCTCCTCACCGGATTGATGATTCCAAGCCCTCCTAACCTAGGAGGAAGTGCGAGCAACTCCCTCTCTGTAGCATTTGGGGTGTGGGACTTCATCCAAGCTACTACTACTACTACTACTACTACTAATAATAATAATAATAATAATCAGGATAATAATTCTAATAATTATATTTGTTTTTTATTTCAACACTTCTGCGAGTCAGCCAGCTTGTGTGTTATGTACGAAGTGCATATTGAATGTTTCTGTAGTGTGTGTGTTTTCATAAATTACAACCAGTGTAATCAGCTCCATATACAGAACAGATGCAAGCATTCACATTATAAATGGGACACTGGTGTATTTCACCGCTGATGTCAACCATTATTACAAAGAAGTTGAGTAACAAATACTCTGTTTCTTTTCAGCTGACGATAAATTGAATCCCTTAAGGGGGTATCCCACTGTGTGATTTTTCGATGGCGAACGCCCAGCGACAGAGGGTGACTGGATTTTTGTGTCTATGTTCCAAAAATAGCCATATTCGCTCGAACATTCTCCAGTTCTCCCTACCAACAATTCCTTTGAGACCTCTGGTGGACGCTTCTGAACTAGCACCAGGGCTATGACTGTAGACATCACTATACCCAACAACTAGGATATGCACAGTTTATAAATTTTTGTGTGTTTCTTCACGTTTTTATTATACAGTATACGACTACACTAAGTGCTTATATAGTATAGTATTAAAGGGAAAGTCCGTATGCAGCTGATAATGACTACAAACATAATTATAAGCTGATTTATTATCATGATGAAATTGGCGAGAATATACCTGCTGACTTTGTATTGTAAATATACGTTATTTATGAATATGGGTGATTTTAAAATATATAAAATAAAAGTATGCATAGACCAAAGTATGTGTCAGCTACAGAAATTTCGACATAGCTCCGCGATGTCGCCCATTTCCCACAATGCACCACGGTAAACCTTGCGTTCAGCGCCTCTATCGGCCACTGTAGGCATTTATTGGTAGGGAGAATTGTCGCCAAAATCTCACAACGGTCGCCCTAGCGTCGCCCATGTTCGCCCAGATTCACCCAGATTAGCCGTTAAATTTTGAGTATACCCAAAAAACGGCGGCGAACTGAAAATGTTGGCGAATGTTGGCGAATGTTCGTCCTTTGTCTCACTTTATTCGCCCATGGTCGCACTATAGTCGCACAGTTCACACCAATTCACCCTGATTCCCCAATTTGAAAATTCCAATTATTGGCAACGCTGCTTTTTGAACGAATAGGGCGACAGTAGCGCGCCAGTAGCGCGAATGCAGCAAATGTGTCAACGAATTATTGCCAATGCCATACGAATGATATACGGCATGTGGCGAACTGAGGTGATTGGTGGGTTTTTATGTAACTGTTGATGTGTCTCTCACTATAGTCTGTTTCTTTTCAACTGACGGTAAAAAAATGCAAAGTTCCCATCAGGATTTCTTAGTTATTTTGAAGATTTTGTAGTGAAATGTGGAGCTAATTATATAAACTTGGACTTAACCCCTTCACCCCCATAACTTTCATTCTGGCTAAAGATAGACGATTTTATACAGTTTTAAGACGACCTATATTATTCAGAGGGTTTATTGAGATCGTATTTAGCCATATGAGTCCTAGAGGTAGATTATATACTAAAGAAAATCGTATATTGGTAACCAGAATATGACGGAAATTACGTCATGGTGGTGAAGGGGTTAATATGATGCAGAGACATGATTTCATATTTTTCCATTAAGTATCGAGATATGGGATTCAATACCGTCAGATGAAATGAAACTGAGTATACCGTATATACCGGCGTATAAAGAAACATTTCTAAGCAAATAAACCCTGCAAAACCATGGGTGGTCTTGTAGAAAGAATATAATTTCAATGCAAGTGAATTTGGAGCGCCGAGATTCATCAGCTGATTTTCCGAGTGACCAAAATCGCCGAAATACGATAATTTAATCATAAGTACTACAGTATCATTATACATAACAGTAGGTTATGTATACTTACCTAATTAATTCTTCATAATATTTCATAATAAACTTATATAACACGAGATATAAGTTCAAACTATGGTTCAAATTAAAAGTCAGTGTACCGGAACCATTACTGAAACACGTGTTGTGTGTGTTATTGTTGTGTGGCTACGTCGAGTGTGTATGTGAGGCATAGTTATTTCAAAAGTCCCTGTCTAAGCTGTATTTAAGGGAACGTTCGAATGGGGCGAACGTCTTAAAATTTCAAAAAGAATGGTGCTAAACATGACGGAGAAAGGGGTTTAGAATAAAATCCTTCAAGTGGAAATCTCCCCATCGACAAATGATAACTCGAATTAGAGGAAACAAACTATCATAATAGTGACAGTGTTAATTTAATAGCTACTTCTACTTAACCCTTTGAAGATTAGAACGCATTTTGGCAGTATATTCTGACTACCTTTAGAAAATGTTATCTAGCTTTGGAATGATCTGTGGAACTACAAGGGTAAAGAGTATCTCAATTAACCCTCTGACCTCCATCTACACTTCCTAATCTGAATACAATAGTCTTTTAATTGCAAAGAAACAAAAAATAAATCCATAATTGTATCTTGAGTGGGAATACACCTATTCCATAGATGCACAGACACTCAAACATACCCACACAATTATATTTACATTTTGATTCGAGGGCATATGTTTTTTTAATAGACCTTATGTAAACGAGATTGTGAACTTCGAACGAAAATATAGAACAAAGTTAATGTTCTCTATGGGACTGTTAATTGTTCAGAATAATTCGTCAGTGTATCATTGTTGTTCTCCCAAGTATTGTTCAGATATTCCGGGATAAGACTTGTACACATTGATCCATAGATATACACATCCACACACAGACACACACACACACAATGTCCAGCTTTTCCACATTTCGCCTTTTCACACACACACACACACACACACAATCACTACAGCACACATACATGCACAGTTGCACACACACTCTACAACACACACACACACACAGAATGTCCAGCTTTTCCACATTTCGCCTTTTCACACACAACACTCACTACAGCACGCATACATGCACAGTTGCACACGCACTCTACAACACACACACACACACACAGAATGTCCAGCTTTTCCACATTTCGCCTTTTCAAACACACAAACACACACACAGCCCGTAGCCTAGTAGGTAGAGCTCTCGTCTCACACACGAGGGGTCGGGGGTTCAATCCCCGGCCGGGCGGAGACAAATTGGGCTTGTCTCCTTTCATGTGTTAGCCTCAGTTCACCTAGCTGTAAATAGGTACCTGGAATAAGTGGACGACATTGTGACGTCCCATCTGGGGTTGGCAAAAATGGTACAAGGCGAGATGGGTATCATATGGTTCACCTAAGCTGATGGCTACCTAAGCCTTCGGGCGAGACGGTACCGTCTATAGTGAGAATGGTACCATACAGATCCACCCTAAGCCATAGTTTCCGATGTCGCCAATTGGCTAAAATACAGACTACACACACATCCACAGCCATTCCAACAGTACATAAAACACTTAACATGCATTTCACGCAATACATTCCCAGTTAAGGAGGCGCGATAATAATGAGCTTAGCTCGCATTGCGTGGATTCCCCTTGACGAACAAGTAACTGAGTAACACACTACAACACATACACACATACACTCATGGCATTCGCCATATTCGCCATAATTCGCACAACCTCCGCGGTTTTATCTCATTACATCGTCCAACAATTCGCCTTTTTCGCTTTCATTCGCTTCTGAAAAAACCCTATTCACCGCAAATTTTGGGACATAGAAAAAAAAACACGGGCGCACGGCATTCGCCATCGAAAAGTCGCACAGTGGGATACCCCCTTTAGCATTAAATGTATTTATAGTTAATGGAAAATATGAAAGTACTATGTCTCTAAATCACATTACGACGAAGTTTTTATAATAAGCAGCATATTTCACTACAAACTATTCAAAATAACTGAGAAATCATGATGGAAATATTGTTTACCGTCAGTTGAAAAGAAACAGACTTTAACCCATAAATGGCAACCATCCTCAATAGAGGCTTTTGTGGTGCACTGCAACCGTCCTCAATAGATCCAGAGAATAAAAACAAATATTTAAAACACCCCAGTGCACTCAAAACAAAGACATTTGTGATTAGGTGAGAGAATTCCCCTCCATTACTTTCTATCACTCCTACATTATGTGTCCCAAACCCCCTTCTACCCCCTCCCCCCCCCCCCCCCCCCCCTCCTCAGTTATCAGCTATTTTTCCTCTAATTCCCCCTTTTATCGGGTAATTTTTTGCGCGAATTTCCATTACGCGGTCTCTTTAACACGGGCGAGGCAGCTAGAGATCCTTGCAATAAAGAGACTTCTACTCAGAGCCGTCAGTGTCGCTCCAGAGCTCGAAGGGGAAGGATATTCGCCCCCCTGGCTCTTGCCTCATGATACAACCTGGCAATAATATGTCTTTTTCACCCTACAAATACTATTTCCACTTCTTTTATTGCTCTTAAATGTTAATTTGTTCATATTAAAAGCAAAATAGGCACATATGGATAAGTATTAATAATAATATATATGGTAATATGACGATTTTCGTCAGAATAGAACCAAATACCTTCGCATGGTGGGACCCTTTGAACTACCATAGCTTCGCACTTTACGAGTTAAGCATTTATCCAGTGACGGCTCGATTCTCGACCTTCTGTGTTCGAGCTTATAACGCTATTTTTGCTTCACTTTGGCTCCAAATGTTCTGATGTGTGTTCATAAAAAAATCTACCTCAGCCTGGGAATTTTCATCCCACATACTATGAAATTAGAAAAAAAAAAAATATATATATATAATTATATATATACAGTATATATATATATATAATAACCAAAATAAACACTCAGATGAAATTTTGTAGGGTGTATTACACATAAAATCATATACGAAAGCATGAGTGTTCCTATACTGCATATCTTATGAGCAAGCGAAACATTTTCCTTTGTGAAAGTGAGGGACTAAACGAAAAAATCAGCAAAGGAGGCCAGGTATATGATACAGGATGTCCGGCGTTACTTAAGTTCTACCTAAAGCTCTTTCCAGAAGTATTCCGTTGCTTACATCCTATTCTTCATTAATCTATATTTTATTAATTTTACAACAACACCAAACACCTCCAATGAAATTAATGAAAGCATATATGTGATCTACCAGGATTCTAACCTGGGTTATCACACACAGATAACATATAATAATAATGATAACAATAATAATAGGGCGGGTGCCCAACCCCGAAAGGGGTTGAAATAGGGGAGCTATCCCCCCGCCAAAGGCGCCTTTCTAGGGCCTTTCCTAGCTGATGCTGAGAGGATTAGGTTCTAGTCATATGGTGATGGGCTGGTCTATCAGAGTGAGAACTGAGCGATCTCTGCCATACCCATAGCTTACTCCGACTGTTCCTTTTACTTATGTATTTCCTAGATCTCAAGTGACGGCGTCTTTTCCGTGGATTGACCTCCCAATCTACCAAGATTGGAAGCCAAAGCGTCACATTTTTCCTTTGCCCCTCAACTTTCTCTTCATAATTGCTGAGGGGCACAGGGCCCTGGGTGGGGCTTTGGTTTCCCGGGCGTTTCCGCACCCTCCTCAGCTCCCCGCCATGGAGTGGCTTCGGTCACCCAGGCTTTATTGTGGTAGGCAGGGAGGGTTCTGTGGGGGCGCTCGGTTATGGCCTTGGCCTTGCTCGGGGCCTTGGGGCTGTTCGGCCAGGCAGCTTGGGGAACAACAACAACAACAACAACAGTAATAATAATAATAATAATAATAATAATAATAGTAATAATATCAGTAATAATAATAATAATAATAAATATAAACATTATAATAATAATAATAATAATAATAATAATCATTATAATAATGAAGATAATCATAATAATATCAATAATGATTATACTGATACTAATAATATTGATATGTCTATCCATCTATTGCCTGATCCGTGATCCCCGCAGGGGTGGCCACGAACGAACCGCCCTCATGCACCGCTATACCCAGTCAGTTGACGCTCCTCCTCCCAACCAGCACCGCCTTCATCTATATACTTCCTTACTCCATCCTTCCACTTCTCCTTCAGTTTACGTTTCCCTCTCTGTCCTTCCACCTCGCTCTCGTACACCCTCTTAGTCATTATCTCACTTCCCATACATTCCATATGGCCAAACCATCTCAAGGTGTTCCTTTTCACACTTTCCCGCACATAAATACATCTTGGGAATCATTCGCAAACACTTACCTAAAAGCAGTGCAAGACTGCATACCATCTAAAATACGGCGTACAGGCCATAATGATAAGCCCAAATGGTGGAATAAAGATATTTCAAACTGTCTGCTTGCTAAGAAGTTTGCTAATGATAGATTAAAATCCTCACAAAATGACGAAGAACGGGTGAAATTTGTAGAATTACGATGCAAAGCCAAAAGGTTAATTAAGCAAAGTAAAAAGACCCTGGAGTTAAATGTTGCGAATCAAAGTAAAACAAACCCAAAAGAATTCTATAGTAATATCAGAAAGAAGAGAGTATTTACTTCAACTGTAACAACTGTAGTCCGTTAGTCGATGAAAATGGAGAATATACCAAAGACGAAATACAAATGAGTACTGCCCTCAATACCTTCTTTGCATCAGTTTTTACAACAGAAGACCTCATTGATATCCCTACAGCATCGCCGATTCAGATTGATAATTCTGATGTTCTAAGCAATATCACCATTACAGAGAGAGAAGTATCGAAATGTTTAGATTAACTTGAGGTAAATAAAACGCCCGGACCTGATACAATCTCACCTAGAGTTCAAAAGGAAGCTAAGGATGAGCTCTCCAAACCACTGACATTGCTATTCAATAAATCCTTGCAGTCTGGAACAATGCCTGATCGGTGGAAGCTAGCTAACGTAACACCAATTTTTAAAAAAGGCAGCACATCCCTACCCAGTAACTATCGTCTAATAAGCTTAACCTCAGTTGTATGTAAAATGCAAGAAACACTCATAAGAGACAGACTCGTAAATCACTTAGAGGAAAATAACATACTTAAAGATACTCAACACGGCTTTCGTAGCAAACGTTCCTGTTTAACAAACCTCTTAGACTTCTTCCACGATATCCTCAACCTCTATGATGAGAGTAAAGCTGTAGATATTATATACCTTGATTTTCAAAAGGTCTTTGACAAAGTTCCCCACAAACGTTTACTGCTAAAACTAAAAGCGCATGGAATATAGACGGTGTGTTGAAATGGATAGAAAATTGGCTCCGCGACAGAAATCAAAGAGTAGTCATAAACGGTAAGGCATTTAAATGGACTAATGTAAGTACCGGGGTACCCCCGGGATCGGTACTAGGACCAATTCTCTTTCTAATTTACATCAACGACATCGACGAGGGTCTCACCTATACAATCTCAAAATTTGCTGACGATACAAAAATTGCAAATAGCGTACTCTCAAAAGAACAAGTTGACGATATGCAACACAATCTAGATAAGTTGTCATGTTGGGCCCAAATTTGGCAAATGAGTTTCAATGCGGATAAATGTAAAGTACTACATATCGGATACTAAAATGAGAAAGCAAACTATTCAATGAATGGCACTCAGCTTAAGAGTGTAAACAGAGAAACCGATCTGGGAGTAACAAATATCGAGTAACCTAAAATTGGGTCAACAATGTTCAGAAGTTGTTATGAAAGCAAACAAAATAATTGGCTTGATAGGCAGGTCATTTGAGCTTAAATCCAAAGACGTTATCCTAACCCTTCACAATTCCTTAGTCCGCCCTCTTCTGGAATACTGCGTTCAATCCTGGTGCCCTTATTACCAAAAAGATATAGACAAACTAGAACGAGTTCAACGTAGAGTTACCAAAATGATACCTAGCCTAAAGAACAAACCATACAAGGAGCGTCTTAGAAAATTAAATCTAATTACACACGGGGAAACGGTTGCAAAATTATCGGTAAATCTTTTAACTCGCACGAATCTAAGAATTTCTTCTTCAATCGTGTTGTCAACTTGTGGAATGGGCTTCCCCCGAGACGTTATCGACTGCAGCACCGTTGATTCATTTAAACTTCACCTAGATAAATATCTTGCATCAAAGCCGCGACTGACTGCGTTTGTAAATGAATAACATTACTTTATCCCCCCCTCAGTTACTAACATATCTGTCCCCTACTAACTTCCTAATTCTGCCACAGACATTAGTTCCATGGCAGTAGGTCCCTTTCCAATGTTCCCTTACCCACTCTAAACCACTACTTTGACAATTGATCCTCAGTGTTTTGGAGGAAAAGCAGCCTAGAAGGGTCACCAGACCTATTGTTGCTTGATTTCCTTTGTACTCCTTTGTACATCTACTTCCACACCACACCTCCTTCTTACTTCCTCATTCGTCTGTCTATCCCTCCATGTAACTCCGCACGCACTTCTCAAGTAACTTATATCCACCCCTCTCACTCTTAGTCAGAGTCTCTTCTCCAACGTCCATGCTTCGCTTCCGTAAGTCAGTGTCGGGATTACCACACTGTCATGCAAGGACTTCTTCACTTCCATACTGACCACCCTATTTCTTGTTGTTGCTTTCAGAGCTCCTACAACCCTCTTCCCCAGTTGCACCCACTCCAGCACTTCTTCATCCATAGACCCATCTTTACTCAACACACTGCCCAGATACTTACAGTAAATGAGCTGACAATCTCCATAGCCTGATCATTCAACTTCACCTCACTCTGTGGCTTCACCCCTTTCGAAGACCATAACCTTGCTCTTCCCCGCATTTACTTTCAGATTCCGTTTTTCGCACACTATTCCAAACACATTTACCAGACGCTGCAACTCCCATTCATTATCGCTCATCAGAACTGTATCATCAGCAAACAGCAGTACAGGTAGCTTCCACTCATTTTCCTCCCTTATCAGCGATACACCAACATACACTGCTCTTCCTTGTATTTCTTTCATGACTCCATCCATATACAACCACGGGGACATCACACACCCTTGTTTCAACCCAACATTCAGGTCAAAGAACTCGCTCTGCTCATTCTCCTCACGTACTTCCGCCTTTGCACCCTCATACATGCTCTTCACTGCTTTCAGCAACTTGCCATCTACTTCGTATATTCTAAGTACTTTCCACATACCTTCTCTATCCACTCTTTCATAGGCCTTCTCCAAGTCCATAAAGGCAACATATACCTTTTGTTGCTTCTCCAGATATTTCTCCACAACACAATTTAGGGTGAAAATCTGATTTACACATCCTCTTCCCTTCCTAAAACCGCCCTGCTCGTCACCTATCCATTTCTCCGTTCTCACTCACACTCTCTCAATCACTACCCTACTGTAAACCTTCCCTACTATGCTTAGAAGATATATTCCTAGGTGGTTACCACACACTCCTCGTTCCCCTTTACTCTTATATAGGGGGACTATTATGCATGTCTTCCAGTCATCAGGTGCACTCCCCTTCTCCCATGCTAGTTTGCACATTTTCCATACCCATTCGATCACTATCTCACCACCATACATCAACATTTCCCCACACACTCCATCTGTTCCTGGTGCTAATATGTATGGGTCTTTAATTAATGTCCCGCCATGTGAAGGTATTTTGGTTAGGACACATATGTAGGAATGGTAGAAAGTAATGGAGGGGAATTATCTCACATAATCACATATTGTTTGGTTTGAGTGCCACTGGGATGTTTTAAAAGGCTTTTGTTTAGGCCTTGTATCTTATGAGGACCTTCGCCTTCAAACATCAAATCTCTTATGAGGATGCTTGACTTTCCTGGGTTAAGCGTCAGTTCTTTCATAGGAAGTCACTAGCATTTGGACCATCAATATATTACCCTAGATGGGACGTCACAATTTACCACTAAATCAATGTTTCTAGATCTGCCTGGTAAACAAAAGGACCCGGAGATAAAGTTCCCTGTTCATTTTATTCTGCCAGGGTATCAAAAGAGAACCTCTTGTACTTGTACATTGTACTTGCAACAAAAGAAGAATTAATAGAGAATTTGAATGTTGGTGATGAATTCAGTAACAGCGACCATCGTACGATAACTTTCACTTTAAAGTTTTCCAGTAATGAACCAAATAGTTGCATCGAAAAAGTCCCTAATTTCAAGAAAGCAAACTTTCATAAACTTAGAGCTATGTTTAAAGAAACTGACTGGAGCTTTTTAATTAACAATAACGACATAAATACATCTTGGAAGTTATTCGAAACCACTTACCTAAAAGCAGTGCAAGACTGCATACCGTCGAAAATACGACGTCCAGGCCATAATAATAAGCCCAAATGGTGGAATAAAGATATTTCAAACTGTCTGCTTGCTAAAAAATGTTCTAATCATAGATTAAAATCCTCACAAAATGACGAAGAAATGTAATGACGGATAAATGTAAAGTACTACATATCGGATACCTAAATGAGAAAGCAAACTATTCGATGAATGTCACTCAGCTTAAGCATGTAAACAGAGAAACCGATCTGGGAGTAACAATATCGAGTAACCTAACACCGAGTCAACAATGTTCAGAAGTTGTTAAGAAGGCAAACAAAATAATTGGCTTTATAGGCAGGTCATTTGAGCATAAATCCAAAGAAGCTATCCTAACCCTTTACAATTTCTTAGTCCGCCCTCTTCTGGAATACTGCGTTCAATCCTGGTGCCCTTATTACCAAAAAGATATAAACAAGCTAGAACGAGTTCAACATAGAGTTACCAAAATGATACTTAGCCTAAAGAACAAACCAACGAAGAGCGTCTTAGAGAATTAAATCTATTTCCTTAAACCAGTGCAGATTAAGAGGCGACTTA